>CM026395.1:45709766-45742736 GCA_014843695.1 Archivesica marissinica | reverse complement strand
CCGGCCCGCACCAGAGTCACCGGCCTGCATCAGAGTCACCGGCCTGCATCAGAGTCACCGGCCTGCACCAGAGTCACCGGCCTGCATCAGAGTCACCGGCCTGCATCAGAGTCACCGGCCTGCACCAGACACCGGCCTGCATCAGAGTCACCGGCCTGCACCAGAGTCACCGGCCTGCATCAGACACCGGCCTGCACCAGAGTTACCGGCCTGCATCAGACACCGGCCTGCACCAGAGTTACCGGCCTGCATCAGATACCGGCCTGCATCAGACACCGGCCTGCATCAGACACCGGCCTGCACCAGAGTTACCGGCCTGCATCAGACACCGGCCTGCACCAGAGTTACCGGCCTGCATCAGAGTTACCGGCCTGCACCAGAGTTACCGGCCTGCATCAGACACCGGCCTGCACCAGAGTTACCGGCCTGCATCAGAGTTACCGGCCTGCACCAGAGTTACCGGCCTGCACCAGAGTTACCGGCCTGCATCAGACAATTCTACTTTTTGGTATAACTTATCAATTGAAATGTTACGGTCAGGTAATGGCGATAACCAGTAATCCGTGATTTTTACCTAAAATGGCGAGGTATGTTTTGATGCGTCTCAATCTGCATTGTCATTTCGTTGTGGATTCCATTAAAGACATTTTCGTTGCATTTTCATTAAGATAATCGTTGATTTGAAGAAATGTGCCATTTAATTACAGCTAGAGTATTCATAACATTAATGTTTGATGTCACGTGTGACACTAGCAGCATGTAAGCAAAGAGATATGAGTCAGAAGATACATTCCCCCTAAGTATGCTCGTACTTCTGTGGCAGATGGAAGATTTCTCTAACAGATACGACGATGCTTCTTAATTTAAATATAGTTAGATGCGGATCATTTCAATGCCACATTTGTTGATTTCGCAAAATTCAGAATGATTCACATTAAATGTATACATTTCACACCTTATTTTTGATCCATGAATAAAAAGTCTCTAGCATAACTTTCTCCTTCAATGTATGTATACGATATGATGCGTAAAGTACAAATAATCGTCTTAAATGTATTTTATTGCACATGATTTATACGATAAGACATTGTCCTGTTACGTTGCTATGACTACGTTATTCTATCATTATACAATAAGCACCCCTGTACGAGTCATAAATGCTATTTAACACAGTGATTAAGCAAGAATAATGTAAGAATGTCTTGTATTACCGCTCCTTAAAGCAACCACAATATATCAAATAGTTTGTCAAAATGTTCTTAAATTATTTCTAAGCGTTACGTTTTCTTTAAAAGGAAACATTAAACTTTAATTCAATTGCAAATTGATCCTAGTGCTGACTAATTAACCACCATTTGCCCTGATATTGATGAACCTGAATAATACGGGGATAGTTATGTGTTTAATTGTAATATTGCATTTAAATATCTCATCGCGTGGCTCCGAAATGGTGAATTTCACTAGTTGCGTAGGTAACCACGAGTGAAAATACACTGAACAAAACTAATTTTCTTTTTATTTTATGTTTCGCAATGTTAATTTTTAATGCGCATTTACGTGGCTTAAAGTCGATCGAATGTTTTTATTTATGTTTTTAATCTTGTACTAGTTCACATTTAAAATTTAGTTGATGTTAATTAACCATCAGGTTATGCACATTATACATTAAATGCATGTACATTCTCCTCATTTGATAACAAATACATGCACTAACGTATGCATTTGCCGACAGTTGCGTGTCTGAATCAGGCGCACTATTACAGGAACTGTTCTTTTTTAGCAACTGTTTTCCATCCCTGACTCTTTTCCACCTGCGACTTTCTTTCCTTGAGTTTGTTTTCGTCTACATAGAATGGTCATAGTTACCCGTGTGAAGCATATTCAAGTGTATAAAGAGCTTAATGCTTAATACATACTTGTATATGTACTATTTTTATTACTAGGCATATGTGAGGACGCTAAATGGATACATATATATATATATAATCCAGTGAGAAATGAAAGATGTTATTCTACTGCTTACAACCATGAGTGGAATAACACATTTTATTTCACTGATGATACAGTTCTATATTTCATTGGAAAGCATAGAATAAATATATAATTTTATATAAATAGAAAGAATTTACAAACAATAATACCGCGGTCACAGGTTATCAAATCTCAAACTCAAGCTCTAGTAATAAGATTGGTTGGGTCTAAGATTTGTTCTTGGCATAACCAATCAGAAAGCTTGAGACAAAGTTTGAGTTTTGAGAAATGTTTTATAACTTCCATGTCAGTTCATTTTTGTGTGCAAACATTACCATATCACGAGAACAGTCCAAATTCGGATACATTTCCTAACAGCTGATACTCGTATTCTGTTGAGTTGCATTAGTTTAAACATATTTTATTTCCCAATATAATACAATCATACTGAACAATGCATACATCGCACATAATCAAAATACAGAAACAGGATTAGAATGAAAGACAGGGTCTTATATAATTCTTCTCCTCTGAGTTGCATTAGACCATGCTTGGTATTCGAGTTGATCCAAGCATTACTTAGTAAATGCTATATACTTGTCAGTGGGGCATTGTGGGCGCGAGTGGTATTACGTGTAAAAGTTCCTAGTTAATATTAAGGACATTACATGGATTGTATTGCAGATCATTTACGGAATGCAGCGCTGGGAACTTATTGTTTGACTCACAGTAATGCTCACACCTTTAAAGACACATTTAGTTGAAGATTAATGCATGTTTTCTTTGTTTCAGGATATTTTTACAAGATCCGTTTCCAGCGAACCCGGATTTGTTATACCTTGTTATATTCATTCATTCGAATCTCACTACCACAGTGACATTAGCTTTCCTCTTAGGTAGTAAAGTAAGTAATATATTTATATTAGATGTACACATTCGCCTCCCAAGGCAATCTGATTGGCCAATATCATATGGCCACCCTCGATAACAAACTGCCATTATGGTTGTAAAACAACAAATAAATTGCCTATGTAATACATAGTAAAAAGTAAAAACTTACGGTCTGTTCATTTATATTTCCAATCTTTCATTTCTTCTGATACCACATCCACTGTGAAGAGGTATTCAAATCAGTTTGAAACACATCAAGAATAGTTCACATTTTAAGTTTGAAATAGCCAGTGCTCACCTGTGAATAACGTCACTGTGTTTACACACTGTATTCCTCCGCCAAATAATACTGTATACCAACCTTCACCTTGCAATGGCCTTAATTCTTATACCACATCTTTTCTACTCATCAACTAGCCTGAAGTCTTCTCAAGTCACATAATTTCTCAAAAATCACAAACACTATGCACTGCCTGTCATGAAAATGCATTTTTACCAAAAAGAAAAATTTACTATATTAGTTATTGGGACTACATTCGAGTTGTAAAATAATATACGAATCCATTGTACTACCAAAAGCATTATATGGGAGCGAATTGTGGAACGGTGTCACCGATACCCAGTTACTCCCCTTGCGAAAACTGCATAGACAATGTATCAAACGTATTCAATCTATCCCTACATCTACTAGAACGGATATAGCATTAAGCTGTCTCGGTATATATCCTATAGTCCAGCTGATAGATAAACGGAAACTTCTACTATTTGGTCAACTCTGTCGATTAGATACCAAGTTTAAAATCAAAGACGTGTTTGTGCATAGAACCACATCATTCATGACATCTCCCAAAATTGCAAAAGGTTTTATCCCCGATATATATAGAATTCTAGGAAAATATAATCTGACACAGTTTTTCTTAGATTACTTACACGATGGTATATTCCCAAGCGTAGGTGTATGGAAATATAACGTTAAACTGGCAGTAAAAACCCAGGTAGTATTCGACTGGAATAGTAGGTTACTTTGCGATGCAAGTTTAAATACTTTCTCCCTAGTCCAGTCAGAATATGAAACTTGTAACCTATGGAATTTCTGTAGAGAATACACATACCTACAGCCACATTGTACATCCGTCTTTATCCTAATGTGTAGGTTTTTCTCTCATAAATACGATATACAGTGTATGAAATGTCACTTGGTCACAGACGAGATTAGCAGACATATACTGTTGTTTTGCCCATTTAATGACAAATGGAGAACCACACTCTGGATGAAACTCTCTAAGTCTCTAGGTACCAGTACCTTTAAAAGTCTCTGCTCACTCTCACCAGATCTGCAACTCATTGAAATGTTCCGTGGCTTTACAGCATTTCAATTGACAGACGATCAGAGAGTAGCAAGCTTTAAAGTGTTTTTACAATCTGCCTATTACATGAATTGGTTATGAGACAGTACTAAAGCAAATATATGTACCAGCATCCCTATCTACGCTACTCTGCACATACCTCTCTTATAGTTTCGTTTCGGTAAGGGGGTAACACTTGCAGTAATGTAAGAGATACTGTAACAATTGAATTTATTTTCGGTATGCTTTATACATGTAGTATAAGCGAGTAATACAATATTACAGTGATATGTATATGTTTGTATTGGTATAATATATGTATACGCATGTGTGTATGTATACGTATGTATGTATATGTATGTATATATATACATGTGTGTGTATGCGTGTATTATGTATATATACATATGCTTGGTGTGTGTATATATGTATACGTGTGTGTTATTATATGGTATTACACATCGCCTGTTGCGATTATATATAGAATATGTATATAAGCGTTTACTTCTGTTACTTAATTTCCTAATAACATTGTAATATATTTCACTGTTGTAATTGTTCTTGTAATATGTGAATTGTATGCTCTTCAATACTGGAGGATAAATAAAGAATATATACTAAAATGAGCAAGGACTTTCAAACAGGTCAATACATTGTTTTATGGAACCAGCATGGTGCTATTGACCGAGTACTATCCATATAACAACCTTACTGACCTCATTGAAAGTCCATAGTTGTATAATGATAACTGTCAACAGGTAAACTAAATGTACCCGGACCGCCTGACATTGCCTTGGAAACAATATATTGCTTTCAACATGGCATATGTATTTCATAATATATATTGGATCTTACATTAATAGCATACCACATGAAACGAGTTTTGGAATTTGGAATTCATACAATTTGGTATGAAATCATCACGAGTGAAAGATCCTTTTTATCACATTACCATGATATAGCACTCGTTTTAATGATAGGTTGCACAAAATAACGTAGTTACTTTCATCTTGATGCCAATCGTTCTCATCAGCACGTAACTTCACGGCAATGTGTTTTGATTTTATCCAATGAAATTTGGACACGGAAACTACCGGACTTGTTCGTGATATCTAATTAGCATAAAGTAGTCCCATTGTCTACCCGCTTAGACAGATTTATCTCACACACCCAAAAACGTGTATGTAGGTGAGACAAATATCGTTACATTGCGGGCATATCATTTATATAAAATTATTAGATTGCAGGCATATCCTTTATATAAAATTATTAGATTGCAGGCATATCCTTTATATAAAATTATTAGATTGCAGGCATATCCTTTATATAAAATTATTAGATTGCAGGCATATCCTTTATATAAAATTATTAGATTGCAGGCATATCCTTTATATAAAATTATTACATTGCAGGCATATCCTTTATATAAAATTATTACATTGCAGGCATATCTTGTATATAAAATTATTACATTGTAGGCATATCCTTTATATACAATTATTAGATTGCAGGCATATCTTGTATATAAAATTATTACATTGCAGGCATATCTTGTATATAAAATTATTACATTGCAGGCATATCTTGTATATAAAATTATTACATTGTAGGCATATCTTGTATATAAAATTATTACATTGTAGGCATATCTTGTATATAAAATTATTACATTGTAGGCATATCTTGTATATAAAATTATTACATTGCAGGCATATCTTGTATATAAAATTATTACATTGCAGGCATATCTTGTATATAAAATTATTACATTGCAGGCATATCTTGTATATAAAATTATTACATTGCAGGCATATCTTGTATATAAAATTATTACATTGCAGGCATATCTTGTATATAAAATTATTACATTGCAGGCATATCTTGTATATAAAATTATTACATTGCAGGCATATCTTGTATATAAAATTATTACATTGCAGGCATATCTTGTATATAAAATTATTACATTGCAGGCATATCTTGTATATAAAATTATTACATTGCAGGCATATCTTGTATATAAATATCGCGGTAAAGAGAATGAGGTACAGCATACGACAATGATGTCTAAAGGCGGGGGATCGCGGCATACTTACGGTACTAAGCAGACGACTATGAACACAGATACCATTACTTCCAATGCAAACTCATTTGTCGACAAGTACGTAGAGAAGTCTGCCAATGAGGGAGAGTCTGAAAGCCTACTTGAGAAGGATATACAGGTATTATCTTTACGAATCACCTTAACATCAAATCACCCTCATCTGAAATCACTCGCATCTCAGATCACCCTCAAAATCAAGAAGAGATATATAATGCCATGGATATGACACGAATATATTTACCCCTCCTGTGTTATGAATGGGGGTTATTGTTTTCGTCTGCATCTGAGTGTGAGTCTGTCTCGGTGTCTATCTGTGTATCCTGTCCTGTATGTATATATGTCTGTTCTATCTGTATTGTTCTGTCTGTTCTATATGTCATGTTCTGTCTGCCTGTCTATCCTGTATCTATGTCCGTGTGCCTGCCTGCCTGCCTGCCTGCCTGCCTGCCTGCCTGCCTGCCTGCCTGCCTGCCTGCCTGCCTGCCTGCCTGCCTGCCTGCCTGCCTGCCTGCCTGCCTGCCTGCCTGCCTGCCTGCCTGCCTGCCTGCCTGCCTGCCTGCCTGCCTGCCTGCCTCCTGCCTGCCTGCCTGCCTGCCTGCCTGCCTGCTGCCTGCCTGCCTGCCTGCCTGCTGCCTGCCTGCCTGCCTGCCTGCCTGCCTGCCTGCCTGCCGCCTGCCTGCCTGCCTGCCTGCCTGCCTGCCTGCCTGCCTGCCTGCTGCCTGCCTGCCTGCCTGCCTGCCTGCCTGCCTGCCCTGCCTGCCTGCCTGCCTGCCTGCCTGCCTGCCTGCCTGCCTGCCTGCCTGCCTGCCTGCCTGCCTGCCTGCCTGCCTGCCTGCCTGCCTGCCTGCCTGCCTGCCTGCCTCCTGCCTGCCTGCCTGCCTGCCTGCCTGCCTGCTGCCTGCCTGCCTGCCTGCCTGCCTGCCTGCCTGCCTGCCTGCCTGCCTGCCTGCCTGCCTGCCTGCCTGCCTGCCTGCCTGCCTGCCTGCCTGCCTGCCTGCCTGCCTGCCTGCCTGCCTGCCTGCCTGCCTGCCTGCCTGCCTGCCTGCCTGCCTGCCTGCCTGTGCACATTCAGCACATTGTTGATGTTGAAACTTTGCAATATATAGAGGAGAAAATGCTTCGCATATCTGTGTGTGTCTGTCTGTGGACATGATACGTTATGATAAATAATTGTTAATGGAATTTAATGAACCTTTGCGGATATGTAAATGGTTGTCCTAGTAGGAAGTGATTTGATTGTAGTGTTATATTTGTCAAGAGCAGTAGACAGGGTTGTCAGCTAAGTGTCCTCTCTCGTTGACTTCATTTGTTCTTCTACCAAATACCAGAGCGATGGTTTGCATCTCGCCGTGTTCTTTTCTCTAGTGTTTATTGTTAAATGCTTCAAATATAGCACAGCTGTTTCTGGTGCCAGCTACTGTTGCCGGAGAAGTATACATATTATATATCACTCTTAATGCATTTTTAATTTTACAAAAATGGATTTTGCAAAATGATGGTTTCTATTGGTTCAGACGAAAAGACGAAAGTGCACTTGTATGGGAGTGCAGCGTATTTTGATGTCCACAATTTTAATATTACGTGCTACAACTGATATACACACTTTCATTTCTTTGTTAGTATGAGTTGCTACTAGGAAAAAGGAGAAACAGAATTAGCAAAATGACATAAACACTAGCATTGTCATATCAATATTACATACCCATGTGCATAGCAGGCCCGTAGACAGGAACTTGTATAGAGGTTGCTTACTATATCGACGGGCCGAATTGCTGGTGTTGATTGGGGACCCTGGGGCATGCTCCCCCTGACTAAAAACTAAAATGCAGGAGATGCGTTGTCATGCATTCTGGAAGTATATTGTACACCTGTATTTGCCTCAGAATGGAGAGAGCAAATCACAAATAGTGGATAATGATGCGGTGTCCGCGCCGCCGTCACGTAGTTATGGCAGTGGATAATGATGCGGTGTCCGCGCCGCCGTCACGTAGTTATGGCAGTGGATAATGATGCGGTGTCCGCGCCGCCGTCACAGCGTAGTTATGGCAGTGGATAATGATGCGGTGTCCGCGCCGCCGTCACAGCGTAGTTATGGCAGTGTGTTCTAATCATATTTTAACATTTGCGTTCTGATCGATCGGACCTCTGCGGGAAAAGGGGTGCCTACACACCCAACTCACCCCCTGCCTACGAACCTGTATAGATATCCTCATGTACTTTATACATGTTATAAGGTTTGCAATGCTGTGTAGATACTGGTTTTGTATAATTACACTAAAATAATAGTCATAGACATTATGACAGTCTTTTTGCACAGGCATATAATAATAATAATAATAATACAATTTTACGAGAGAACTGATTTAATCAAAAGCCTGCAACATAATTATATACAAATCAAATGATTATGTAATTTGCTGGTAGAGTAGAAAAATGCACTGAGACAATTAATGACAATAACTCTATATAAACATATACTTATAGGGGTATCTTGAAAATAAGTATTAAAGATGCTTAAAGATAGCCATATGTAAGTGTGATTGTAAAATCAGTATGGTGCATCCCTACATCGTAGTACATAATATAACTCCGCGCAATTGATTGATACAATACATTTAATCACTAAATGGTTCTAGGACACATGTGGCATTTTAAATCTTCATTTAAACAGTTAGTTCTCAACAAATAAAGCTTGAACACTAACTATATGTCGAATGTATCAACAGCAAGCTTGAACACAAACTATATGTCGAATGTATCAACAGCAAGCTTGAACACAAACTATATGTCGAATGTATCAACAGCAAGCTTGAACACAAACTATATGTCGAATGTATCAACAGCAAGCTTGAACACAAACTATATGTCGAATGTATCAACAGCAAGCTTGAACACAAACTATATGTCGAATGTATCAACAGCAAGCTTGAACACAAACTATATGTCGAATGTATCAACAGCAAGCTTGAACACAAACTATATGTCGAATGTATCAACAGCAAGCTTGAACACAAACTATATGTCGAATGTATCAACAGCAAGCTTGAACACAAACTATATGTCGAATGTATCAACAGCAAGCTTGAACACAAACTATATGTCGAATGTATCAACAGCAAGCTTGAACACAAACTATATGTCGAATGTATCAACAGCAAGCTTGAACACAAACTATATGTCGAATGTATCAAAAGCAAGCTTGAACACTAACTATATGTCGAATGTATCAAAAGCAAGCTTGAACACTAACTATATGTCGAATGTATCAAAAGCAAGCTTGAACACTAACTATATGTCGAATGTATCAAAAGCAAGCTTGAACACTAACTATATGTCGAATGTATCAAAAGCAAGCTTGAACACTAACTATATGTCGAATGTATCAAAAGCAAGCTTGAACACTAACTATATGTCGAATGTATCAAAAGCAAGCTTGAACACTAACTATATGTCGAATGTATCAACAGCAAGCTTGAACACAAACTATATGTCGAATGTATCAAAAGCAAGCTTGAACACTAACTATATGTCGAATGTATCAAAAGCAAGCTTGAACACTAACTATATGTCGAATGTATCAACAGCAAGCTTGAACACAAACTATATGTCGAATGTATCAAAAGCAAGCTTGAACACTAACTATATGTCGAATGTATCAAAAGCAAGCTTGAACACTAACTATATGTCGAATGTATCAACAGCAAGCTTGAACACAAACTATATGTCGAATGTATCAAAAGCAAGCTTGAACACTAACTATATGTCGAATGTATCAAAAGCAAGCTTGAACACTAACTATATGTCGAATGTATCAACAGCAAGCTTGAACACAAACTATATGTCGAATGTATCAAAAGCAAGCTTGAACACTAACTATATGTCGAATGTATCAAAAGCAAGCTTGAACACTAACTATATGTCGAATGTATCAACAGCAAGCTTGAACACAAACTATATGTCGAATGTATCAAAAGCAAGCGACCAATCAGAATCCTTCCAGGTTGTATTTATTACACGTGAGTACATACAAGAAAATATGTGATGGCTGTATTAAACTGAATAGAAGCTAAGTATATTGTGTTTGCTTAGTGGGGTTTAAAGTCGCATCAACAACTAAGGTGGTGTGGTGAACCGTCGGTGAGTATTTGTAGCGGAAGACCACGGGCGGCCCTCCGAGTAGTAACTCAGTCACGGACTGGCATCCGGGTAGAACCAGCAACCTTCCGCCAGCCAGCTGGATATAGCTATAGATCAGTATCTCTGGATATAGCTATAGATCAGTATCTCTTGACGTTATGCCCTTTGTTGTGACTAGTATGCGCAACGATAGACAATCGGCATACTAGTACAAGTTCTATAACATGCTCATCCCCGCTGTGGGTTCGAATACCACTGTAAGGTATCGGATTATTTGATTGGAGGACGCTATCCAGATGGCTTGTGATAGGTCATTGGTTTTTCCTGGGTACCTGTAATGCTGCTTGGAAGGGAAACCGGGGCAGTCCTCCACCAATAATAGTTGGAGAGTCGCCCTATGACCTATAAGCTGTTGGTGCGACTTCAAACCCCCAAAATAACACACCACAAAGAATCAAGTTCTATATTCCGAAGGACTACATTATGATATTACGATGGTGCTTTGCTACCACTAGACTACATACATACATACATACATGGGAACAGAATTGCAAAGTGTATGTGAAACAAACAAAAATACACACCAGCTAAGACCGATCGAGTGATAGCTTTAAACTCGTGCGTTAGTTAATTACTTAATTCAAACAACCGATGATGTAGAATCGCATTATTCAGTCTGATAGTATGCGATGGCTTTCCGTTCCTAATACAAGTTGTGCTGGTGATATTTCTGCTGTGGCTCGTGGCATTCTTTCAATAGAACATTATGTCACACAAATGCAACCCAACTTAAAAAACAATTAGTTGTGTTTTCTCTTGTGTTGAGGAAATTTCTTGAAAAATAGCTGTTTTTAATTTTGTTCAACATTTAACATTTATGATGTTATTGCTTAGTTTATATACATTTAGCTTAGCTCGATTGCGAAACAAGTTCTTACAACATATAATCACTGTCGAGACCTCGTCACTGATGGAATCCATCGCCACGAGGGAGAGAAAAGAGGCAACGTGGAATTAAATGCCTTGCCTAAGTGCACAATCGTAACGGCTCTAGCGGGGCTCGAGCTCCAGACATTTTGCACATGAAGCGAACTCGCTACCACTGCGCTATCACGACTTAAACTTCATTGGGTATTCATCACCTACTGTGATATTTCTTGTTAAAGAGACAGTATTTCTGTTAATGCAATTTTACTGAAACATGCTAAACGTGGTCTACGGACATTGCTGTTATGTTTTGTTACCGAGAAATGGGGCTACGGACATTGCTGTTATGATTTGTTACCGAGAAATGGGGCTACGGACATTGCTGTTATGATTTGTTACCGAGAAATGGGGCTACGGACATTGCTGTTATGATTTGTTACCGAGAAATGGGGCTACGGACATTGCTGTTATGATTTGTTACCGAGAAATGGGGCTACGGACATTGCTGTTATGATTTGTTACCGAGAAATGGGGCTACGGACATTGCTGTTATGATTTGTTACCGAGAAATGGGGCTACGGACATTGCTGTTATGATTTGTTACCGAGAAATGGGGCTACGGACATTGCTGTTATGATTTGTTACCGAGAAATGGGGCTACGGACATTGCTGTTATGATTTGTTACCGAGAAATGGGGCTACGGACATTGCTGTTATGATTTGTTACCGAGAAATGGGGCTACGGACATTGCTGTTATGATTTGTTACCGAGAAATGGGGCTACGGACATTGCTGTTATGATTTGTTACCGAGAAATGGGGCTACGGACATTGCTGTTATGATTTGTTACCGAGAAATGGTGCTACGGACATTGCTGTTATGTTTTGTTACCGAGAAATGGGGCTACGGAGAGTGCTGTTAAGTTTTGTTACCGAGAAATGGGGCTACGGAGAGTGCCGTTATGTTTTGTTACCGAGAAATGGGGCTACGGAGAGTCCTGTTATGTTTTGTTACCGAGAAATGGGGCTACGGAGAGTGCTGTTATGTTTTGTTACCGAGAAATGGGGCTACGGAGAGTGCTGTTATGTTTTGTACCGAGAAATGGGGCTACGGAGAGTGTTGTTATGTTTGTTACGAGAAATGGCTACGGACATTGCTGTTATGTTTTGTTACCGAGAAATGATGCTACGGAGAGTGCTGTTATGTTTTGTTACCGAGAAATGGGGCTACGGAGAGTGCTGTTATGTTTTGTTACCGAGAAATGGGGCTACGGAGAGTGCTGTTATGTTTTGTTACCGAGCAATGGGGCTACGGAGAGTGCTGTTATGTTTTGTTACCGAGAAATTGGGCTACGGACATTGCTGTTATGTTTTGTTACCGAGAAATGATGCTACGGAGAGTGCTGTTATGTTTTGTTACCGAGAAATGGGGCTACGGAGAGTGCTGTTATGTTTTGTTACCGAGAAATGGGGCTACGGAGAGTGCTGTTATGTTTTGTTACCGAGAAATGGGGCTACGGAGAGTGCTGTTATGTTTTGTTACCGAGCAATGGGGCTAAGGAGAGTGCTGTTATGTTTTGTTACCGAGAAATGGGGCTACGGACATTGCTGTTATGTTTTGTTACCGAGAAATGATGCTACGGAGAGTGCTGTTATGTTTTGTTACCGAGAAATGGGGCTACGGAGAGTGCTGTTATGTTTTGTTACCGAGAAATGGGGCTACGGAGAGTGCTGTTATGTTTTGTTACCGAGAAATGGGGCTACGGACATTGCTGTTATGTTTTGTTATTGAGAAATGATGCTACGGAGAGTGCTGTTATGTTTTGTTACTGAGAAATGGGGCTACGGAGAGTGCCGAACAAAAGTGAACTATCCTAGTCAAACTAAGATGTTCCAAGATGTTAAAAATGATGGGATTCATTAACACATATTTTGAGTGAGTAGGTTTTGTAACGAATACAATTCTATGATTGAAATATTTCTTAGAAATTGTGACAATCAGGATAATAACTTTAAGCAATATTTTCCTATCACCATCCGTATTCGTATTCATTCGTCCAAGTAACAACATTGCAGAAATGCTGAGGTTTCGTGAATAGTGTCTGGCTGATATAATTAAAAGATAGCCTGGCGGGATGCTTGTTTCAATTATGGATACTATTTCAGGCGGAAACTTAATTTATCTTATCTATTTTCTTATATATACTGGACAAGATCATTGAAATACACACAGCCTGTACCTTGGCCCGTGATATATGTGAATACTCGTATTGCGCATGCGTAGTTGCTAAATAAGTGCGCGTGCGTATCTACTATGAAATGCTTTGATGACTTGGGTATTTTCAAATCGAGTTTTAAAAGGAATATTGGTAGACGTTTCTATCAGGAATATGAGCTGGATTGTCCTTTATTCTATAAGTGCAGGTCTTATTACAGAATGTCCTTAACCAAGTGTTGTGGTGTTTTGAATTGGTGTGACAGTTTGATACCAAAGTGTATCTTAATATAGGTTGTATTAGAGAATCCCTATACGCCATGTCCCATTGATGGGCACTTGTTTGCACTAAAGTTGTTGACGCCATAATAATGCAAATATATAGTACAAGTAAAGAGCTTGTTCATTATAGTTTAAAGTTGATGTCTTTCTCAAAATATATATAGTTATTATAGTGTCAACCCTATAGAATGGCCAGTCATGTCTGCCTCTACGTCGTATCGTAAGAACACATGTGCCCGAAGTTATAACACTTTTCTCAAATCTCAAACTCAAGCTCAAGTGGTTTGATTGGTTGATTCTGAGTTTTACCAGCCAGCTGAACCAATCAGAAGCTTGAGGCACGAGTTTTACCTGTCAGCTAACCAAGCAGATGCTTGAGGCACGAGTTTTACCAGCCAGCTGAACCAATCAGAAGCTTGAGGCACGAGTTTTACCAGCCAGCTGAACCAAGCAGAAGCTTGATACACGAGTTAGAGATAGGAGAAAGGTTTTATAACCTTTAGGCCAGTACTTCCCGAATATTATCCTTCTGGACAGACGCCAGGCTGATAACCATTATATAACTACCTAGCGGCTCACCAACTAGCCATACCTGAATGGACCCCTGACGAGGTGTGAATGTTGGACCTCCCGCTCCATAGGCGAAATCCTTAACCACTAAGGCCGCATAGACGATATGTGTGTGCAATACTTTATTTTAGACCAGAAACCTATATGTAGTGTATACACATTTATTTTAGCTCGATTGCGAAACAAGTTCTTACAACTTATATTAATCGCTCTCGAGACCACATTCCTGGTGAAATCCATCGCCACGAGGGAGAGTGAAGAGGCAATGTGGAATTTAAATGCCTTGCCTAAGGGCACAATCGTAACAGCTCCAGCGGGGCTCGAACTCCGGACCTTTCGCACCTGAAGCGAACGCGCTACCACCGCGTTATCACGACTTCCACCTATTATGTGACACGTATGATAAATGGAAACGTTACCATTATTTATATAGCTAGTGGTTTACTAACCATATGAGAATGAATGTCTGAGGAGATTCGAACCTTCGACATCCCGCTCCGTAGACATCATGTGTATTTTGATGTCTTTGGATTTTTAATTAGTCTCTTTATTCATCAAATGTTTCAGTCTATTTGGATATACTATATGCTTGATCACTTAGATGAGAACTTGATCGCCAATAATCTCAAACGTTTAGATTGAATTCGTGTGTATTTGATATAAGCCGACACCGATCCATTATGCCGTAGACAGTACCAATATTTTACATATTGGATCCGTTTGAGGTATATATCTGACTTAAAACGCACACTTATATAACAAGATCCTACTAATTGTTAATTTCGTACATGTACATGTAGTATTTAGCATATTACTCTGGCGTTTTGACACCAATCCAATATTAATAATAATGGACTGCAAGTACAAAGGTATGGCGTCACGACAGTGTTTTAAATTATGGCTATGGCTGTAATGCATACGTATGCATTCGTATAATATATTGTTCATTTGTTTGGCCAGATGCATCGAAGAGACTCCATTTCTCTCAGTATTGTTTGCAAGCATTAATGGTACATTCTATTATTATTATATAAGATGGGCAATTTATTTTAATGGTGACAAGTGTGTGTGTTTTACGTTTATTAATCGTCGCTACCGGTTGCCCATATGAGCGACGCCTCTTGAAGAGATTAGTCATTTTAGATTTTTGGAGCTTTGGAGGATAGTGCAGTAATACAGACAGAGACCCATTCCGGAGTCTCCTCTGGTTCTTTTACGTGCAATGTGTAAAGCACAGACACGAGATTTCGGTTTAACGTCCCAACTGAAAGACTGTTCATTTTATTAGGGTCAGACGGGGAATCGAACCTGCGATCACTGGATTACCAGTCCAATGTGTTAACCACTTGACTACTTATCCGTCTGTATGGTGACAATTCCCACTACATGTTACTTTAAAGCGACAATACATCGGTGAAAAGAGCACATTTCTACATAATGTAATTTCCTTTTAACGGTTGGTAATTCCCCACATATTTGTCACAGAAATCTGAGTATTTCATATAATAACTGAATAGCAAAACACTGTAAACAGAGTAAACATCCGTGCGTGTATCATAGATAGCAACATTTGTGGTACAGTATTAACGTTATATCTCAAATTTCCCTGTGCATATTTATTTTTAAACTGATCCATTTTAAATTATCTCTAAACGACAGTATCAGGCGTTTAGTATATATACTCCAATAATATATAAACCTCGATTCAGGAGCGAGCATGGCCGTTATATGAAATCCTACTTTCACGTTTGATAGTTAGCAGATCGCACAAAAAAGGGTTAGTGTTAGAATTTTGGAGTTACTGTAGTAATGCTATTTATACGTACACTGTGTATTTCTTTGGGTTTTTACTATGTAATGTCGCTCTAAGGATATGATGTCTATTCTTATCATTATATATAATGAACATAGATAGATAGATAAATTTCATTATTTATAGAGGGTGACCTAATTAGTTCTTAACTAATCCCCCTTAAGACCCTCTAAAACATGCTCATTAATTACTCAATGCTGTGTCGATATAATCAGATAGTCACTGTTCAGTTTCTTAAACTCACGCTTTAATCACGCACATTGCTCAAGACCAATATAAATATCTATACGCATCTACTTCTCTACTACGAGCATTAGATACGGACGAGAAATATGGAATAATGTTACGAAATCAGACAAGTGCAATCTTGATGCAAACTCTTGCACTACACACCCTTCTGTCAAGGTGAACGATCTACGTCGCGGCATCGATTGCATACACACACACAACATGGCGGATCACTGTGACGTCCGCGGTCGAGGAGTAGAGTGTCGGATTTGGAATCGAGCGGTCCCGGGTTCGATACTCGGATCAGGCCACGTATGTAGTATCATTGAGCAGGGCACGTCACACACATTGCTTAGTACTGGTTAACTGCTTAGGTCGGCTAATCCTGCCCAGGAAAATATGTCTAGACGTGTACGTCGTGATCTAGCCACGACCTGCAACAGCAGCTGATTAAAGACTTCGACTATTAACACACTCGGTCTCTCGTGTTGTATATTTGAAGAATCCAACAGTTCTACACGATGGGGAACATCCCGGGGATGCCTTGATGTCACGGAGACACTTGAATAGGAGAGCTGCTGCCAATTTATGTTGCAGGATGACACATGTGGAGGCTCTAGCAATATCCATGACAATATGTTCGAAATAAACACTATCACAGAACGTGTCACCCTGGATAGAAAGAAGACTGAACCGAGGAACGTAGGACGCATAGGCAAGTTAGAACCGAGGAACGTAGGACGCATAGGCAAGATAGAACCGAGGAACGTAGGACGCATAGGCAAGTTAGAACCGAGGAACGTAGGATGCATAGGCAAGTTAGAACCGAGGAACGTAGGACGCATAGGCAAGTTAGAACTGAGGAACGTAGGACGCATAGGCAAGTTAGAACTGAGGAAAGTAGGACGCATAGGTAAGTTAGAACCGAGGAACGTAGGACGCATAGGCAAGTTAGAACCGAGGAACGTAGGACGCATAGGCAAGTTAGAACCGAGGAACGTAGGACGCATAGGCAAGTTAGAACCGAGGAACGTAGGACGCATAGGCAAGTTAGAACCGAGGAACGTAGGACGCATAGGCAAGTTAGAACCGAGGAACGTAGGACGCATAGACAAGTTAGAACCGAGGAACGTAGGACGCATATGCAAGTTAGAACCGAGGAACGTAGGACGCATAGGCAAGTTAGAACCGAGGAACGTAGGACGCATATGCAAGTTAGAACCGAGGAACGTAGGACGCATAGGCAAGTTAGAACCGAGGAACGTAGGACGCATAGGCAAGTTAGAACTGAGGAACGTAGGACGCATATGCAAGTTAGAACCGAGGAACGTAGGACGCATAGGCAAGTTAGAACCGAGGAACGTAGGACGCATAGGCAAGTTAGAACCGAGGAACGTAGGACGCATAGGCAAGTTAGA
The DNA here is from genome assembly GCA_014843695.1 of Archivesica marissinica. Lineage (NCBI taxonomy): Eukaryota > Metazoa > Mollusca > Bivalvia > Venerida > Vesicomyidae > Archivesica > Archivesica marissinica. Next base: position 45,724,835 of record CM026395.1, on the reverse strand, counting down.
ACTGGGGAACGTAGGACGCATAGGCAAGTTAGAACCGAGGAACGTAGGACGCATAGGCAAGTTAGAACCGAGGAACGTAGGACGCATAGGCAAGTTAGAACCGAGGAACGTAGGACGCATAGGCAAGTTAGAACTGAGGAACGTAGGACGCATATGCAAGTTAGAACCGAGGAACGTAGGACGCATAGGCAAGTTAGAACCGAGGAACGTAGGACGCATAGGCAAGTTTGAAAATTCAGTCTCCCAGCCTCGGCCTACAAGATTAGAGTATCTGTGTACACTGAAGTGGACGAACGCTGTAATACAGTTGTTCGTTTGCATACTAATAAATTCAATAACAAATACACTGAATGTAATGAAGGTGTAGCACCTGTTTTTATATTGTTGAAGTAACATCGTTTATTTTCATATATATCTATCATACATTCATGTGCATTTATGCATTCCTACTATATATATATATATATATATATATATATATATACATGCATTCAATACATACATAAGTTGCTATCACATATTGCTTGGTATTACATGTATTAACAGTTATTTGGTATATAGATACGTATTAAATGGATTTATGGATGAGAATAATGTACTTTTACAGAAACATTAATACCAACGTTCCTAACAATGGTGATAATTGAACTAACGCAAAGCGAACAAATAAATGAAACAAAAGCATAAAAGTTGACGTTTCATCATACCGTCTCCGTGGCCTATTGGTTAAGGCGTCCTCGGGAACAGGATGTCGAAGGTTCTAACCTCTTCAAGGGTTCTTTCTGATATGGCCGGTTGGTGAGCCGCCAGCTAGTATAATATGGTTACCGATTGCTACCAGTCCGGCGCCTGTCATTGGTGAGCCGCCAGCTAGTATAATATGGTTACCGATTGCCTACCAGTCCGGCGCCTGTCATTGGTGAGCCGCCAGCTAGTATAATATGGTTACCGATTGCCTACCAGTCCGGCGCCTGTCATTGGTGAGACGCCAGCTAGTATAATATGGTTACCGATTGCCTACCAGTCCGGCGCCTGTCATTGGTGAGCCGCCAGCTAGTATAATATGGTTACCGATTGCCTACCAGTCCGGCGCCTGTCATTGGTGAGCCGCCAGCTGGTATAATATGGTGACCGATTGCCTACCAGTCCGGCGCCTGTCATTGGTGAGCCGCCAGCTAGTATAATATGGTTACCGATTGCCTACCAGTCCGGCGCCTGTCATTGGTGAGCCGTCAGCTAGTATACTATGGTTACCGATTGCCTACCAGTCCGGCGCCTGTCATTGGTGAGCCGCCAGCTAGTATAATATGGTTACCGATTGCCTACCAGTCCGGCGCCTGTCATTGGTGAGCCGCCAGCTAGTATAATATGGTTACCGATTGCCTACCAGTCCGGCGCCTGTCATTGGTGAGCCGCCAGCTAGTATACTATGGTTACCGATTGCCTACCGGTCCGGCGCCTGTCATTGGTGAGCCGCCAGCTAGTATACTATGGTTACCGATTGCCTACCAGTCCGGCGCCTGTCATTGATGAGCCGCCAGCTAGTATAATATGGTTACCGATTGCCTACCAGTCCGGCGCCTGTCATTGGTGAGCCGCCAGCTAGTTACTATGGTTACCGATTGCCTACCAGTCTGGCGCCTGTCATTGGTGAGCCGCCAGCTAGTATACTATGGCTACCGATTGCATACCAGTCCGGCGCCTGTCATTGGTGAGCCGCCAGCTAGTATACTATGGTTACCGATTGCCTACCAGTCCGGCGCCTGTCATTGGTGAGCCGCCAGCTAGTATACTATGGTTACCGATTGCCTACCAGTCCGGCGCCTGTCATTGGTGAGCCGCCAGCTAGTATACTATGGTTACCGATTGCCTACCAGTCCGGCGCCTGTCATTGGTGAGCCGCCAGCTAGTATACTATGGTTACCGATTGCCTACCAGTCCGGCGCCTGTCATTCAAGCAAATGAGTCGGGAAGTACTAATGTTCATAAAAAATGGTGTATTATAAGGGAGTAGTGACTGGTTCTTTCAATAGGGGTGACACTATAATTAGTGTACTATATGGTAACTGCTTGATTTACGGTAAATGCTCTGGATTCCACTACTGGCATCACCGCTGTTATACAGACATATTGATTAAGACGTTTTATGATGAATTCGTGTCGAACAGTATGCTTCCTGTGAAACAACATTGAAATAGTTTATGTAAGCACACCGTGTTAAGGTACGGACACATTGGTCATTGAGACTGGCTTCCGATGATGAATGTGCAAGATTCCTAGAAATGAACTTATCCCAGCCAGAAGTTGGCGCGTAGCTCTTACACAACACAATATTATTCAACGTGTGCCGTTTGTTGCCAAGTTACAAATATGTATGTAGAGCTATTAAATGTATGTGCTCAGTCTACGATAACATTACGTATGATGAACTTATAAATATGATACTGATAAATCAAAGAGCTAGATAGATATTTATAACATAATATCGACATTACATATGTTTCGTAACAACAAACAAACAACATGGCGTCGAAAATCCAGTCCAACCCAGCTTTACACACTATAAATCCTGCTTGATGGGTTATTAACTACAGTGGCATTTCCGATGTAGCACTTGCTAATTGTTGTGCAAATGACCGGTATATGAACGTTGCATATCTTTACCGATATGTACTTGTTGATACAGCATAGTAAAGTACGTGTTGTGACGTCATAGACGCGCGTGCTCCACTTCCACGATACACATAGTAATATACACGTAGAACGCTGTTAGTATAGATTTACTTGTGTTTGGGGGGGGGGGGTTATAGTAGCTTCAGCAATTTAAAAGCTGATTATCACGTAGCAAAGTAGCTGTATATAATTTTATTAAGACTACGAGTAAAATTACAAATAAAATGTGAACTACGTTTTGTTGCGTTTACTATTCATATACAACCGACCACATAACGCACTTCATTGTTTCCAACTGAAGCACAGGTACATGAAGCGTTTTGCAATTCTGTGAATATGTAGATTTTTGGATGTTATAAATAGGACTCGATTTTATCGTTTTTAGAAGACTTGTTGAATAAATGTAATAAGAAAATGTAATGACCACTCATCTGATACCCTACATATATATATATGTCTTTATTGATAGAGGGTGACCTAATTAGTTCTGATTTAATCCTACATGTGGCCCTCTAACATAATCTCGGAAATCCGTACATGAGACATTTAAAGGACTATTTCTAAGACAAGTTCTACATGTTAGTGATTAGTTCATCTAGCTATACGTGGTATCTACCATTAATATATTTACTAGGACATTTAGACAGAAATATTATCAGAATAATTCCACTAGAACATTATTCAGACTTTATGTGTATCAATGCTTCATTTCTTAGGCAAGTTTATACGACAGCATGATACCATAAAGACAATAAATGTTCTTCCTCTATGTCATATAATGTATGGTAGTATACAGCCATGTACAGCGTCACGTTCATACTGTTCGTTTGTCGTGACGATTGTACCATACAGACAATATGTTTTCGTCCTCTATGTCATATAATGTATGGTAGTATACAGCCATGAACAGCGTCACGTTCATACTGTTCGGTTGTCGTGACGATTGTACCATACAGACAATATGTTTTCTTCCTCTATGTCACACAATGTATGGTAGTATACAGCCATGAACAGCGTCACGTTCATACTGTTCGGTTGTCGTGACGATTGTACCATACAGACCATATGTTTTCTTCCTCTATGTCATACAATGTATGGTAGTATACAGCCATGAATAGCGTCACGTTCATACTGTTCGGTTGTCGTGACGATTGTACCATACAGACAATATGTTTTCGTCCTCTATGTCATACAATGTATGGTAGTATACAGCCATGTACATTGTCACGTTCATACTGTTCGTTTGTCGTGACGGTTGTACCATACATACCATATGTTTTCGTCCTCTATGTCATATAGTGTATAGTAGTATACAGCCATGTACAGCGTCACGTTCATACTGTTCGTTTGTCGTGACGATTGTACCATACATACCATATGTTTTCTTCCTCTATGTCATATAATGTATGGTAGTATACAGCCATGTACATTGTCACGTTCATACTGTTCGGTTGTCGTGACGATTGATTCTGCGCTTAGATGGGTGAATAGTTTGATCCAGTCTGACATTAACAGTTACTACTGACAAAGTCCTTGATTTGGGATGAAATGCATGTGCGTGCGTTGTTTTTCTTCCTATATGTACATGACTGTGAACCTTCCTCACATTAGAGGATTTATTTACATTATTTTGCTATATCAACAATCGTCGTATACGACGTTTGTAAATTAGTTAAAATATTCAGAATTCCGTGGAAGATATTCTGGAAAAAAATATACCATGCAAAATAAGATTATATTCTGATGTGTCGCTTTATATAGAAACATGATCGATAGTAGCTGGGCAAATTGGGACATCATATTAACCTCATATTCCAATAATCTTGTCGGCTAATTTACTACCAGATCGATTATGACGCAAGAATAGGCAACATAAAAACGTATATTCATTGTCGTATTTTGGAGTCTCCTATTAATACAAAATGGCAAGAATTACTAGATTGAATATCAATAAGTCACAATTGACACGAGAACATCCCACCACACCAAACTAGTTGTGCTAATTATCAATTAGTGCTCTGTAACTGAGACAATTATCGAAGAAGGATTGGGTCCCAGAAAGCATGTATCAATAAAGGAACCACACATGATATCAATTGACAGAACATATATAAGAGCATGGCCTGAACTATGAACATTCATTTCAATCGGCTGATAGGATAACCTATTACCGGAAAACCGAGAGTTCATCTCCCAAAACTATCTCCAAAATATATATATATTATGCAAAAGCATTAAATTTATCCCGTCGAAAACCCATCCACATTTTATAAACCCACTCAAACATGGTTTCACATTACACCCCTTGTGGGCAATTTATCGCTTGTCTGAAGGTTTGAAAAATCTGTAATACTGTTCTGTAAACATGATTTGACAGCGTTCATTCGTCTTCAATGATTATTTGCCAAGCGCCAAGTGATTCATAACACTGATGTCATTTAACAGCAAAATGAGCAGCTTAGAGATTCTAGCTGCTCCAGTATCTACCAATTTTAGGACAGTACAACATAATGGCGCTGCGAGCAATGACAGATGTTCCATAAATTCAGTATTAGGAAGTTTACATTATATAGGGGCGCTGTTATTGCTCTAAATCAGCTATAATCTAATTGCAACCCTCTCATGTTTGGTAATTGTCCATAAGGAGAAGAGGTACAGCATTGTAGTAATTACATTTAACATTGTTCAGCATTTATCTTAGAAATAAATTTAAATAAATAATTTTAATAAAAATGCATTTAAATATACATTATCAGTGATTCTAATGAAGCTGTATAGCTGTTGTACACTTGTATAGCTGTATAGCTGTTGTACAATTGTATAGCTGTATAGCTGTTGTACAATTGTATAGCTGTATAGCTGTTGTACAATTGTATAGCTGTATAGCTGTTGTACAATTGTATAGCTGTATAGCTGTTGTACAATTGTATAGCTGTATATATGTTGTACAATTGTATAGCTGTATAGCTGTTGTACAATTGTATAGCTGTATAGCTGTTGTACAATTGTGTGTGTGTTTTACGTTTATTTATCGTCGCTACCGGTTGCCCATATGAGCGACGCCTCCTGAAGAGATTAGTCATTTTAGATTTTGAAGGATAGTGCAATGATACAGACAAAGACCCATTCCAGAGTCTCCTCTGGTTCTTTTACGTGCACGGTGTAAAGCACCGACACGAGACATCGGTTTAACGTCCCATCTGAAAGACTGTTAATTTTATTAGGATCAGACGGGGGATCGAACATGCGATCCCTGGATTACCAGTCCAACGTGTTAACCACTGGACTACAGATCCGTCTCTACAATTATTACCATTATTTTATGTTATATAGTCGGTTCAAAAGCTCACTCAGAGTTGTACTGTTGATATTTTGCCGACTCAAAATAAATGTTATCTTATCTTAATATACAATCATTAGTGTTTAGCTGCATACACTATTTGTTCGCGTGGTTGCGAAACATGTTCTTACAATATTAATATAAACACCGTCAAATAATGTATATCATATTTACATAAGGTCAACATTTAATTAAACTGTATAAAAACTAAAACTGTCTTTCAATGTGACTTAAATGTTACCTATTATTACTGTTTGGTGTTATTTCATATTGCCTGGTGTTTCCATTCTCACTAATCCTAAATCTCATACGTACTGAATGTAGATATGAACTCCGATGTGTCACCAAGTAGACATGTTTTATATCATTATAAAGAAATAGCAGCGTCACCAAGGGAACCAGATAATCACAGCTCTGAAACTAACACATTACCCAATGACAATTAATGTACGAAAGATTAACCTGGTGCCAAAGTGTTGCATATACTGAAATGCCATTCTATGGTGGTATATCTCTGCCATATGTGAACATTAACTTTAATAACATGTGACGCAAACAAAAACATGACAATGTATCATAGAAGTGTATGTCACCAAGTATTTAGATGTCGTGAAGGTGTATCGCAAAAAAAATCTCAAGTTGAGAACTTGTCATTCACTATCCTGTACCTCCACAATATTGCTTAAGATGTGTCTACCACTATTCAGTACTGCCACAACATAACATAAACTATGTCTACCACTACCCAGTACTGCCACAACATAACATAAACTATGTCTACCACTACCCAGTACTGCCACAACATAACATAAACTATGTCTACCACTACTCAGTACTGCATCAACATAACATAAACTATGTCTACCACTACCCAGTACTGCATCAACATAACATAAACTATGTCTACCACTACCCAGTACTGCATCAACATAACATAAACTATGTCTACCACTACCCAGTACTGCCTCAACATAACATAAACTATGTCTACCACTACCCAGTACTGCATCAACATAACATAAACTATGTCTACCACTACCCAGTACTGCATCAACATAGCATAAACTATGTCTACCACTACCCAGTACTGCCACAACATAACATAAACTATGTCTACCACTATCCAGTACTGCCTCAACATAGCATAATCTATGTCTACCACAACACAGTACTGCCTCAACATAACATAAACTATGTCTACCACTACCCAGTACTGCCACAACATAACATATTCTATGTATACCACTATCCAGTACTGCATCAACATAACATAAACTATGTCTACCACTACCCAGTACTGCCACAACATAATATAAACTATGTCTACCACTATCCAGTACTGCCTCAACATAACATAAACTATGTCTACCACTACACAGTACTGCCTCAGCATAACATAAACTATGTCTACCACTACACAGTACTGCCACAACATAATATAAACTATGTCTACCACTACTCAGTACTGCATCAACATAACATAAACTATGTATACCAATATACAGTACTGCATCAACATAACATAAACTATGTCTACCACTACCCAGTACTGCATCAACATAACATAAACTATGTCTACCACTATCCAGTACTGCATCAACATAACATAAACTATGTCTACCACTACCCAGTACTGCATCAACATAACATAAACTATGTCTACCACTACCCAGTACTGCATCAACATAACATAAACTATGTCTACCACTACCCAGTACTGCCGCAACATAACATAAACTATGTCTACCACTACCCAGTACTGCCACAACATAAAATAAACTATGTCTACCACTATCCAGTACTGCCACAACACAACATAAACTATGTCTACCACTACACAGTACTGCCTCAACATAACATAAACTATGTCTACCACTACCCAGTACTGCATCAACATAACATAATCTATGTCTACCACTACCCAGTACTGCATCAACATAACATAAACTATGTCTACCACTACCCAGTACTGCCTCAACATAACATAAACTATGTCTACCACTACCCAGTACTGCATCAACATAACATAATCTATGTCTACCACTACCCAGTACTGCCACAACATAGCATCATATATGTCTACCACTACACAGTACTGCATCAACATAGCATAATCTATGTCTACCACTACCCAGTACTGCCTCAACATAACATAAACTATGTCTACCACTATCCAGTACTGCCTCAACATAACATAAACTATGTCTACCACTACCCAGTACTGCATCAACATAGCATACTCTATGTCTACCACTACCCAGTACTGCCTCAACATAACATAAACTATGTCTACCACTATCCAGTACTGCCTCAACATAACATACTCTATGTCTACCACTACCCAGTTAGCTGAGTATAATTATTCTAAGCTAGCCAGATGGTAAGCGAATAACACGTTACGATTTCCATTCAGCTAATCGACCTTGCACAGGATTATTCGGTATTACGTCTTCATCAGTTCTAGACAATGCAAACACTGACAAGGACTGTATGACTATTGACAGACTTATCTAGTCGCTGACATTTGGTAAGTGTACAGGTCAGACTGATCAATGGTATTAAATGTTCACTGTCAAAAACTATCCGCATGCAAAGTTATCATCAACTTGACCCCACGGTAGAGGTCACAGGGTGTACATCAACTAATATTGCACAACTCTTTAAAGAAATCGTCTTATTAGAATCCACACTGCCCAGAACATTGATATCGTTTACAATGTACAAGCACGCCTGTGTTAACGGCTACCTCCAGCGTATGTTTTATATCCCTTTCAGATTTTAAACTCGGTCGTGCGACCCTGGCCCTTTATGGCCCTCTTATTATAATTATTGTGTTTGTATCGATGCTATTATGTTAAATGTAAGACAGTTATAAGGAAGATTCGCTCAGAACTATTTTGGTCACCCTCTATAAATAAAGAAATCTATTTATCTATCAACCATACAGCTATCACCGACATAGCCTTGCCACTGACAAACACTGATCAATAACACGCAGTACCCATATACATAGACTGATCACTGACAAACACTGATCAATAACACACAGTACCCATATACATAGACTGATCACTGACAAACACTGGTCAATAACACGCAGTATCCATATACATAGACTGATCACTGACACGCAGTATCTATATACATAGACTGATCAATAAAACACAGTATCCATATACATAGACTGATCAATAACACGCAGTATCTATATACATAGACTGATCAATAAAACACAGTATCCATATACATAGACTGATCAATAACACGCAGTATCCATATACATAGACTGATCAATAAAACACAGTATCCATATACATAGATTGATCAATAAAACACAGTATCCATATACATAGACTGATCAATAAAACACAGTATCCATATACATAGACTGATCAATAACACGCAGTATCCATATACATAGACTGATCAATAACACGCAGTATCCATATACATAGACTGATCAATAAAACACAGTATCCATATACATAGACTGATCAATAACACACAGTATCCATATACATAGACTGATCACTGACAAACACTGATCAATAACACGCAGTATCCATATACATAGACTGATCACTGACAAACACTGATCAATAACACACAGTACCCATATACATAGACTGATCACTGACACACACTGATCAATAACACGCAGTATCTATATACATAAACTGATCAATAACACGCAGTATCCATATACATAGACTGATCAATAACACGCAGTATCCATATACATAGACTGATCAATAACACGCAGTATCCATATACATAGACTGATCAATAACACGCAGTATCCATATACATAGACTGATCAATAACACACAGTATCCATATACATAGACTGATCAATAACACGCAGTACCCATATACATAGACTGATCACTGACAAACACTGATCAATAACACGCAGTATTCATATACATAGACTGATCACTGACAAACACTGATCAATAACACGCAGTATCCATATACATAGACTGATCACTGACAAACACTGATCAATAAAACGCAGTATCCATATACATAGACTGATCAATAACACGCAGTATCCATATACATAGACTGATCAATAACACACAGTATCCATATACATAGACTGATCAATAACACACAGTATCCATATACATAGACTGATCAATAACACGCAGTATCCATATACATAGACTGATCATTAACACACAGTATCCATATACATAGACTGATCAATAACACGCAGTATCCATATACATAGACTGATCAATAACACGCAGTATCCATATACATAGACTGATCAATAACACGCAGTATCCATATACATAGACTGATCACTGACAAACACTGATCAATAACACGCAGTATCCATATACATAGACTGATCAATAACACGCAGTATCCATATACATAGACTGATCACTGACAAACACTGATCAATAACACGCAGTATCCATATACATAGACTGATCACTGACAAACACTGATCAATAACACACAGTATCTATATACATAGACTGATCACTGACAAACACTGATCAATAACACGCAGTACCCATATACATAGACTGATCAATAACACGCAGTATCTATATACATAGACTGATCAATAACACGCAGTATCCATATACATAGACTGATCAATAACACGCAGTATCCATATACATAGACTGATCAATAACACGCAGTATCCATTACATAGACTGATCAATAACACGCAGAATCCATATACATAGACTGATCAATAACACGACGAATCCATATACATAGACTGATCAATAACACGCAGTACCCATATACATAGACTGATCAATAACACGCAGAATCCATATACATAGACTGATCAATAACACGCAGTACCCATATACATAGACTGATCACTGACAAACACTGATCAATAACACGCAGTATCCATATACATAGACTGATCAATAACACGCAGTACCCATATACATAGACTGATCAATAACACGCAGAATCCATATACATAGACTGATCAATAACACGCAGTATCCATATACATAGACTGATCACTGACAAACACTGATCAATAACACGCAGTATCCATATACATAGACTGATCAATAACACGCAATATCCATATACATAGACTGATCAATAACACGCAGTATCCATATACATAGACTGATCAATAACACGCAGTATCCATATACATAGACTGATCAATAACACGCAGTATCCATATACATAGACTGATCAATAACACGCAGTATCCATATACATAGACTGATCAATAACACGCAGTATCCATATACATAGACTGATCACTGACAAACACTGATCAATAACACGCAGTATCCATATACATAGACTGATCAATAACACGCAGTACCCATATACATAGACTGATCAATAACACACAGTATCTATATACATAGACTGATCACTGACAAACACTGATCAATAACACGCAGTATCCATATACATAGACTGATCAATAACACGCAGTATCCATATACATAGACTGATCAATAACACGCAGTATCCATATATATAGACTGATCAATAACACACAGTATCCATATACATAGACTGATCAATAACACGCAGTATCCATATACATAGACTGATCAATAACACGCAATATCCATATACATAGACTGATCAATAACACGCAGTATCCATATACATAGACTGATCAATAACACGCAGTATCCATATACATAGACTGATCAATAACACGCAGTATCCATATACATAGACAGATCACTGACAAACACTGATCAATAACACGCAGTATCCATATACATAGACTGATCAATAACACGCAGTATCCATATACATAGACTGATCACTGACAAACACTGATCAATAACACGCAGTATCCATATACATAGACTGATCACTGACAAACACTGATCAATAACACACAGTATCTATATACATAGACTGATCACTGACAAACACTGATCAATAACACGCAGTACCCATATACATAGACTGATCAATAACACGCAGTATCTATATACATAGACTGATCAATAACACGCAGTATCCATATACATAGACTGATCAATAACACACAGTATCCATATACATAGACTGATCAATAACACGCAGTACCCATATACATAGACTGATCAATAACACGCAGTATCCATATACATAGACTGATCACTGACAAACACTGATCAATAACACGCAGTATCCATATACATAGACTGATCAATAACACGCAGTATCCATATACATAGACTGATCAATAACACGCAGTATCCATATACATAGACTGATCAATAACACGCAGTATCCATATACATAGACTGATCAATAACACGCAGAATCCATATACATAGACTGATCAATAACACGCAGAATCCATATACATAGACTGATCAATAACACGCAGTACCCATATACATAGACTGATCAATAACACGCAGAATCCATATACATAGACTGATCAATAACACGCAGTACCCATATACATAGACTGATCACTGACAAACACTGATCAATAACACGCAGTATCCATATACATAGACTGATCAATAACACGCAGTACCCATATACATAGACTGATCAATAACACGCAGAATCCATATACATAGACTGATCAATAACACGCAGTATCCATATACATAGACTGATCACTGACAAACACTGATCAATAACACGCAGTATCCATATACATAGACTGATCAATAACACGCAATATCCATATACATAGACTGATCAATAACACGCAGTATCCATATACATAGACTGATCACTGACAAACACTGATCAATAACACGCAGTATCCATATACATAGACTGATCAATAACACGCAGTATCCATATACATAGACTGATCACTGACAAACACTGATCAATAACACGCAGTATCCATATACATAGACTGATCAATAACACGCAGTACCCATATACATAGACTGATCAATAACACACAGTATCTATATACATAGACTGATCACTGACAAACACTGATCAATAACACGCAGTATCCATATACATAGACTGATCAATAACACACAGTATCTATATACATAGACTGATCACTGACAAACACTGATCAATAACACGCAGTATCCATATACATAGACTGATCAATAACACGCAGTATCTATATACATGGACTGATCAATAACACACAGTATCCATATACATAGACTGATCAATAACACGCAGTATCCATATACATAGACTGATCAATAACACGCAGTATCCATATACATAGACTGATCAATAACACGCAGTATCCATATACATAGACTGATCAATAACACGCAGTATCCATATACATAGACTGATCACTGACAAACACTGATCAATAACACGCAGTATCCATATACATAGACTGATCAATAACACGCAGTATCCATATACATAGACTGATCACTGACAAACACTGATCAATAACACGCAGTATCCATATACATAGACTGATCACTGACAAACACTGATCAATAACACACAGTATCTATATACATAGACTGATCACTGACAAACACTGATCAATAACACGCAGTACCCATATACATAGACTGATCAATAACACGCAGTATCTATATACATAGACTGATCAATAACACGCAGTATCCATATACATAGACTGATCAATAACACACAGTATCCATATACATAGACTGATCAATAACACGCAGTATCCATATACATAGACTGATCAATAACACGCAGTATCCATATACATAGACTGATCAATAACACGCAGTATCCATATACATAGAATGATCAATAACACGCAGTATCCATATACATAGACTGATCAATAACACGCAGTATCTATATACATAGACTGATCAATAACACACAGTATCCATATACATAGACTGATCAATAACACGCGGTATCCATATACATAGACTGATCAATAACACGCAGAATCCATATACATAGACTGACGACTGACATAGTTGCATCACTGACATAGACTGACGACTGACATAGTTGCATCACTGACATAGACTGACGACTGACATAGTTGCATCACTGACATAGACTGATCACTGACATAGTTGGACCACTGACATAGACTGACCACTGACATAGACTGACCACTGACATAGACTGACCACTGCCATAGACTGACCACTGACATAGACTGACCACTGTTATAGACTGACCACTGCCATATACTGACCACTGACATAGACTGACCACTGCCATAGACTGACCACTAAAATAGGCTGATCACTAACATAGACTGACCACTAAAATAGGCTGATCACTGACATAGACTGACCACTGACATAGACTGACCACTAAAATAGGCTGATCACTGCCATAGACTGAACACTAAAATAGGCTGACTGCTGACATACACTGACCACTGTATTAGACATACCACTGACATAGACTGACGGATGACATACACTGACCACTGTATTAGACATACCACTGACATAGACTGACGGATGACATACACTGACCACTGTATTAGACATACCACTGACATAGACTGACGGATGACATACACTGACCACTGTATTAGACATACCACTGACATAGACTGACGGATGACATACACTGACGGATGACATACACTGACCACTGATATAGTATGACAGATACAACCGGACAGAGGGAGACTGGTCACATGTGTACAGTGATCATAGATAAGCTTTCGTGATATCCAGTTACATATGTGAGTAGGCATTGTTGTACTGGACACTGACAATAACATGTTCGTTTCTGCTAAGATACGTGTAGATATATATTGTCCTGTGATTATTGCAAGAATTGACATTCTGCCATTTGTTTTCTGGAAATTGCCCATTGCAATTAAGTGGTTGCATGTTAATTGGCACCAATTGCGCATTCAATAATCGAGATTCTCTACTGTGCCATCGGGAAATTCCTGTTGGTTGTTGTTGTTGTTGTTTAGGGTTTGTTAAGTCGTACCAACAACGTGGGTCATGCGGCGAATCTCCCGCTGGTGGAGGAATACCCCGGATGTCCCTTCGAGCAGTATTGCAGGAACGGACGGCCATCCGGGTAGAACCACCGACCTACCGCAAGCCAGATAAATAAACAGCTTCCTCACATGAAATAATTCCACACCCCCAGTGGGATTCATCGGCGATTGGGGGGGGGGG
>CM026395.1:45666145-45708766 GCA_014843695.1 Archivesica marissinica | reverse complement strand
CGCACTGTATGTGAGTGCCCCGCACTGTATGTGAGTGCCCCGCACTGTATGTGAATGCCCCGCACTGTATGTAAGTGCCGCGCACTGTATGTGAGTGCCCCGCACTGTATGTGAGTGCCGCGCACTGTATGTGAATGCCCCGCACTGTATGTGAATGCCCCGCACTGTATGTGAGTGCCCCGCACTGTATGTGAGTGCCGCGCACTGTATGTGAGTGCCGCGCACTGTATGTGAGTGCCCCGCACTGTATGTGAGTGCCCCGCACTGTATGTGAATGCCGCGCACTGTATGTGAGTGCCGCGCACTGTATGTGAGTGCCCCGCACTGTATGTGAATGCCGCGCACTGTATGTAAGTGCCGCGCACTGTATGTGAGTGCCCCGCACTGTATGTGAGTGCCCCGCACTGTATGTGAGTGCCGCGCACTGTATGTGAGTGCCCCGCACTGTATGTGAGTGCCCCGCACTGTATGTGAATGCCCCGCACTGTATGTGAGTGCCGCGCACTGTATGTGAGTGCCCCGCACTGTATGTGAATGCCCCGCACTGTATGTAAGTGCCGCGCACTGTATGTGAGTGCCCCGCACTGTATGTGAGTGCCGCGCACTGTATGTAATGCCCCGCACTGTATGTGAGTGCCCCGCACTGTATGTGAATGCCCCGCACTGTATGTGATGCCCCGCACTGTATGTGTGCCGCTATGCCCGCACTGTATGTGATGCCCCGCACTGTATGTAATGCCCCGCACTGTATGTGATGCCCCGCACTGTATGTGAGTGCCGCGCACTGTATGTGAATGCCCCGCACTGTATGTGAGTGCCCGCACTGTATGTGAATGCCCCGCACTGTATGTGATGCCGCGCACTGTATGTAAGTGCCGCGCACTGTATGTGAGTGCCCCGCACTGTATGTGAGTGCCGCGCACTGTATGTGAGTGCCCCGCACTGTATGTGAGTGCCCCGCACTGTATGTGAGTGCCCCGCACTGTATGTGAGTGCCCCGCACTGTATGTGAGTGCCGCGCACTGTATGTGAGTGCCGCGCACTGTATGTGAGTGCCCCGCACTGTATGTAAGTGCCCCGCACTGTATGTGAGTGCCCCGCACTGTATGTGAGTGCCGCGCACTGTATGTGAATGCCCCGCACTGTATGTGAATGCCCCGCACTGTATGTGAATGCCCATTACTGTATGTGAGTGCCCCGCACTGTATGTGAATGCCCCGCACTGTATGTGAGTGCCCCGCACTGTATGTGAGTGCCGCGCACTGTATGTGAGTGCCCCGCACTGTATGTAAGTGCCCCGCACTGTATGTGAATGCCGCGCACTGTATGTGAATGCCCCGCACTGTATGTGAGTGCCCCGCACTGTATGTGAATGCCCCGCACTGTATGTGAATGCCCCGCACTGTATGTGAGTGCCCCGCACTGTATGTGAATGCCCCGCACTGTATGTGAATGCCCCGCACTGTATGTAAGTGCCGCGCACTGTATGTGAGTGCCCCGCACTGTATGTGAGTGCCGCGCACTGTATGTAAGTGCCCCGCACTGTATGTGAGTGCCGCGCACTGTATGTGAATGCCGCGCACTGTATGTAAGTGCCGCGCACTGTATGTGAGTGCCCCGCACTGTATGTGAGTACCGCGCACTGTATGTGAGTGCCCCGCACTGTATGTGAGTGCCCCGCACTGTATGTGAGTACTGCGCACTGTATGTGAGTGCCGCGCACTGTATGTGAGTGCCGCGCACTGTATGTGAATGCCCCGCACTGTATGTGAATGCCGCGCACTGTATGTAAGTGCCGCGCACTGTATGTGAGTGCCCCGCACTGTATGTGAGTACCGCGCACTGTATGTGAATGCCCCGCACTGTATGTGAATGCCCAACACTGTATGTGAATGCCCCGCACTGTATGTGAATGCCACGCACTGTATGTATGTGCCGCGCACTGTATGACAATGTCCCGCACTGTATGTGAGTGTCTAGTACTGTATGTGAATGCCCCGCACTGTATGTAAGTGCACCGCACTGTATGTGAGTGCCGCGCATTGTATGTGAATGCCCCGCACTGTATGTAGTGCCCCGCACTGTATGTAAGTGCCCCGCACTGTATGTGAATGCCCCGCACTGTATGTAAGTGCCCCGCACTGTATGTGCGTACCGCGCACTGTATGTGAATGCCCAGCACTGTATGTGAATGCCCCGCACTGTATGTGAATGCCCCGCACTGTATGTGAGTGCCGCGCACTGTATGTGAGTGCCCCGCACTGTATGTGAGTGCCCCGCACTGTATGTGAATGCCCCGCACTGTATGTAAGTGCCCCGCACTGTATGTGAGTGCCCCGCACTGTATGTAAGTGCCCCGCACTGTATGTGAGTGCCGCGCACTGTATGTGAATGCCCCGCACTGTATGTGAATGCCCCGCACTGTATGTAAGTGCCCCGCACTGTACGTGAGTGCCGCGCACTGTATGTGAATGCCCCGCACTGTATGTGAATGCCCATTACTGTATGTGAGTGCCCCGCACTGTATGTGAATGCCCCGCACTGTATGTGACTGCCCCGCACTGTATGTGAGTGCCCCGCACTGTATGTGAGTGCCGCGCACTGTATGTGAGTGCCCCGCACTGTATGTAAGTACCCCGCACTGTATGTGAATGCCGCGCATTGTATGTGAATGCCCCGCACTGTATGTGAGTGCCCCGCACTGTATGTGAATGCCCCGCACTGTATGTGAATGCCCCGCACTGTATGTGAATGCCCCGCACTGTATGTAAGGGCCGCGCACTGTATGTGAGTGCCCCGCACTGTATGTGAGTGCCGCGCACTGTATGTAAGTGCCCCGCACTGTATGTGAGTGCCGCGCACTGTATGTGAATGCCCCGCACTGTATGTGAATGCCGCGCACTGTATGTGAGTGCCCCGCACTGTATGTGAGTGCCCCGCACTGTATGTGAGTGCCGCGCACTGTATGTGAGTGCCGCGCACTGTATGTGAGTGCCCCGCACTGTATGTGAGTGCCCCGCACTGTATGTGAGTGCCCCGCACTGTATGTGAGTGCCGCGCACTGTATGTGAATGCCCCGCACTGTATGTGAATGCCCCGCACTGTATGTGAGTGCCCCGCACTGTATGTGAGTGCCCCGCACTGTATGTGAGTGCCGCGCACTGTATGTGAGTGCCCCGCACTGTATGTGAGTGCCCCGCACTGTATGTGAGTGCCCGCACTGTATGTGATGCCCGCACTGTATGTGATGCCCCGCACTGTATGTATGCCCCGCACTGTATGATGCCCCGCACTGTATGTGAGTCCCCGCACTGTATGTGAATGCCGCGCACTGTATGTGAGTGCCGCGCACTGTATGTGAGTGCCCCGCACTGTATGTGAGTGCCGCGCACTGTATGTGAATGCCCCGCACTGTATGTGAGTGCCCCGCACTGTATGTGAATGCCCCGCACTGTATGTGAATGCCCCGCACTGTATGTGAGTGCCCCGCACTGTATGTGAATGCCCCGCACTGTATGTGAATGCCCCGCACTGTATGTAAGTGCCGCGCACTGTATGTGAGTGCCCCGCACTGTATGTGAGTGCCGCGCACTGTATGTAAGTGCCCCGCACTGTATGTGAGTGCCGCGCACTGTATGTGAATGCCCCGCACTGTATGTGATGCCCCGCACTGTATGTGAATGCCCGCACTGTATGTGAGTGCCCGCACTGTATGTGATGCCGCACTGTATGTGATGCCCCGCACTGTATGTAGTGCCCGCACTGTATGTAGTGCCCCGCACTGTATGTGAGTGCCGCGCACTGTATGTGAATGCCCCGCACTGTATGTGAATGCCGCGCACTGTATGTAAGTGCCGCGCACTGTATGTGAGTGCCCCGCACTGTATGTGAGTGCCGCGCACTGTATGTGAGTGCCCCGCACTGTATGTGAGTGCCCCGCACTGTATGTGAGTGCCGCGCACTGTATGTGAGTGCCGCGCACTGTATGTGAGTGCCCCGCACTGTATGTGAGTGCCCCGCACTGTATGTGAGTGCCCCGCACTGTATGTGAGTGCCCCGCACTGTATGTGAGTGCCCCGCACTGTATGTGAGTGCCCCGCACTGTATGTGAGTGCCCCGCACTGTATGTGAGTGCCCCGCACTGTATGTGAGTGCCGCGCACTGTATGTGAATGCCCCGCACTGTATGTGAATGCCCCGCACTGTATGTAAGTGCCCCGCACTGTATGTGAGTGCCCGCACTGTATGTGAATGCCCCGCACTGTATGTGAGTGCCCCGCACTGTATGTGAGTGCCCCGCACTGTATGTGAGTGCCCCGCACTGTATGTGAATGCCCCGCACTGTATGTAAGTGCCCCGCACTGTATGTGAGTGCCCCGCACTGTATGTGAGTGCCCCGCACTGTATGTGAATGCCCCGCACTGTATGTAAGTGCCCCGCACTGTATGTGAGTGCCGCGCACTGTATGTGAATGCCCCGCACTGTATGTGAATGCCCACTGTATGTGAGTGCCCCGCACTGTATGTGAATGCCCCGCACTGTATGTGAGTGCCCCGCACTGTATGTGAGTGCCCCGCACTGTATGTGAGTGCCGCGCACTGTATGTGAGTGCCCCGCACTGTATGTAAGTGCCCCGCACTGTATGTGAATGCCGCGCACTGTATGTGAGTGCCGCGCACTGTATGTGAGTGCCCCGCACTGTATGTGAGTGCCGCGCACTGTATGTGAATGCCCCGCACTGTATGTGAGTGCCCCGCACTGTATGTGAATGCCCCGCACTGTATGTGAATGCCCCGCACTGTATGTAAGTGCCGCGCACTGTATGTGAATGCCGCGCACTGTATGTGAGTGCCGCGCACTGTATGTGAATGCCCCGCACTGTATGTGAGTGCCGCGCATGTATGTAAGTGCGCGCACTGTATGTGAATGCCGCGCACTGTATGTGAGTGCCGCGCACTGTATGTGAATGCCCCGCACTGTATGTGAGTGCCGCGCACTGTATGTAAGTGCCGCGCACTGTATGTGAATGCCGCGCACTGTATGTGAGTGCCGCGCACTGTATGTGAATGCCCCGCACTGTATGTGAGTGCCGCGCACTGTATGTGAATGCCGCGCACTGTATGTGAATGCCCCGCACTGTATGTGAATGCCCCGCACTGTATGTAAGTGCCCCGCACTGTATGTGAGTACCGCGCACTGTATGTGAATGCCCCGCACTGTATGTGAATGCCCCGCACTGTATGTAAGTGCCCCGCACTGTATGTGAGTGCCGCGCACTGTATGTGAATGCCCCGCACTGTATGTAAGTGCCCCGCACTGTATGTAAGTGCCCCGCACTGTATGTGAATGCCACGCACTGTATGTAAGTGCCCCGCACTGTATGTGAGTGCCGCGCACTGTATGTGAGTGCCGCGCACTGTATGTGAATGCCCCGCACTGTATGTGAATGCCCCGCACTGTATGTGAGTGCCCCGCACTGTATGTGAATGCCCCGCACTGTATGTAAGTGCCCCGCACTGTATGTGAGTGCGCGCTGTATGTGAATGCCCCGCACTGTTGTGAATGCCCGCACTGTATGTAAGTGCCCCGCACTGTATGTGAGTGCCGCGCACTGTATGTGAGTGCCGCGCACTGTATGTGAGTGCCCCGCACTGTATGTGAGTGCCCCGCACTGTATGTGAGTGCCCCGCACTGTATGTGAGTGCCCCGCACTGTATGTGAGTGCCCCGCACTGTATGTGAGTGCCGCGCACTGTATGTGAGTGCCCCGCACTGTATGTGAGTGCCGCGCACTGTATGTGAATGCCCCGCACTGTATGTGAGTGCCCCGCACTGTATGTGATGCCCGCACTGTATGTGATGCCACTGTATGTGAGTGCCCCGCACTGTATGTGAATGCCCCGCACTGTATGTGAGTGCCCCGCACTGTATGTGAGTGCCCCGCACTGTATGTGAGTGCCCCGCACTGTATGTGAATGCCCCGCACTGTATGTGAGTGCCCCGCACTGTATGTGAGTGCCCCGCACTGTATGTGAGTGCCCCGCACTGTATGTGAGTGCCCCGCACTGTATGTGAGTGCCCCGCACTGTATGTAAGTGCCCCGCACTGTATGTGAATGCCGCGCACTGTATGTGAGTGCCGCGCACTGTATGTGAGTGCCCCGCACTGTATGTGAGTACCGCGCACTGTATGTGAATGCCCCGCACTGTATGTGAGTGCCCCGCACTGTATGTGAATGCCCCGCACTGTATGTGAATGCCCCGCACTGTATGTGAGTGCCCCGCACTGTATGTGAATGCCCCGCACTGTATGTGAATGCCCCGCACTGTATGTAAGTGCCGCGCACTGTATGTGAGTGCCCCGCACTGTATGTGAGTGCCGCGCACTGTATGTAAGTGCCCCGCACTGTATGTGAGTGCCGCGCACTGTATGTGAATGCCCCGCACTGTATGTGAATGCCGCGCACTGTATGTAAGTGCCGCGCACTGTATGTGAGTGCCCCGCACTGTATGTGAGTGCCGCGCACTGTATGTGAGTGCCCCGCACTGTATGTGAGTGCCCCGCACTGTATGTGAGTGCCCCGCACTGTATGTGAGTGCCGCGCACTGTATGTGAGTGCCCCGCACTGTATGTGAGTGCCCCGCACTGTATGTGAGTGCCCCGCACTGTATGTGAGTGCCCCGCACTGTATGTGAGTGCCCCGCACTGTATGTGAGTGCCGCGCACTGTATGTGAATGCCGCGCACTGTATGTGAATGCCCCGCACTGTATGTGAATGCCCCGCACTGTATGTAAGTGCCCCGCACTGTATGTGAGTGCCGCGCACTGTATGTGAATGCCCCGCACTGTATGTGAGTGCCCCGCACTGTATGTGAGTGCCCCGCACTGTATGTGAATGCCCCGCACTGTATGTGAGTGCCGCGCACTGTATGTGAGTGCCGCGCACTGTATGTGAATGCCCCGCACTGTATGTGAGTGCCGCGCACTGTATGTGAATGCCGCGCACTGTATGTGAATGCCCCGCACTGTATGTGAGTGCCCCGCACTGTATGTGAGTGCCCCGCACTGTATGTGAATGCCCCGCACTGTATGTGAGTGCCGCGCACTGTATGTGAGTGCCGCGCACTGTATGTGAGTACCGCGCACTGTATGTGAGTGCCGCGCACTGTATGTGAATGCCCCGCACTGTATGTGAATGCCCCGCACTGTATGTGAGTGCCGCGCACTGTATGTGAATGCCCCGCACTGTATGTGAATGCCCCGCACTGTATGTAAGTGCCCCGCACTGTATGTGAATGCCCCGCACTGTATGTGAGTGCCCCGCACTGTATGTGAATGCCCCGCACTGTATGTGAATACCCCGCACTGTATGTGAATGCCGCGCACTGTATGTGAATGCCCCGCACTGTATGTGAGTGCCCCGCACTGTATGTGAGTGCCGCGCACTGTATGTGAGTGCCCCGCACTGTATGTGAGTGCCCCCGCGCACTGTATGTGAATGCCCCGCACTGTATGTGAATGCCCCGCACTGTATGTGAGTGCCCCGCACTGTATGTGAGTGCCCCGCACTGTATGTGAATGCCCCGCACTGTATGTAAGTGCCCCGCACTGTATGTGAGTGCCGCGCACTGTATGTGAATGCCCCGCACTGTATGTGAATGCCCCGCACTGTATGTGAATGCCCCGCACTGTATGTGAATGCCGCGCACTGTATGTGAGTGCCCCGCACTGTATGTGAGTGCCCCGCACTGTATGTGAATGCCCCGCACTGTATGTGAGTGCCCCGCACTGTATGTGAGTGCCGCGCACTGTATGTGAGTGCCCCGCACTGTATGTAAGTGCCCCGCACTGTATGTGAGTGCCCCGCACTGTATGTGAGTGCCCCGCACTGTATGTGAGTGCCCCGCACTGTATGTGAGTGCCGCGCACTGTATGTGAATGCCGCGCACTGTATGTGAATGCCCCGCACTGTATGTGAATGCCCCGCACTGTATGTAAGTGCCCCGCACTGTATGTGAGTGCCGCGCATTGTATGTGAATGCCCCGCACTGTATGTAAGTGCCCCGCACTGTATGTAAGTGCCCCGCACTGTATGTGAATGCCCCGCACTGTATGTAAGTGCCCCGCACTGTATGTGAGTACCGCGCACTGTATGTGAATGCCCCGCACTGTATGTGAGTGCCGCGCACTGTATGTGAGTGCCGCGCACTGTATGTGAGTGCCGCGCACTGTATGTGAGTGCCGTGCACTGTATGTGAATGCCCCGCACTGTATGTGAGTGCCGCGCACTGTATGTGAATGCCGCGCACTGTATGTGAATGCCCCGCACTGTATGTGAATGCCCCGCACTGTATGTGAATGCCCCGCACTGTATGTGAATGCCCCGCACTGTATGTGAATGCCGCGCACTGTATGTGAGTGCCCCGCACTGTATGTAAGTGTCGCGCACTGTATGTGAATGCCCCGCACTGTATGCGAGTACCGCGCACTGTATGTGAGTACTGCGCACTGTACGTGAATGCCCCGCACTGTATGTGAATGCCCCGCACTGTATGTAAGTGCCGCGCACTGTATGTGAGTGCCCCGCACTGTATGTGAGTACCGCGCACTGTATGTGAGTGCCCCGCACTGTATGTGAGTACCGCGCACTGTATGTGAGTGCCCCGCACTGTATGTGAGTATCGCGCACTGTATGTGAGTGCCCCGCACTGTATGTGAATGCCCCTCAATGTATTTGAATTCCCCGCACTGTATTTGAATGCCCCGCACTGTATGTGAATGCCCCGCACTGTATGTGAGTGCCCCGCACTGTATGTGAATGCCCCGCACTGTATGTGAATGCCCCGCACTGTATGTAAGTGCCCCGCACTGTATGTGAGTACCGCGCACTGTATGTGAATGCCCCGCACTGTATGTGAATGCCCCGCACTGTATGTGAATGCCCCGCACTGTATGTGAATGCCGCGCACTGTATGTGAGTGCCCCGCACTGTATGTGAGTGCCCCGACTGTATGTGAATGCCCCGCACTGTATGTAAGTGCCCCGCACTGTATGTAGTGCCCCGCACTGTATGTGAGTGCCGCGCACTGTATGTGATGCCCCGCACTGTATGTGAATGCCCCGCACTGTATGTGAGTGCCCCGCACTGTATGTGAGTGCCGCGCACTGTATGTGAATGCCGCGCACTGTATGTGAGTGCCGCGCACTGTATGTGAATGCCCCGCACTGTATGTGAGTGCCGCGCACTGTATGTGAGTGCCGCGCACTGTATGTGAGTGCCGCGCACTGTATGTGAGTGCCGCGCACTGTATGTGAATGCCCCGCACTGTATGTGAGTGCCGCGCACTGTATGTGAATGCCGCGCACTGTATGTGAATACCCCGTACTGTATGTGAATGCCAGTACTGTATGTGAATGCCGCGCACTGTATGTGAGTGCCCCGCACTGTATGTGAATGCCCCGCACTGTATGTGAATGCCCCGCACTGTATGTGGGTACTGCGCACTGTATGTGAATGCCCCGTACTGTATGTGAATGCCCCGCACTGTATGTGAATGCCCCGTACTGTATGTGAATGCCGTGCACTGTATGTGAGTGCCCCGCACTGTATGTGAGTGCCCCGTACTGTATGTGAATGCCCCGCACTGTATGTAAGTGCAGCGCACTGTATGTAAGTGCCCCGCACTGTATGTAAGTTCCCCGCACTGTATGTGAGTGCCGCGCACCATATGACTATAAGACACGTCATAGTGTGGCGTCCGTGGTCCAGTGGTAGAGCGTCGGATTTGGAATCGAACGGTCCCGGGTTCGATACGCGGTCAGGCCACGTATGTAGTGTCATTGAGCAAGGCACCATGCACACATTGAGTACTGATTAACCACTTAGGTCGGCTAAGCCTGTCCAGGAAAACATGTCTAGGTCCCCGCAAGGGGTTTGACATTAACGGAACATACATACATACATTTCTTGTGAGAAACGTTGCCCAACACTGCGAATGCGCATGTCCATAACGTCGAGTGTGCATGTGAGCTGTATATCATTAGTGCGGAAATTCACACGAAAATAGATACAAATATGGCATTTATGAGCATCCAAGGAAATTTAATCGCCATGTAAATATCATGAACACACTTTTCGGCCTACTATAAAATGAATATTTGTTTGCTTAATAAGTGAATGATCAAATAATATTTCACTTATGAACATTGAAAGCTATTATTATCACTCATGATTATAATGCTTTCAGTGTTCATTCTGTAAAATAGAATTCGATCATACACCGACACATCCTGTTAATCTTCCTTAGATGTCAAACCCCTCGCTGGGATGTCGTCATACTCACTCTGTAATGTTTACTTGAGTAATAGATTCTCACTTCATCCCTTTATTGGCTCTCCCCGGATAGGTAGTGCCTATGTCATATTCTTATCCTTACAATATCTGTCTTTGACCATTAAAGTTTCTTCCAATATTTCCAGCTGAACATTATTCAGTATATATGCCATCTACACGTACAAATTACCCCTAACACTTAATGTTTAGTATGACTCGGAGTCAGGAACAGTAGTTAAACATATCATTAAACGAGAGTGTTAAAATAACTAAATACAGATATTAGGGCTTCATGAGTGGCACAGCGGCCAGCCACTCAGCAACAGTGGTTAATGGGGCTTGACTGTACACAGGGGAGGGGAGGCCTTTCCATACATGTAGACGTATGGTAATTCTCCTGGCCATGACTCCTGGTCATTGTAAGCGACCATTTCGATTGTAATAAATAACCCTGATTTCACTGTGTTCAAATATCAACACAATGTAGGGGCATACAGTAAAAAAATAAAGACAAGGTGCATGGGTGTAGCTATGCAATCGGCTGACTATGATTTCGTTTGCATCCCACCGCTCACCCAAAACTGCATAGTAAATATGTCAGTATTTCGTCTTTCATCGCCATGAGGGAGAGAGAAGAGGCAATATGGAATTTAAGTGCCTTGTCTAAGGACATAGTCGTAACGGCTACAGCTGGGCTCCGGGTCTAAGGACATAGTCGTAACGGCTACAGCTGGGCTCCGGGTCTAAGGAAATAGTCGTAACGGCTACAGCTGGGCTATGGGTCTAAGGACATAGTCGTAACGGCTGCAGCTGGGCTCCGGGTCTAAGGACATAGCCGTAACGGCTACAGCAGGGCTCCGGGAATTTCGCATTTGAGGCAAACGCGCTACCACTGAGCTATCACAACTTCAACAGAGTGGTGCGACTTTGACGCTCCCCCAAGAAACAGAAGCTCGCATGCATCTTAAAAATGCATTTAAAATATAATCACCCAACCCGACATGTTTGTTTGTTTAGTTTTTGTGTTTAATGTCGCACCAACAGTTTAGGTCGTGCTACGACTCTAGTGGAGGTAGGCCCAGAGTTTCCCTCCATGCAATATTGCACACACGGACGGACACCCTGGTAGAAACACCGACCTATCACAAACCAACTGGAGAGCGCCCTTGATCTTGCGGTAGGCAATACTATGTGTTTTGTTTATGAGGTTTAAGGTAGGTCCAACTGCTTAGGTCATACGTCAACTCTTTAGCTAGTATTGGTGGAGGAAGAACCCGAATGCACATTCGAGCAATAATTCAGGACGGGCACCCGGGTAGAACCATTCACCTACCGCTAGCCAACTAGATAACTTCATCACATATAGTTCCACGCCCCAGTGTGATTCGAACATACAGCGATGAAGTCAACGACCGTAACAACTATGTCATAGCGCATCCACCTCATCCTACACCCGGGTAGAACCACCTACCGCTAGCCAACTAGATAACTTCCTCACATATAGTTCCACGCCCCAGTGTGATTCGAACATACAGCGATGAAGTCAACGACCGTAACAACTCTGTCATAGCGCATCCACCTCCCCCAACGACACATACAAAGCATTAGACAGACTTAACACTGGATGAAACATATTGTGATTCAAGTGACAGGTATACCCTTACAGACATTTCAAGTACATCTTCCATCCTCCTGCAAAATTGAAAACTAATAATTATATCGTTCCCAGCGAGTGCTTTCGCAACAAAACACGCCAGAAGCATTTCAGATTTGGAAAGAAAATGGAATGATTCTGCGATCTTCTTTAAAGATGAAATGACATTGATGCATTTATATCGCTGACAAGGTGTATGAAACGTGCTTGAGCGCAGTAACCCGTCATATGCACACATTGAATGGCACAGCAGTAAGGAGATTGCCTCCATT
The DNA here is from genome assembly GCA_014843695.1 of Archivesica marissinica. Classification (NCBI taxonomy): domain Eukaryota; kingdom Metazoa; phylum Mollusca; class Bivalvia; order Venerida; family Vesicomyidae; genus Archivesica; species Archivesica marissinica. The sequence continues at coordinate 45,696,509 of CM026395.1, read as the reverse complement.
AGACGTTCTCCCTCCAGTAATGAAGCGTCAGATGTATTACAATATGACGAGATGTTTTACTAGAAACTACGGGGTTCAAGTCTAGACTTCAGAGTAATTAAAAGGAGCACCAGTGAGAGGTATATGAAAGGGCAATATTAAATTAAAATTAAATATTGATTGTAACATACCTTTAATCATTTGGTACACATTAGACAAGTAACTGCTACCAGAAATATTGAATCACTTTGTCGGTCGTAAAAGGAAATGCCTTTTAAAATGTTCCCCGCAAATTGTGCATAGGCCCAAAATAGATACGTAATAAAGACATAAAACACGTCCGCCTCATTGGTCGAGTGGTTAAGGTAGCTGACTTGTATACCACTGTAACCTATCATCACTGAGTGTCACGGATTCAAGCCCTGCTCAGATAGTGCCTCTTTATATAAAAAAGTTTGCAGTTTCTTGCGCAGGCTGCACATTTAATTATGGGCATTCAAATGAAATGGTGCACGTTTAATTATGGGCATTCAAATGAAATAGTGCACATTTAATTATGGGCATTCAAATGAAATAGTGCACGTTTAATTATGGGCATTCAAATGAAATAGTGCACGTTTAATTATGGGCATTCAAATGAAATGGTGCACGTTTAATTATGGGCATTCAAATGAAATGGTGCACGTTTAATTATGGGCATTCAAATGAAATAGTGCACATTTAATTATGGGCATTCAAATGAAATAGTGCACGTTTAATTATGGGCATTCAAATGAAATAGTGCACGTTTAATTATGGGCATTCAAATGAAATGGTGCACGTTTAATTATGGGCATTCAAATGAAATGGTGCACGGTTTAATGGCATGAACATGAGATGAGCACATTCCAATGTGTATTTAAATGAAATAATGCACATATATGTATACTAAATTGAGACAATTCACATGCACAAGTTGAAACGCACATTCAAATATTAAGCTGCATGATTAAATGTGCTTTCACATGAGATTATTAATAATGTTCATACTAATTAATAATGGTCATATTAATTAATTAATGTTCATACTAATTAATAATGTTATACTAATTAACAATTTCCATACTAATTAATAATGTTCATACTAATTAATAATGTTCATATAAATTAATAATGTTCATACTAATTAATAATGTTCATATACATTAATAATGTTCATACTAATTAATAATGTTCATATACATTAATAATGTTCATACTAATTAATAATGTTCATATACATTAATAATGTTCATACTAATTAATAATGTTCATATACATTAATAATGATCATACTAATTAATTTACTCATTTAACGTTTACCTTGATTTACCTTCGTCTTCAGCTACAGTAACTTTTAATCCCACTTGTGGGTGTAGAAATCTGTCATGTAACGAAGATATACATCTGGCTTGAGGATGGTCAATGGTTCTATCCGGGTGCCCGTCCGTACCTGTAACATTGTACGGAGGGCCACCCTGGGTCTTCCTCCACAAATAATAGATTGAGAGTCGCCGGATGACCTAAGCTGTTGGTGCGACTTTAAACCACAAAAAACAAGCAAACAATTATATTAATTGTAACTCACGAAGGCAATCTAACCATAATGAAATTAACAGTATAGACGGGACCCGTCAAGCAGCATGTTTTGCTTATTTTTCTTAAATGATGTCATAGAAAATGTAAGAAGTAATCTAGAAGGAGTCATAAGCATAGATGAATATACAAAGTATAAATAAATGAGTATACAAATATACATGCTTCTTTTTGCGGATGACGCTGCAATTTTTGCACAAGATCCTAGAACATTACAATTAATGCTATGATATTGAAAACTATTGTCATAGATACAACCTTCGCCTGAACGTACACAAAACTAAAATAATGATATTTGAGAATGGTCGCCATACAAACTATGATTTCTATCTAAGTAATACAAAAATTGAAATGGTCAAGTCATTCAAGTATCTAGGAGTACATCTCTTTAAAAATGGTAATTGGAACCGAACGCAGATACGTATCGCACAGCACGCATCGTTTGCGCTTCATAATTTATTCATAATATATAATCAAGTTAATCTACCAGTCTCGCAACAAATTAAATTGTTTGATACACTCTTGTTCTTAATTATAGCGCACAAGTGTGGGGTACACATATAGCCCCGGATATAGAGGTCATACATACAAAATTGTGTAGGAGGATATTAGGTTTAAACAAATCTACGAATCGTGAAGCTTTATACGGTGAACTTGGTAGAATACCAATGAATATTTATAGAAAAATACTAATGATAAAATAGTGGATGAAAATAATTAAACTTAATGAAACTAGTCTACTTAAGAAAACATATAACATGTTGAGAATAGATGCAGAAAACATATAACATGTTGAGAATAGATGCAGAAAACATATAACATGTTGAGAATAGATGCAGAAAACATATAACATGTTGAGAATAGATGCAGAAAACATATAACATGTTGAGAATAGATGCAGAAAACATATAACATGTTGAGAATAGATGCAGAAAACATATAACATGTTGAGAATAGATGCAGAAAACATATAACATGTTGAGAATAGATGCAGAAAACATATAACATGTTGAGAATAGATGCAGAAAACATATAACATGTTGAGAATAGATGCAGAAAACATATAACATGTTGAGAATAGATGCAGAAAACATATAACATGTTGAGAATAGATGCAGAAAACATATAACATGTTGAGAATAGATGCAGAAACTATACATGTTGAGAATAGATGCAGAAAACATATAACATGTTGAGAATAGATGCAGAAAACATATAACATGTTGAGAATAGATGCAGAAAACATATAACATGTTGAGAATAGATGCAGAAAACATATAACATGTTGAGAATAGATGCAGAAAACATATAACATGTTGAGAATAGATGCAGAAAACATATAACATGTTGAGAATAGATGCAGAAAACATATAACATGTTGAGAATAGATGCAGAAAACATATAACATGTTGAGAATAGATGCAGAAAACATATAACATGTTGAGAATAGATGCAGAAAACATATAACATGTTGAGAATAGATGCAGAAAACATATAACATGTTGAGAATAGATGCTGAAAACATATAACATGTTGAGAATAGATGCAGAAAACATATAACATGTTGAGAATAGATGCAGAAAACATATAACATGTTGAGAATAGATGCAGAAAACATATAACATGTTGAGAATAGATGCAGAAAACATATAACATGTTGAGAATAGATGCAGAAAACATATAACATGTTGAGAATAGATGCAGAAAACATATAACATGTTGAGAATAGATGCAGAAAACATATAACATGTTGAGAATAGATGCAGAAAACATATAACATGTTGAGAATAGATGCAGAAAACATATAACATGTTGAGAATAGATGCAGAAAACGGAGATACATATAACAACAATAATTGGGCTTATACAATTAAACATATATTAAATGATTCAGGATTAATGGGATCTATGGGAAAATCAACTTAATATAGTGCCTTCAGACTATCATCTAATTAAGCATCGAATTCTTAATATATACTATGACAGTTGGTATTCAAGTTATTAATTCTTCTCGATTAGAATCGTACTGCTTGTTTAAACATTCCTTCATTGTAGAGAAATACTTAGAAATCGTGAAAGAGCCAAAATATAGATTTGCGCTGTCTAGACTTAGAACATCATCGCATAACTTATCCATAGAAAGGGGTAGATATACGAACATACCTAGAAATATTAGATATTGTGAAAATTGCCAGTTTAACCAAATTGGAAATGAATATCACTTCTTACTCATTTGTCCAAAATACTCAGATTTACGAAAGAAATTTTTGAAACACTATTATTACACTTGGCCGACTAAGCAAAAAGTTATTAATCTTTTATCAGAAACATCAGTTGTTGCTATAAATGGTCTTAGTAAATTTATATATCACGCACATTTGTTGAGAAATTGAAACGAAAATATAATTATTAATTAATCCACAGTATTACATAGCTCTTCTGTTAAGAAAATCCATGTATTTGTGTTGTATAATATTTGTTTGCTATAAACATGTATATTGTTTAATGCAATAACATATTTTGAATTGAATTAAAAATTTCAGTCTTTCAGATGGGACGTTAAATCGAGGTCTCGTGTCGGTGCTTTACACCGTGCACGTAAAAGAACCAGAGGTGATTCTGGAATGGGTCTCTGTCTGTATCATTACACTATCCTCCAACAATTTAAAATTACTAATCTCTTCAGGAGGCGTCGCTCAAATAGGCAACCGATAGCGACGATAAATAAATAAGCTTAGGTATAAACGTAATAAAAAAATGCAATCTAAATGATACAAGACTCAACAAATGTTGTCCCCCAGGCTGTTCTTCTCGTCTACAAGGTCTCAGCCATAGAAGCACTGGCAATGCAGCAACATACCTAGTCAAAGCATAGCAACAGCAGTACCGTAACCAGAGGACAATTTCAACCGAAACAATCTATGGGCGTCCGGGGGCATGTTCCCCCTTAAATGTGTTTGGGTATAGAAGCGATGTTCTGCGTTTTCTGATTTAATGAGCTTAGACGTAAAATTATGTACTGACCATTCAGCTTTCTAGCAGTCAACATTTTATAAATCAAAGGGATATTTTTTGCATTTTCTTTTTCTTTTCTTTTTTGCTTTGGAAATTTTAACCGAGGCAACTGCCTCGGTGTGCTTCAGTGTGCTTCAGTGTGACTACGGGCATGGACAGCTACATACAAGTTAGAAAATTGCGATCCGATGTATATTGAGTTACCGGCATGGAAACAAGCAATCCAGTTGGCAGAGCTTGGAAGATTATACTCAGATCAACCAGATATATGTGAGAGCTAAACGGAGAACGTTACAATAGTTAACTCACTTGCAATACCAAGACAAGAGGAGGATTCGTATCATCTCATCGACAAGGTAGAGCAAGTAACTATGGTGAGTCAGAGATCACGACACTGCAAACTGAATGCTCATATCTGCAAGATATTGCTAGTACCATTACCAACGTCTTCCCGTGTTGAGGAAGATGGAAATACACAGTATGTCATTCAAGCATGTAACAGACACACGCAGGTTTGCAAAGCGAAGTGGAAATCAGTACACTCTACCAGAAGCTGCATGGGGGTGATGCAGATCTGAGTCAGACCCTCTACTAGAAGCATCATGTGGGTGTTGAAGAATATCTGAGTCGGAACCTTTACCAGAAGCTTCAAGGTAGTGTTGGAGATCTGAGTCGGACCACACATTTCATCACGATTACTGGCATTATTGTGAATTGTGAAGGATGAGCGAAAAGAAGAAGATAACGAAACATTCGTATTTCAGTTTATGATCCCATCTTATAGTGCCCCTTGAAACAAGCAATGAACTAAGGTACTCACATATATACACAACGTCTATAAGGGGCAATGAAAGGAACACTTTAACATAGTATATAGGTCAGACACTATGGCGTTGCTCATTTCAAAGCAATCGAACATATATTAGCAACCGCTTTGAGTAATATACCAACTCACCGTCCATAGTTTCTATTCGAATGCACCGTAATGCAGGAGTGTATGATTTAAAATCGTGATCAGTATATTTTATTGGCATTAATAAATAATAATAATGTATTATATGATTTTCACGCCTACGAATGATTGGATTGTATGAAATTATTATTTGAATGTAAAACTCGGTTACAAATCATCAACATTCGACTTTGAATTAAAGTGGTAAATTGTCCTCTTGAAGAAAGGGAAAACGCACGCATACAGATACTTTAAATATCAATAATGAAGCATGTACTGGAATCTAGCAGATTCTCAACATAAAACGAGAGGTTTCACAGTCCAGCGCTAATGGGAAGTCTAGTCGGTTGTTGTTATTGCTGATGGAAACTTGTCAGCTACCTATCCCGTGAAACTATCATAAATTCTTCCGAGACGTCATCGAGTATGTACCCGATTAGGGACTGTGTGTGTTTAAATTTATTTATCGTTGCTACCGGTTGCCCATATGAACGACGCCTCCTGAAGAGATTAGTAATTTTAGAATGTTGGAGGATAGTGCAATGATACAGACAGAGACCCATTCCAGAATCCCCTCTGGTTCTTTTACGTGCACGATGTAAAGCACCGACACTAGACTTCGGTTTAACGTCCCATCTGAAAGACTGTTAATTTCATTAGGGTCAGACTGGGCGATTCGGATTAGGGACTGTAGTTGATGAGTTATATATATATATACATGTAACTTATGTATAATGCACTACAGTAATATATGCACGTATGTATAAGTTACTGATCAGATAACTTACACGATATACTTAGGATAGACACATTTATTTAGCTCGATAGCGAAACAAGTTTTTACAAAGTTACATTAATCACTCTCGCGACCTCATTCCTGATGGAATCCATCGCCATGACGGAGAGAGCTAGAAGAGGAAATGCGTAATTTAAATGACTTGCATATGGGCACGGTGATAACTGCTACAGCTGGTTGCAAACTCCGGGCCTTTCGCACATGAAGCTAATGCGCTACCACTGCACTATGACGACTTCAGGGAGCGTGCCAGGGAGCGTGCCAGGGAGCGTGCCAGGGAGCGTGCCAGGGAGCGTTTGTGACGGTAGTTGTATAATACTTATAGTCTTCTGTTATTGATTAATACTATTAACTACAAGTTTTTCCTACCGTCATCTGAAAAACAACTCAGTGAAGTTATATTGTGGAGCCTCCGATGTGTAATGGGTACGGTGTCCGAGATGTGAGTTCGAACCACGCTTGAACGGCGTAGTGGAGTACCTAGGCAATATAATGGCATATAAAAGCGCGTCAATGAGGGAATTGAATGCTTCCATCTCGAATGAGGTAGAGAGCGATTAATCTAATGTTCTTAATCGACCTAAAATAAATGTGTATAAACTAACATTTATGAATACAGGTTCCAGTTTCCGTTTAATTTAGAAATAATAAATGTTTTGTCTCCCTTTCACCATATATTAATGTAGTATTCCGTCTGTTTTCTCCATTGCATAATATATGAATGTACTAATCCGTTAGTTGTTTCCCTTGCACACGATACGAATGTAATATTCCGTTGGTTATCTCCCATGCACACGATACGAATGTAATATTCCGTTGGTTATCTCCCATGCATACGATATGAATGTAATATTCCGTTGGTTATCTCCCATGCATACGATATGAATGTAATATTCCGTTGGTTATCCCCCATGCATACGATATGAATGTAATATTCCGTTGGTTATCTCCCATGCATACGATATGAATGTAATATTCCGTTGGTTATCTCCCATGCATACGATATGAATGTAATATTCCGTTGGTTATCTCCCATGCATACGATATGAATGTAATATTCCGTTGGCTGTCTCCAGGGTACATAATATATTAATGCGGTTATCCCGTTTGTTGTCCCCCTTGCACCTATACGAATGCGGTTATCCCGTTTGTTGTCCCCCTTGCACCTATACGAATGCGGTTATCCCGTTTGTTGTCCCCCTTGCACCTATACGAATGCGGTTATCCCGTTTGTTGTCTTCCTTGCACCATATATGAATACAGTATTCCATGTGATGTCTCCTTTACACAAGATATGAGTGTAGTATTATGAATGTAGTATTCCGTTGGTTGTCTCCCTTACACAATATATCAATGCAGTATTCCGTTGGTTGTCTGCCTTACACAATATATCAATGTAGTATTCCGTTGGTTGTCTCCCTTACACAATATATCAATGCAGTATTCCGTTGGTTGTCTCCCTTACACAATATATCAATGTAGTATTCCGTTGGTTGTCTCCCTTACACAATATATCAATGTAGTATTCCGTTGGTTGTCTCCCTTACACAATATATCAATGCAGTATTCCGTTGGTTGTCTCCCTTACACAATATATCAATGTAGTATTCCGTTGGTTGTCTCCCTTACACAATATATCAATGTAGTATTCCGTTGGTTGTCTCCCTTACACAATATATCAATGCAGTATTCCGTTGGTTGTCTCCCTTACACAATATATCAATGTAGTATTCCGTTGGTTGTCTCCCTTACACAATATATGAATGCAGTATTCCGTTGGTTGTCTCCCTTACACAATATATGAATGCAGTATTCCGTTGGTTGTCTCCCTTACACAATATATGAATGCAGTATTCCGTTGGTTGTCTCCCTTACACAATATATCAATGCAGTATTCCGGTGGTTGTCTCCCTTACACAATATATCAATGCAGTATTCCGTAGGTTGTCTGCCTTACACAATATATGAATGCAGTATTCCGTTGGTTGTCTCCCTTACACAATATATCAATGCAGTATTCCGTTGGTTGTCTCCCTTACACAATATATCAATGCAGTATTCCGTTGGTTGTCTCCCTTACGCAATATATGAATGCAGTATTCCGTAGGTTGTCTGCCTTACGCAATATAGTAATGCAATACTCCGTTCGTTGTCTCCCTTACACGATAAGAATAATACAGTATCCCATTGATTGTCTCCCTTACACGATAGAATAATGCAATTTCCTTTGGTTGTCTCCCTTACACGTTATAATAATGTAGTATTCCGTTGGTTGTCTGCCTTACGCAATATATGAATGCAGTAGACCGTTGGTTGTCTGCCTTACACGATAGAATAATGCAATTTCCTATGGTTGTCTCCCTTACACGATATAATAATGCAATATTCCTTTGGTTGTCTCCCTTACACGATATAGTAATGCAATATTCCTTTGGTTGTCTCCTTACACGATAGAATAATGCAATTTCCTTTGGTTGTTTCCCTTACACGATATAATAATGCAATATTCCTTTGGTTGTCTCCCTTACACGATATAATAATGCAATCTTCCGTTGGTTGTCTCCCTTACACATTGTTTGATACTTAGTTTTAACTGATTAAGAGCATAATATACATGCAAACGATGATTTTTGCTATGATCACATTTATTTTCTGAAATATCACATTTATGTAACTAGAACAATGCTTTATTCAAGGAAGGCAGAACATGAGGGCTTCATTCAGTGATGACATCAACTCATTTGCAACCGATGTTGATTCGAATGCTAATGTGGGTGTCCATTTGCAACGGATGTTGATTCGAATGCTAATGTGGGTGTCCATTTGAGGAAGCTATCAAGCTGGCTTGCGGAAGATCGGTGGTTCTACACGGATGCCAGACATTCTGCATGGGACTATATGGGGGTTCTACATGGGACTACATGGGGGTTCTTCCTCCACCATCAAGAGCTGGAGAGTATAATAAGATAGAAGCACACTCAATCTGGTTCCTTTAACCATCTTTGAAACTAAGATAAATCCAAATTATCAAACTTTGTTGAAAGTAACAATATCTCATCACAAGTTACAGACTTCGGACTTTAACTACATTAATACATCGAGAGTAGACTTCTGGCTCAATCACTAAACGAGGGAGCAGATCGTGTGTCCCTCTCAATCACTAAACGAGGGAGCAGGTCTGTTGTCCCTCTCAATCACTGCCACCGGCATATCTTTGGTTTAAACATATTTATCCATTGATAATGTACAGTACATATCTATTGTATACAGAATGAAAATGGATGTATTCGAAAGCTTAAAAGCTTATTGAGATTATCGGCAGATCTTTATCAACTTGAAACATACACACTTGATCGTCTCTTAGAAAATGCACATAGTTCACAGTAGAGATTTTAATTGTTATAAAATAATCAATCCACAGTTCACTGCAAACATGTCGGAGATGGTCATTAGCCTTAATGTCCGGGATATATCCTCATTAGCCTTAATGTCCGGGATATATCGTCATTAGGCTTAATGTCCGGGATATATCGTCATTAGTCTTAATGTCCGGGATATAACGTCATTAGCCTTAATGTCCGGGATATATCGTCATTAGCCTTAATGTCCGGGATATATCGTTATTAGTCTTAATGTCCGGGATATATCGTCATTAGTCTTAATGTCCGGGATATAACGCCATTAGCCTTAATGTCCGGGATATATCGTCATTAGTCTTAATGTCCGGGATATATCGTCATTAGCCTTAATGTCCGGGATATATCGTCATTAGTCTTAATGTCCGGGATATATCGTCATTAGCCTTAATGTCCGGGATATATCGTCATTAGTCTTAATGTCCGGGATATATCGTCATTAGCCTTAATGTCAGGGATATATCGTCATTAGTCTTAATGTCCGGGATATATCGTCATTAGCCTTAATGTCCGGGATATATCGTCATTAGCCTTAATGTCCGGGATATATCGTCATTAGCCTTAATGTCCGGGATATATCGTCATTAGTCTTAATGTCCGGGATATATCGTCATTAGCCTTAATGTCCGGGATATATCGTCATTAGTCTTAATGTCCGGGATATATCGTAATTAGCCTTAATGTCCGGGATATATCGTCATTAGCCTTAATGTCCGGGATATATCGTCATTAGTCTTAATGTCCGGGATATATCGTCATTAGCCTTAATGTCCGGGATATATCGTCATTAGTCTTAATGTCCGGGATATATCGTCATTAGCCTTAATTTCCGGGATATATCGTCATTAGCCTTAATGTCCGGGATATATCGTCATTAGCCTTAATGTCCGGGATATACGTCATTAGTCTTAATGTCCGGGATATATCGTCATTAGTCTTAATGTCCGGGATATATCGTCATTAGTCTTAATGTCCGGGATATATCGTCATTAGCCTTAATGTCCGGGATATATCGTCATTAGCCTTAATGTCCGGGATATATCGTCATTAGTCTTAATGTCCGGGATATATCGTCATTAGCCTTAATGTCCGGGATATATCGTCATTAGTCTTAATGTCCGGGATATATCGTCATTAGCCTTAATGTCCGGGATATATCGTCATTAGTCTTAATGTCCGGGATATATCGTCATTAGTCTTAATGTCCGGGATATAACGTCATTAGCCTTAATGTCCGGGATATAACGTCATTAGTCTTAATGTCCGGGATATATCGTCATTAGTCTTAATGTCCGGGATATATCGTCATTAGTCTTAATGTCCGGGATATAACGCCATTAGCCTTAATGTCCGGGATATATCGTCATTAGTCTTAATGTCCGGGATATATCGTCATTAGCCTTAATGTCCGGGATATATCGTCATTAGTCTTAATGTCCGGGATATATCGTCATTAGCCTTAATGTCCGGGATATATCGTCATTAGTCTTAATGTCCGGGATATATCGTCATTAGCCTTAATGTCCGGGATATATCGTCATTAGTCTTAATGTCCGGGATATATCGTCATTAGCCTTAATGTCCGGGATATATCGTCATTAGCCTTAATGTCCGGGATATATCGTCATTAGTCTTAATGTCCGGGATATATCGTCATTAGCCTTAATGTCCGGGATATATCGTCATTAGTCTTAATGTCCGGGATATATCGTCATTAGCCTTAATGTCCGGGATATAACGTCATTAGTCTTAATGTCAGGGATATATCGTCATTAGTATTAATGTCCTGGATATAACGCCATTATTCTTAATGTCCGGGATATATCGTCATTAGTCTTAATATCCGGAATATAACGCCATTAGTCTTAATGTCCGGGATATATCGTCATTAGCCTTAATTTCTGGGATATATCGTCAATAGCTTTAATGTCCGGGATATATCTTCATTAGTCTTAATGTCCGGGATATATCGTCAATAGCTTTAATGTCCGGGATATATCTTCATTAGTCTTAATGTCCGGGATATATCGTCATTAGCCTTAATGTCCGGGATATAACGCCATTAGTCTTAATGTCCGGGATATATCGCCATTAGTCTAAATGTCCGGGATATATCGTCATTAGTCTTAATGTCCGGGATATATCGTCATTAGTCTTAATGTCCGGGATATATCGTCATTAGTCTTAATGTCCGGGATATAACGCCATTAGTCTTAATGTCCGGGATATATCGTCATTAGTCTTAATGTCCGGGATATATCGTCATTAGCCTTAATGTCCGGGATATAACGCCATTAGTCTTAATGTCCGGAATATATCGTCATTAGTCTTAATGTCCGGGATATATCGTCATTAGTCTTAATGTCCGGGATATAACGCCATTAGTCTTAATGTCCGGGATATATCGTCATTAGTCTTAATGCCCGGGATATATCGTCATTAGTCTTAATGTCCGGGATATATCGTCATTAGTCTTAATGTCCGGGATATAACGCCATTAGTCTTAATGTCCGGGATATATCGTCATTAGTCTTAATGTCCGGGATATAACGCCATTAGTCTTAATGTCCGGGATATAACGCCATTAGTCTTAATGTCCGGGATATATCGTCATTAGTCTTAATGTCCGGGATATATCGTCATTAGTCTTAATGCCCGGGATATAACGCCATTAGTCTTAATGTCCGGGATATATCGTCATTAGTCTTAATGTCCGGGATATAACTCCATTAGCCTTAATGTCCGTGATATAACGCCATTAGCCTTAATGTCTGGGATATATAGTCATTAGTCTTAATGTCCGGGATATATCGTCATTAAACTTAATGTCCGGGATATATCGTCATTAGTCTTAATGTCCGGGATATAACGCCATTAGTCTTAATGTCCGGGATATATCGTCATTAGCCTTAATGTCCGGGATATATCGTCATTAGTCTTAATGCCCGGGATATAACGCCATTAGCCTTAATGTCCGGGATATATCGCCATTAGTCTTAATGTCCGGGATATATCGTCATTAGTCTTAATGTCCGGGATATATCGTCATTAGTCTTAATGTCCGGGATATAACGTCATTAGCCTTAATGTCCGGGATATATCGTCATTAGTCTTAATGCCCGGGATATAACGCCATTAGCCTTAATGTCCGGGATATATCGTCATTAGTCTTAATGTCCGGGATATAACGCCATTAGTCTTAATGTCCGGGATATATCGTCATTAGTCTTAATGTCCGGGATATAACGCCATTAGTCTTAATGTCCAAGTTATAATGTCATTAGTCTTAATGTCCAGGATATATCGTCATTAGTCTTAATGTCCGGGATATAACGCCATTAGTCTTAATGTCCGGTATATAACGCCATTAGAAATAATGTCCGGGATATATCGTCATTAGACTTAATGTCCGGGATATATCGTCATTAGTCTTAATGTCGGGGATATAACGCCATTAGCCTTAATGTCCGGGATATATCGCCATTAGCATTAACGTCCGGGATTTATCCTCATTAGTCTTAATGTCCGGGATATAACGCCATTAGTCTTAATGTCCGGGATATATCGTCATTAGTCTTAATGTCCGGGATATATCGTCATTAGTCTTAATGTCCGGGATATATCGTCATAAGTTTTAATGTCCGGGATATAACGCTATTAGCCTTAATGTCCGGGATATATAGTCATTAATCTTAATGTCCGGGATATAACGCCATTAGTTTTAATGTCCGGGATATATCGTCATTAGCCTTAATGTCCGGGATATAACGCCATTAGCCTTAATGTCCGGGATATAACGTCATTAGCCTTAATGTCCGGGATATATCGTCATTAGTCTTAATGTCCGGGATATATCGCCATTTGTCTTAATGTCCGGGATATAACGCCATTAGTTTTAATGTCCGGGATATATCGTCATTAGCCTTAATGTCCGGGATATAACGCCATTAGCCTTAATGTCCGGGATATAACCCCATTAGCCTTAATGTCCGGGATATAACCTCATTAATCTTAATGTCCGGGATATATCGTCATTAGTCTTAATTTCCGGGATATATCGTCATTTTGTCTTAATGTCCGGGATATAACGTCATTAGCCCTAATGTCCGGGATATAACGCCATTAGCCTTAATATCCGGGATATAACGCCATTAGTTTTAATATCCGGGATATAACGCCATTAGTCTTAATGTCAGGGATATAACGTCATTAGTCTTAATGTCCGGGATATATCGTCATTAGTCTTAATGTCCGGGATATATCGTCATTAACCTTAATGTCCGGGATATAACGCCATTAGCCTTAATGTCCAGGATATAACGCCATTAGCCTTAATGTCCGGGATATATCGTCATTAGTCTTAATGTCCGGGATATAACGTCATTTGTCTTAATGTCCGGGATATATCGTCATTAGTCTTAATGTCCGGGATATAGCGTCATTAACCTTAATGTCCGGGATATAACGCCATTACCCTTACTGTCCAGGATATAACGACATTAGCCTTAATGTCCAGGATATATCGTCATTAGTCTTAATGTCCGGGATATAACGCCATTAGCCTTAATGTCCGAGATATACGCCATTAGCCATCATGTCCGGGATATAACGTCATTAGTTTTAATGTCCTGGATATATCGTCATTAGTCTTAATGTCCGGGATATATCGTTATTAGCCTTAATGTCCGGGATATATCGTCAGTAACCTTAATGTCCGGGATATAACGCCATTCGTCTTAATGTCCGGGATATAACGCCATTAGCCTTAATATCCGGGATATAACGCCATTAATCTTAATATCCGGGATATAACGCCATTAGTGTTAATGTCCGGGATATATCGCCATTAGTCTTAACGTCAGGGATATAACGTCATTAGTCTTAATGTCCGGGATATATCGTCATTAGTCTTAATGTCCGGGATATATCGTCATTAACCTTAATGTCCGGGATATAACGCCATTAGCCTTAATGTCCAGGATATAACGCCATTAGCCTTAATGTCCGGGATATATCGTCATTAGTCTTAATGTCCGGGATATAACGTCATTTGTCTTAATGTCCGGGATATATCGTCATTAGTCTTAATGTCCGGGATATAGCGTCATTAACCTTAATATCCGGGATATAACGCCATTACCCTTACTGTCCAGGATATAACGACATTAGCCTTAATGTCCAGGATATATCGTCATTAGTCTTAATGTCCGGGATATATCGTCATTAGTCTTAATGTCCAAGATGTCCGGTGTATAGCGCCATTAGTCTTAATGTCCGGTATATAACGTCATTAGCCTTAATGTCCGGGATATAACGCCATTAGCCTTAATGTCCGGGATATATCGTCATTAGTCTTAATGTCCGGGATATAACGCCATTAGTCTTAATGTCCGGGATATATCGTCATTAGTCTTAATGTCCGGGATATATCGTCAATAGTATTAATGTCCGGGATATAATGTCATTAGCCTTAATGTCCGGGATATATCGTCATTAGTCTTAATGTCCGGGATATAACGTTATTAGTCTTAATGTCCGGGATATATCGTCATTAGTCTTAATGTCCGGGATATAACGTTATTAGTCTTAATGTCCGGGATATAACGCCATTAGCCTTAATGTCCGGGATATAACGTCATTAGCCTTAATATCCGGGATATATCGTCATTAGTCTTAATGTCCTGGATATAGCGCCATTAGCCTTAATGTCCGGGATATATCGTCATTAGTCTTAATGTCCGGGATATATCGTCATTAGTCTTAATGTCCGGGATATATCGTCATTAGCCTAAATGTCCGGGACATATCGTCATTAGTCTTAATGTCCGGGATATAACGCCATTAGCCTTAATGTCCGGGATATAACGCCATTAGTCTTAATGTCCGGGATATATCGGCATTAGTCTTATTATCCAGGATATATAGTAATTAGCCTTAATCTCCGGGATATAACGCCATTAGTCTTAATGTCCGGGATATATCGTTATTAGCCTTAATGTCCGGGATATAACGTCATTATTCTTAATGTCCGGGATATATCGTCATTAGTCTTAATGTCCGGGATATATCGTCATTAGTCTTAATGTCCGGGATATAGCGTCATTAACCTTAACATCCGGGATATAACGCCATTACCCTTACTGTCCAGGATATAACGACATTAGCCTTAATGTCCAGGATATATCGTCATTAGTCTTAATGTCCGGGATATAACGCCATTAGCCTTAATGTCCGAGATATAACGTCATTAGTCTTAATGTCCTGGATATATCGTCATTAGTCTTAATGTCCGGGATATATCGTTATTAGCCTTAATGTCCGGGATATATCGTCAGTAACCTTAATGTCCGGGATATAACGCCATTCGTCTTAATGTCCGGGATATAACGCCATTAGTTGTAATGTCCGGGATATATCGTCATTAGCCTTAATGTCCGGTATATAACGTCATTAGCCTTAATGTCCGGGATATAACGCCATTAGCTTTAATGTCCGGGATATATCGTCATTAGTCTTAATGTCCGGGATATAACGCCATTAGTCTTAATGTCCGGGATATATCGTCATTAGTCTTAATGTCCGGGATATATCGTCAATAGTCTTAATGTCCGGGATATAACGCCATTAGCTTTAATGTCCGGGATATATCGTCATTAACCTTAATGTCCGGGATATAATGCCATTAGCTTTAATGTCCGGGATATAACGCCATTCGTCTTAATGTCCGGGATATATCGTCATTAGCCTTAATGTCCGGGATATATCGTCATTAGCCTTAATGTCCGGGATATATCGTCATTAGTCTTAATGTCCGGGATATATCGTCATTAGTCTTAATGTCCGGGATATATCGTCATTAGCCTTAATGTCCGGGATATATCGTCATTAGTCTTAATGTCCGGGATATATCGTCATTAGCCTTAATGTCCGGGATATATCGTCATTAGCCTTAATGTCCGGGATATATCGTCATTAGCCTTAATGTCCGGGATATATGATCATTAACCTTAATGTCCGGGATATAACGCCATTAGTCTTAATGTCCGGGATATAACGCCATTATTCTTAATGTCCGGGATATATCGTCATTAGCCTTAATGTCCGGGATATAACGCCATTAACCTTAATGTCCGGGATATAACGTCATTAGCCTTAATGTCCTGGATATAGCGCCATTAGCCTTAATGTCCGGGATATATCGTCATTTGTCTTAATGTCCGGGATATATCGTCATTAGTCTTAATGTCCGGGATATAACGTCATTTGTCTTAATGTCCGGGATATATCGTCATTAGCCTTAATGTCCTGGATATAGCGCCATTAGTCTTAATGTCCGGAATATATCGTCATTAGTCTTAATGTCCGGGATATATCGTCATTAGTCTTAATGTCCGGGATATATCGTCATTAGTCTTAATGTCCGGGATATAACGCCATTAGCCTTAATGTCCGGGATATAACGCCATTAGCTTTAATGTCCGGGTTATATCGTCATTAACCTTAATGTCCGGATATAACGCCATTAGCCTTAATGTCCGGGATATAACGCCATTAGACTTAATGTCCGGGATATATCGTCATTAGCCTTAATGTACGGGATATATCGTCATTAGCCTTAATGTCCGGGATATATCGTCATTAGTCTTAATGTCCGGGAAATATCGCCATTAGCCTTAATGTCCGGGATATATCGTCATTAGCCTTAATATCCGGGATATAACGCCATTAGTCTTAATATCCGGGATATATCGTCATTAGCCTTAATATCCGGGATATAACGCCATTAGTCTTAATTTCCGGGATATAACGTCATTAGTCTTAATGTCCGGGATATATCGTCATTAGCCTTAATGTCCGGGATATAACGCCATTAGTCTTAATATCCGGGATATATAGTCATTAGCCTTAATATCCGGGATATAACGCCATTAGTCTTAATGTCCGGGATATATCGTCATTAGCCTTAATGTCCGGGATATATCGTCATTAGCCTTAATGTCCGGGATATAACATCATTAGTCTTAATGTCCGGGATATATCGTCATTAGTCTTAATGTCCGGGATATATCGTCATTAGTCTTAATGTCCGTGATATAGCGTCATTAACCTTAATGTCCGGGATATAATGCCATTACCCTTACTGTCCAGGATATAACGCCATTAGCCTTAATGTCCAGGATATATCGTCATTAGTCTTAATGTCCGGGATATATCGTCATTAGCCTTAATGTCCGGGATATAACGCCATTCGTCTTAATGTCCGGGATATAACGCCATTAGTCTTAATGTCCGGGATATATCGTCATTAGCCTTAATTTCCGGGATATAACACCATTAGCCTTAATGTCCGGGATATAACGTCATTAGTCTTAATGTCCGGAATGTATCTTCATTAGTCTTAATGTCCGGGATATATCGTCATTAGCCTTAATGTCCGGGATATAACGCCATTAGCATTACTGTCCGGGATATAACGTCATTAGTCTTAATGTCGGGATATATCGTCATTAGCCTTAATGTCCGGTATATAACGTCATTAGCCTTAATTTCCGGGATATAACGCCATTAGCCTTAATGTCCGGGATATATCGCCATTAGTCTTAATAAACGGGATATATGGTCAATAGTCTTAATGTCCGGGATATAACGTCATTAGCCTTAATGTCCGGGATATAACGTCATTAGCCTTAATGTCCGGGATATATCGTCATTAGTCTTAATGTCCGGGATATATCGTCATTAGTCTTAATATCCGGGATATAACGCCATTAGCCGTAATGTCCGGAATATATCGTCATTAGTCTTAATGTCAGGGATATATCGTCATTAGCCTTAATGTCCGGGATATAACGCCATTAGTCTTAATGTCCGGGATATATCGTCATTAGTCTTAATGTCCGGGATATAACGCCATTAGCCTTAATGTCCGGGATATATCGTCATTAGTCTTATTGTCCGGGATATATCGTCATTAGTCTTAATGTTCGGGATATATCGTCATTAGTCTTAATGTCCGGGATATATCATCATTAGTCTTAATGTCCGGGATATATCGTCATTAGTCTTAATGTCCGGGATATATCGTCATTAGCCTTAATGTCCGGGATATAACGTCATTATTCTTAATGTCCGGGATATATCGTCATTAGTCTTAATATCCGGGATATATCGTCATTAGTCTTAATGTCCGGGATATATCGTCATTAACCTTAATATCCGGGATAACGTCATTACCTTAATGTCCGGGATATAACGTCATTAGCCTTAATGTCCGGGATATATCGTCATTAGTCTTAATGTCCGGGATATAACGCCATTAGCCTTAATGTCCGGGATATACGCCATTAGTCTTAATGTCCGGGATATATCGTCATTAGTCTTAATGTCCGGGATATATCGTCATTAGTCTTAATGTCCGGGATATATCGTCATTAGTCTTAATGTCCGGGATATATCGTCATTAGCCTTAATGTCCGGGATATAACGCCATTAGTCTTAATGTCCGGGATATAACGTCATTAGTTAATGTCCGGGATATATCGTCATTAGTCTTAATGTCCGGGATATAACGTCATTAGCCTTAATGTCGGGATATAACGTCATTATCTTAATGTCCGGGATATATCGTCATTAGTCTTAATGTCCGGGATATAACGTCATTAGTCTTAATGTCCGGGATATATCGTCATTAGTCTTAATGTCCGGGATATATCGTCATTAGTCTTAATGTCCGGGATATAACGCCATTAGCCTTAATGTCCGGGATATATCGTCATTAGCCTTAATGTCCGGGATATAACGCCATTAGCCTTAATGTCCGGGATATAACGCCATTAGTCTTAATGTCCGGGATATATCGTCATTAGCCTTAATGTCCGGGATATATCGTCATTAGCCTTAATGTCCGGGATATATCGTCATTAGTCTTAATGTCCGGGATATAACGTCATTAGCCTTAATGTCCGGGATATATCGCCATTAGCCTTAATGTCCGGGATATAACGCCATTAGTCTTAATGTCCGGGATATATCGTCATTAGCCTTAATGTCCGGGATATATCGTCATTAGCCTTAATGTCCGGGATATATCGTCATTAGCCTTAATGTCCGGGATATATCGTCATTAGCCTTAATGTCCGGGATATAACGTCATTAGTCTTAATGTCCGGGATATATCGTCATTAGTCTTAATGTCCGGGATATAACGTCATTAGTCTTAATGTCCGGGATATAACGCCATTAGCCTTAATGTCCGGGATATAACGTCATTAGCCTTAATGTCCTTGTTTGTGGGATATATCGTCATTAGTCTTAATGTCCTGGATATAGCCCCATTAGCCTTAATGTCCGGGATATATCGTCATTAGTCTTAATGTCCGGGATATATCGTCATTAGCCTAAATGTCCGGGACATATCGTCATTAGTCTTAATGTCCGGGATATAACGCCATTAGCCTAAATGTCCGGGATATATCGTCATTAGTCTTAATGTCCGGGATATAACGCCATTAGCCTTAATGTCCGGGATATAACGCCATTAGCTTTAATGTCCGGGATATATCGTCATTAACCTTAATGTCCGGGATATAATGCCATTCGTCTTAATGTCCGGGATATATCGTCATTAGCCTTAATGTCCGGGATATATCGTCATTAGCCTTAATGTCCGGGATATATCGTCATTAGTCTTAATGTCCGGGATATATCGTCATTAGTCTTAATGTCCGGGATATAACGCCATTAGCCTTAATGTCCGGGATATAACGCCATTCGTCTTAATGTCCGGGATATATCGCCATTAGCCTTAATGTCCGGGATATATCGTCATTAGTCTTAATGTTTGGGATATATCGTCATTAGTCTTAATGTCCGGGATATAACGACATTAGCCTTAATGTCCGGGATATATCGTCATTAGTCTTAATGTCAGGGATATATCGTCATTAGTCTTAATGTCCGGGATATATCGTCATTAGTCTTAATGTCCGGGATATATCGCCATTAGCCTTAATGTCCGGGATATAACGCCATTAGCCTTAATGTCCGGGATATATCGTCATTAGCCTTAATGTCCGGGATATAACGTTATTAGCCGGAACGTCCGGGATATATTATTATTAGCCTTAATGTCCGGGATATATCGTCATTAGCCTTAATGTCCGGGATATAACGTTATAGCCGGAACGTCCGGGATATATTAGTATTAGCCTTAATGTCCGGGATATATATCGCCATTAATGTCCGGGATATATCGCCATTAGCCTTAATGTCCGGGATATAACGCCATTAGCCTTAATGTCCGGGATATATCGTCATTAGCCTTAATGTCCGGGATATATCGTCATTAACCTTAATGTCCGGGATATATCGTCATTAACCTTAATGTCCGGGATATAACGTTATTAGCCGTAACGTCCGGGATATGTTATTATTAGCATAATTATGACGTCACAATATTTATATTTTAGTCACACTATGTTTGTATACAGTGTGTCTAGGAATGCATGCATGCAAGATAGAACATGCTACAATTGTACCATTCATTGTGTTTTATATTCAATTCATATACTAGTCAATATTTCTTCTATGCATAATGTTTGTATGTAACCCACGTAGTAAGGTACACAACAACCGCAGCCTTTTTAAGGGTGTTCCTATTTAATAAAAGTGTCAAGCAATGGCGTGTGTTATCTATCCCATGTCGTAAGTGAAATACACTTAGCAGGCTGTCGACTCATATACATGCCGTTAGTCGACATGGTCGGGTTCCCAAACGATTTCTTGTCAACGCAATCATGTATACAACTAAACTAGAACTAAACAAAGGGAAATTGCATTGTTTGTGTGCAAGGTTTAGTGTCAGGCCAATTAATTCCAAACCTGCTGCATGCTGACTCTACTAGCAACTTGTCAATTTAAATCATCAAACTGCGCTCTAATCATGGTTGTTTCTATAATGATATCCACACATAACGTTTGAGTTTCTTCCGAGTATAAATGCTGATATTTGAATTACACTGCGTAAGTGCAATATTTCCATTCACATTTGTAAGCTCCTCCAGTGCAGTCGTCTCCAGTTAGATAGCTATACGAAGTAAGTATTATATACCCACATGCATTCACATAACCATCAGCTACACGCTCGTAGCACACTATTATAACACGCAGAATAGCTTAAAGGTATTCAGTTCGATAACATTTCTGGACATCGTAACTATGCTCACTTATCAGATAAAGGATGCTTAACACCGGAGACATAAAATGGACACAACGATATAACACACTAGGTTCATGTTCAGTGGATTAAGTAACTCGCCCCGACCATCAAGCACCAACCAATCGGAAATACTCCATCCTAGTTTTTGTTTTTACTCACTTCGTTGAGTATTCTGCTCTTTTGATTCTAAGGTGAACGGCGCGGCCGAACACTTTGCATATCACGAACTCTTTGATTGTCGGACATGGGAATATTGTTCTACAAAGTCGTAGATTCTTTAAAGTCGTCAAGGTTAATAATCACTCGTTTGCCGTTCATATTTGGAGTACATGTTTTTGACTCCTCAGGGCTATCGTCTTTTTGAGCAGCCTCCGTCATAGCGGACAGTTTATGTTGAAGATGACGGTTTCCGATCTTCATATTACGATGTTTTAGTGTCTCTAATTGTGTGTAGAGTCTACGAAATTCCTCCTGAAAAGTCAACAAATAAACGTCATATACAATAAATACATTATAACGTTGAAGACATGGATTCAGAGATAATTTGGAAAAAACGAAAGGGAATGCAATGAAATGAGCCTAGCAACTAGAATTGTCCATCTGAAACGAAGAGTAAAGGAAACAACACGCGATTTGGTATTGATTATAAAGTTATGTTCCTTTTCAAAATGAATCTATAGCAAATTCAAGAAGGCAGTAATAACGTGTTCAGTTAGCCTGGGTTCCAGTCTGTCGATTTTTAACCAATTTACTTCTGGCAAAATGACATTATCAGAAACTCAATACGTCCCAATTAATGATCTCGGTATTAACATATATGACAGACAAAGCAAAATATATCAACGCCCTTTCCCAAGCTAGTGTTCAGTCTCCGCTGGTTCTTTTACGTATACGGTGTAAAAGTAGCCTGCGAACAGGCGTCCATATATTTTGCCTGGTCAGTCAAATAAATATATTTTAACACCGAGACTATTAATTGGGCCGTATTGAGTTTCTGAACATATCAACGCCTGGGGAAAGTGGCGGGGTTTCCCCTGAAATTATTAATCATATTAATAGACCTATTAGCACGTGACTTAAGTAATAACGTACTTGAATCGAAAGCGAGGCACTGCAATGCTGATACAACTTTATAATTGGCCGCCATTGTTTATGGGTCAACGGAACGATAAATAGTTTTAAAAAGTACAATGTGCGTCTGATTTGACAAATTTACTCAATATTTAAGTCTTCCTTAGTTCAATTACGCCGAATCGATCCATTACCATCTAAATGTAATATTTAAAATCCGCCATCTCGTTGATATAACACAGAAACGGGATATTATATGTAAATGAGTATACGGGAACATTCGTGTATATTCGGAAATGATCGTGTATAATCGTGCCTGTTCGGCGATTTCCGCCATCTCGTAGATATAACACAGAAACGGGACATTATATGTAAATGAGTCTATGGGAACATTCGTGTATATTCGGAAATGATCGTGTATAATCGTGCCTGTTCGGCGATTTCCGATATAATTCCGTTTCTATATTTAACGATATTATCTTGTAGAGAAGAGTTGTCGTTCTTCAAATGTCAGAAAACTGGGTGTAAGTAGATGGCGCTACGATCGGAAATCCAGTTTCCCCAGGCTGTCATTTGGCTAGAAGTTAAAAAGTGAACAATCGACAGAGTGGAATCCAGGCTAGGTGTAAGTCACCGACAGGAGACCTCGGTTTAATATCCCATCCGAAAGACTGTTAATATTATTAGTGCCAGACGGGGATCGAACAGGGGAATGATGACGCGATATGCCATCGCGCATGCGCACCATCATAGTGTGTGGAAGGAATGACTCTGAACTATGCTAGATATCGACACAAAATTAAATAAATTCAAACAAAAATCAATACGATTATACCAACTGTTGGCCCTAATACGATGCAGAGAAACAAAGGCTTAGTTTGAAAATGATGATGTTCATTGTAAAACGGCAGAAATATTGAGCATTCTTACTTTTAAGACACTATTTAAGATATCTTAAGAACTTAATCTAGAAAACGTCTCTAAGATATCGTGTTTGAGATCAACGTATTGTCACCTAATTTCACGACTTAACCAAGCCAAGGCCAGGCATGTTTCCACTGATTACACTGCTTCTGTTTTATTATATACAAACAATACTCTACGGTACCCTAACATAAATATAAATGTGCGTGACATGACACACTCCTATTCCCATCTCAGAAACTCCTCCGTCTCTCACACAATTGTCTTGCACAAGGGATTCAACATGTCACGTTGAATTTGTTGCGGTAAGCAACTTGTTTTATTGTCTAATGGCTAGAACTTGTTTCTATTCATCCCACATGCATTATTAATTCATATATATAGTTCCACATTCAGTAAGTACTCTCTCCCATAGTACGTTACCCTTTAATACGGCATAGCGCGTTAAATATTAACGAGTGCTTCATTAAGTTTTATTTGTTTGTTTTGGGAGTATAGCGTCGAACCATCAGCTTAGGTCATATGGTCATTCTCCAGCTGGTATTGGTGGAGGAAGACCCCGGTGCCCTGCATGCAGCATTACATGCAATGTAGGCACTGGCGGGCACCAGGGTAGAACCATCGACCTACACCATTTGGATAGCTTCATCATTTGAAATAATTCGACACCCTCAGTGGGAATCGAACATACAGCGGTGAGGGCAAGTAATTTGAAGTTAACGACCGTAATCACTCTACTACGGAGGCCTCGAGATATGCTTCAGTAATATGTTGTTGTTGATTTGTATAATATTTATGCTATATCATTTACTGTACAATGGGGAAACTTTAATAAATTGTCTGTCTGTCTGTCTGTCTGTCTGTCTGTATGCCTGCCTGCCTGCCTGTCTGTCTGTCTGTCTGTCTGTCTGTCTGTCTGTCTGTCTGTCTGTCTGTCTGTCTGTCTGTCTGTCTGTCTGTCTGTCTGTCTGTCTGTCTGTCTGTCTGTCTGTCTGTCTGTCTGTCTGTCTGTCTGTCTGTCTGTCTGTCTGTCTGTCTGTCTGTCTGTCTGTCTGTCTGTCTGTCTGTCTGTCTGTCTGTCTGTCTGTCTGTCTGTCTGTCTGTTGAAGGTACTTGACACATATAAGCATATGCTTGTCGTGTCATGCCCAACTACCGCGATATTTCACGATATCTGTCACTTATGCTGGTAACTCATTTCGGAAAATAACTTTGGAAACGGTAAAATGGATTAATTTCAGAACTACTCGAAATTACGATTTGAAGTATGTCCGCCATGTGGTAAGAATTCAAAATAAATTGACACAACTCATCGTAACACTCTACCAACATATCTAGACCGATGTGTGTTCGTTAGACAGGACGCCCACATAAGACCTCTCAAATCACATACAAACTATTGGAGAAATGTAGGAGTCTTCTCCCCGGAAATCATCAAACATTGATCACTTAGTGACTATTCACAAAAGATAAGGTAAAGATGGTCTTGCAGAAGTGCCGTTAAATCTACTTATTGATTATACATGAATATCTCTAAAATAGTATCCACAAGCACCTATGGTTCAATTGTACAGTTGATTCAATACATAATTGATGGTTCAATTGTACTGGCATAACACCTATGGTTCAATTGTACAGGCATAACAATATGGTTCAATTGTACAGGTATAACACTTATGGTTCAATTGTACAGGCATAACAATTATGGTTCAATTGTACAGGCATAACACCTATGGTTCAAGTGTACAGGCATAATACCAATGGTTCAATTGTACAGGCATAATACATATGGTTCAATTGTACAGGTATAACACTTATGGTTCAATTGTACAGGCATAACAATTATGGTTCAATTGTACAGGCATAACACCTATGGTTCAATTGTACAGGCATAACATATATGGTTCTATTGTAATAACAAAAAATATGTCAGCTGAAATGACAAGTACAGACAACGCTAGATTAAGCAGGCAGGCCGCGAACTGACATACGGACGGAAGGACGGACGGAGAAAGACAGACAGTTTATTTCTGTGTCTCACTTTTATAGAAAGTTAATGATATAAAACATTTAATATTAGAAGTCTTCAAAGGTTATTAAATACCAGTCACAACATTGATATTTGCATTGCTATAACTTTAATACAAATATATTGCCTCGTTGTCGAAAAAGCATTCTTTTTGTTTTAGCGGTATTAATCTCGAGGCAGCGTGTATTACGATATTCATGTAATAAATCATGATTGTATTGTAGCTCGACATGAAATGACATTGCCAAGATTAGCATCATCATCTGCAAAAAGAAATAACATGTATGCAGTGCCAACATTTTCAATAAAATGTACATTTTGTACCAAATCAAATGCTTTCCGAAAGTCGATCAATACAGTTCCAATAACAGAATCGTCATTAATTGCCTTCACCCTTTTATCAGACATCAGTTAATCTGATGTTTTTATTGCATTTGATTTACGTAATCCACTTTGCTTAGTGTGTTAAAGTTTGACGTCAAACATACGCTTTATTAAAGTTATTAAGCTTGTAATTATTAACATTGTGCTTGTCTTTTGTGTCTAATAATGGCTTAACTTGACTGCGTTATAATGCTGTTATTGACAATCCCAGCAATAAAATAACCGTTTTACAATTTAGTCCCCATGTTATATATAGTCCTGTCGAGTTTGAGTTTAGCAGCCGTTGCATGTATTTCCGTCCATGCTAGCATCGGTTCAGATTGTTGAGAAATGAGATGTACTATTAATAGACACAGCGACTCTAAGCTAGAATCCGGCGGCTTTATTAACGTGTCGGTGTATACTTATGTTTGTTTATATTGTGCCCAATTATCGGACGATTATACGTTGGTCTAATAAGTACAAATAATTGAAAAATGTCCATGTTACCTCAATTTTACAGTCCCTGTGACAAGACAATAATTATATCTAAAAGTTGGTTAATATATCCTATTAACGGCTGTTTAAATAATGAAGCATTAAAACCATAATTCTAACATGACTTGGCAATTTGTCTACGAAAAGAAGGACTTTATCGTGTTTAAATAAATCTGCAATAAACCATTGTTTAGCGCGTGATGTTAAACGTAACGTCATTTTACGTCACTTTCCTAAAAAAATAATACCAACTATTTTTCAGCGCTTTAGATAGTTTGGTTAGGTTAGAATCGAAATAATATTTGTATTTGCGTTATTTATAGTAGTACAAAACATGATTTGTCGTCCTGACTCATGAACGCCAGAAAACATAATTATGTTATTGCCTCTCTTCAATATACATAATACAGGCAAAAGGTTTGGACGCCAAGAACACCCACATTAGAAATCTGCCCCCCACCAGTAACAAGTGTAACTATCTAATATATAAAAGGCAACGAAAACACACTAGTAACATTTAAACCAAGGTATATGTAAAATAGATTGTGGAATGCCGAGCTACTTACCAATACGTTATATAACATTGAAGCACATTGAAATACTATAACTTTTATGGAAATCTACAAGTATCATTTAGGTAAAGTTGAATATTTTCGAAATTGAAACAATTGTCTACTACAGGACTGTCATTACTACAATTAAGTGCTACTCCTATGTTGAAGTATTTGGAATAGTATATTACGTTGTTGTTGATATATTTTTTTTGGGCACAAATGAACAAATAATGGAAGTCATCTTCATAACCTACATAGACATTCACGGACATGCTACACACAGTACGTACACAGACATGCTACACACAGTACATACATGGACATGCTATACACAGTACGTACACGGACATGCTACACACAGTACATACACGGACATGCTATACACAGTACGTACACGGACATGATACACACAGTACGTACACGGACATGCTACACACAGTACGTACACGGACATGCTACACACAGTACGTACACGGACATGCTACACACATTACGTACACGGACATGATACACACAGTACATACACGGACATGATACACACAGTACGTACACAGACATGCTACACACAGTACATACACGGACATGCTATACACAGTACGTACACGGACATGCTACACACAGTACGTACATGGACATGATACACACAGTACGTACACGGACATGCTACACACAGTACGTACACGGACATGCTACACACAGTACGTACACGGACATGCTACACACAGTACGTACACGGACATGCTACACACAGTACGTACACGGACATGCTACACACAGTACGTACACGGACATGCTACACACAGTACGTACACGGACATGCTACACACAGTACGTACACGGACATGCTACACACAGTACGTACACGGACATGCTACACACAGTACGTACACGGACATGCTACACACAGTACGTACACGGACATGCTACACACAGTACGTACACGGACATGCTACACACATTACGTACACGGACATGATACACACAGTACGTACACGGACATGATACACACAGTACGTACACGGACATGCTACACACAGTACGTACACGGACATGATACACACAGTACGTACACGGACATGCTACACACAGTACGTACACGGACATGCTACACACAGTACGTACACGGACATGATAAACACAGTACGTACACGGACATGATACACACAGTACGTACACGGACATGCTACACACAGTACGTACACGGACATGCTACACACAGTACGTACACGGACATGATACACACATTACGTACACGGACATGATACACACATTACGTACACGGACATGCTACACAGAGTACGTACACGGACATGCTACACACAGTACGTACACGGACATGCTACACACAGTACGTACACGGACATGCTACACACAGTACGTACACGGACATCCTACACACAGTACGTACACGGACATGCTGCACACAGTACGTACATGGACATGCTACACACAGTACGTACACGGACATGATAAACACAGTACGTACACGGACATGATACACACAGTACGTACACGGACATCCTACACACAGTACGTACACGGACATGCTACACACAGTACGTACACGGACATGCTACACACAGTACGTACACGGACATGCTGCACGCAGTACGTACACGGACATGATACACACAGTACGTACACGGACATGCTGCACGCAGTACGTACACGGACATGCTACACACAGTACGTACACGGACATGCTACACACATTACGTACACGGACATGATAAACACAGTACTGTACGTACACGGACATGCTACACACAGTACGTACACGGACATGCTACACACAGTACGTACACGGACATGCTGCACGCAGTACGTACACGGACATGATACACACTGTACGTACACGGACATGCTACACACAGTACGTACACGGACATGATACATACTGTACGTACACGGACATGCTACACACAGTACGTACACGGACATGATACACACAGTACGTACACGGACATGCTACACACAGTACGTACACGGACATGATACACACATTACGTACACGGACATGATACACACAGTACGTACACGGACATGCTACACACATTACGTACACGGACATGATACACACATTACGTACACGGACATGCTACACAGAGTACGTACACGGACATGCTACACACAGTACGTACACGGACATGATACACACAGTACGTACACGGACATGCTACACACAGTACGTACACGGACATGCTACACACAGTACGTACACGGACATGATACACACAGTACGTACACGGACATGCTACACACAGTACGTACACGGACATGATACACACAGTACGTACACGGACATGCTACACACAATACGTACACGGACATGATACACACAGTACGTACACGGACATGCTACACACAGTACGTACACGGACATGCTACACACAGTACGTACACGGACATGATAAACACAGTACGTACACGGACATGATACACACAGTACGTACACGGACATGATACACACAGTACGTACACGGACATGCTACACACAGTACGTACACGGACATGCTACACACAGTACGTACACGGACATGATAAACACAGTACGTACACGGACATGATACACAGTACGTACACGGACATGATACACACAGTACGTACACGGACATTCTACACACAGTACGTACACGGACATGCTACACACAGTACGTACACGGACATGCTACACACAATACGTACACGGACATGATACACACAGTACGTACACGGACATGCTACACACAGTACGTACACGGACATGCTACACACAGTACGTACACGGACATGCTACACACAGTACGTACACGGACATGATACACACAGTACGTACACGGACATGCTACACACAGTACGTACACGGACATGATACACACATTACGTACACGGACATGATACACACAGTACGTACACGGACATGCTACACACATTACGTACACGGACATGATACACAC
>CM026395.1:45637269-45665145 GCA_014843695.1 Archivesica marissinica | reverse complement strand
ACATGCTACACACAGTACGTACACGGACATGATACACACATTACGTACACGGACATGATACACACAGTACGTACACGGACATGCTACACACATTACGTACACGGACATGATACACACATTACGTACACGGACATGCTACACAGAGTACGTACACGGACATGCTACACACAGTACGTACACGGACATGATACACACAGTACGTACACGGACATGCTACACACAGTACGTACACGGACATGCTACACACAGTACGTACACGGACATGATACACACAGTACGTACACGGACATGATACACACAGTACGTACACGGACATGATACACACAGTACGTACACGGACATGCTACACACAATACGTACACGGACATGATACACACAGTACGTACACGGACATGCTACACACAGTACGTACACGGACATGCTACACACAACACACACAAAACCACAGTACGTACACGGACATGATACACACAGTACGTACACGACATGATACACACAGTACGTACACGGACATGCTACACACAGTACGTACACGGACATGCTACACACAGTACGTACACGACATGATAAACACAGTACGTACACGGACATGATACACACATACGTACACGGACATGATACACACAGTACGTACACGGACATTATACACACAGTACGTACACGGACATGCTACACACAGTACGTACACGGACATGCTACACACAATACGTACACGGACATGATACACACAGTACGTACACGGACATGCTACACACAGTACGTACACGGACATGCTACACACAGTACGTACACGGACATGCTACACACAGTACGTACACGGACATGATACACACAGTACGTACACGGACATGCTACACACAGTACGTACACGGACATGATACACACATTACGTACACGGACATGATACACACAGTACGTACACGGACATGCTACACACATTACGTACACGGACATGATACACACATTACGTACACGGACATGCTACACAGAGTACGTACACGGACATGCTACACACAGTACGTACACGGACATGATACACACAGTACGTACACGGACATGCTACACACAGTACGTACACGGACATGCTACACACAGTACGTACACGGACATGATACACACAGTACGTACACGGACATGCTACACACAGTACGTACACGGACATGATACACACAGTACGTACACGGACATGCTACACACAATACGTACACGGACATGATACACACAGTACGTACACGGACATGCTACACACAGTACGTACACGGACATGCTACACACAGTACGTACACGGACATGATAAACACAGTACGTACACGGACATGATACACACAGTACGTACACGGACATGATACACACAGTACGTACACGGACATGCTACACACAGTACGTACACGGACATGCTACACACAGTACGTACACGGACATGCTACACACAGTACGTACACGGACATGCTACACACAGTACGTACACGGACATGATAAACACAGTACGTACACGGACATATACACAGTACGTACACGGACATGATACACACAGTACGTACACGGACATGCTACACACAGTACGTACACGGACATGCTACACACAGTACGTACACGGACATGCTACACACAATACGTACACGGACATGATACACACAGTACGTACACGGACATGCTACACACAGTACGTACACGGACATGCTACACACAGTACGTACACGGACATGCTACACACAGTACGTACACGGACATGATACACACAGTACGTACACGGACATGCTACACACAGTACGTACACGGACATGATACACACATTACGTACACGGACATGATACACACAGTACGTACACGGACATGCTACACACATTACGTACACGGACATGATACACACATTACGTACACGGACATGCTACACACAGTACGTACACGGACATGCTACACACAGTACGTACACGGACATGATACACACAGTACGTACACGGACATGCTACACACAGTACGTACACGGACATGCTACACACAGTACGTACACGGACATGATACACACAGTACGTACACGGACATGCTACACACAGTACGTACACGGACATGATACACACAGTACGTACACGGACATGCTACACACAATACGTACACGGACATGATACACACAGTACGTACACGGACATGCTACACACAGTACGTACACGGACATGCTACACACAGTACGTACACGGACATGATAAACACAGTACGTACACGGACATGATACACACAGTACGTACACGGACATGATACACACAGTACGTACACGGACATGCTACACACAGTACGTACACGGACATGCTACACACAGTACGTACACGGACATGCTACACACAGTACGTACACGGACATGCTACACACTAGGTAAACATGTTGCCACCAATATGTTCACACTCAATTTTAGAACCAAATTAAATGAAGATCGTTCATGTCTTCATTGATTGTGCAGTTCGCAGTATCAATACTGCTAATTAAGACATTCTTGGTGTGAACACAAACATTAAACAGTTGAATAAAATGTATTAAGTTGATGAAAACGGCTCGCTAATTATTGTTAATATGGTAACCCTTTTAAAATATAATATTCCAGAGCCTTATTAACTAACCATGCATCTTAGAATTCCATTGTCTGTTCCTAAGCTTCACGATTGGACCAATAGTTGGTGACAATGATTTAGTTGTTTGTTTTCTAAGTAATTAATTTATCAAGAACTAGAACATCTTGTAATACTAAACATAAATAAATAAATATATTTATGCAAGTCCATATACTGAACAAAATAAGAAACTCCGCTAAATATGCTTGGACATAGCTTGATGGAGGCGAACCAGGAGAATAATTGTTATATATGCGTTTAAAGAGAGTTCCGTGATGCATCGTTTGGTGAACAAATTATGGTCATAGGTCAAAAGAAACTGGGAGGAATTGTGACCACCAAGTGTGACAGGGGTTAATAACATTATACCAACAATTACACTTAGTCTATACAAAGTTAACTCGATTGCGAAACACGTTCTTACAACTTACGCACTTGAAGAGAACGCGCTACCACAGCTCTATCTGTGAACAATCGTTGGTGTGTCATGTCGTTCGAAATCATGCGCGAATACTCCGTATCTCTCGATTAGAACTCGGTTAGTTACTCTTGTAGCCCAACCCATTTGCATTTTCCCCTCGACAAAACAAATGTATCGTATACTGCAATCATATAATTACATATTAACCTCTGATTTATTCTTAGTATTGTATGTATATATATATGTAATGTATTGTATGAAAATATACAACACAATAATATTAAAAAAAGAACTCCCAACATGCATTGCCCCGTCTTCTGCCGACATGCCAGCACAAAGCAACATGCCAATCGCACGTTCGCGTAAGTTTGTTACGTATTCTTGACATACTAAAATATGTTTAATTTTGAAGCGTTTTCGTTTATTTGACAATAAATTCAAGAAAGTAAAAGTAAAGTGTTTGTTTATTATAGTGTCACCCCTATTTAAATGACCAGCCATTTTTGACTTATGAGACACATCTTTTTATGAACATCAGTACTTCCTATGCTTGTATGCCAGGCTTGTAGGTAATCGGTAACCATTATTTAACTAGCTGGCGGTTCACCAACCGGCCATGACGAGATTCGAACCTTCAACCTCCCGTCCCGTAGCACCTTCAACCTCCCGCTCCGTAGGCAGACGCATTAACTACTATGCCACGGATAATTTATTATTCGTTCGGTTAGCTAGCTTATTCAATTGTTTGACTTTTCTTTCTTCTTACTTTTCTTGTCAAAATCCGTCATTGACTTTAATTATACATTAAAGGGACGTTCTTGTGAGGGCTGGTGTTAAAACATTTGGCCAAACAATTTGTATTATTATGCTCAGTTATTCTATTTATCATGCTCAGTTCTTCTATTAATCATGCTCAGTTCTTCTATTTATCATGCTCAGTTCTTCTATTTATCATGCTCAGTTCTTCTATTTATCATGCTCAGTTCTTCTATTTATCATGCTCAGTATGTTCTGCAACGTATGTTTATCATGCTGAATATCGTGCGTGCGTGCGTGCGTGCGTGCGTGCGTGTGTGCGTGTGTGCGTGTGCGTGTGCGTGCGCGTGTGCGCGTGTGTGCGCGTGTGCGCGTGTGTGTGCGTGTGTGCGCGTGTGCGCGTGTGCGCGTGTGTGTGCGTGTGATTGCCTCGGGGGTGATTTATCTTGTAATTATGGTCAATTAGACCAGACAGAGAGATACTAGTCGGTGCTGTTATTACCAAATTATCCACTGTTATTGCTTATCTAGCAATTGGCATAACGTCTAGTCTAATTGATGGTTAGAGAGATGATGACATGATGTATTTAGGCACGAGTATATATTTACGACCTCAATTTGTCATTTGGACACAATCCCTTAGCGGTAACATGTGAAGTATTCCAAACGTCACAAATTTGCAGCCGGTTTGCGGCTTCACGGAGCGCAACAAAGTATGTCGTAAATATATCATAAGAATTTAATTATAGATACAACTTTATTTAATGTTATACTCGTTGCATTTAGAAACGCAGCATTGGTTGTTAATTAGGTGTATGTCGTATTAGTTGTGAAGTATCCACAGATGATGATGATTAAGCTTATTTACCCTCGCTGCCGGCGAACCGTGTGTGCGAGGGTGAAGTATCCCCAGATGATGATGATTGAGCTTATTTACCCTCGCTGCCGGCGAACCATGTGTGCGAGGGTGAAGTATCCCCAGATGATGATGATTGAGCTTATTTACCCTCGCTGCCGGCGAACCGTGTGTGCGAGGGTGAAGTATCCCCCTTTATGAAAGTTACTTTACAAAGTTTATCAATAACTTACTATAATACTGGAAAACATTTGCATGTGAATGCTAGGTTTATTTTGTGAATGTTTAGAGCACTGACACAGACTACATTATTTCCAGGCCCTGCGTACAATGTACACAGCATGTTACATGTCAAACCATGCATGCACGTGCAAATGGAATACCTTACGTTATACATAACTCAACTTCAGGATACAATTGTGTAACCCCCTAAACCGGAAGTAATTTCGTATTCAAAATCGCAATCATTGATGTTTGTTAGCAAACAAGGAGGAACTTGTTAGCAAACAAGAAAGAAAATGTATTTGCAGTACAAACCGCCATACAAAGCAATATAAGCGGCATAGTTCCGTCGTCAAATAAACGGATCTGTAGTCCAGTGGTAACATGCTGGACTGGTAATCCAGGGATCGCAGGTTCGATCCCCAGTCTGACCCTAATACAATTAACAGTCTTTCAGATGGGACATTAAACCAAGGTCTCGTGTCGGTGCTGTACACCATGCACGTAAAAGAACCAGACGATACTCTGGAATGGGTCTCTGTCTGTATCATTGTACTATCCTCCAAACAAAATCTGAAATAACTAATCTCTTCAGGAGGCGTCGTTCATATGGGCAGCCGGTAGCGACGATAAATAAACGCTATCACATCTACACTCACGCTATCACATCTACACTCACGCTATCACATCTACACTCACGTTATCACATCTACAATCACATTATCACATCTACACTCACGCTATCACATCTGCACTCACGCTATTACATCTACACTCACGCTATCACATCTATACCCACGCTATCACTCACGCTATCGCATCTACACTCACGCTATCACATATATGCTCCCGCTATTACATCTACACTCACGCTATCACATCTATACTCACACTATCACATCTACACTCACGCTATCACATCTACACTCACGCTATCACATCTACACTCACGATATCACATCTACACTCACGCTATCACATCTACACTCACGCTATCACATCTACACTCACGCTATCACATCTACACTCACGCTATCACATCTACACTCACGTTATCACATCTACAATCACATTATCACATCTACACTCACGCTATCACATCTGTACTCACGCTATTACATCTACACTCATGCTATTACATCTACACTCACGCTATCACATATACACTCACGCTATCACATCTACACTCACGCATCACATCTACACTCACGCTATCACTCACACTATCACATCTACACTCACGCTATTACATCTACACTCACTCTATTACATCTGCACTCACGCTATCACATCTACACTCACTATATTACATCTACACTCACGCTATTACATCTACACTCACGCTATCACATCTACACTCACGATGTCACATCTACACTCACGCTATCACATCTACACTCACGCTAGCACATCTACACTCACGCTATTAAATCTACACTCACGCTATTATATCTACACTCACTCTATCACATCTATACTCACACTATCACATCTACACTCACGCTATCACATCTATACTCACACTATCACATCTACACTCACGCTATCACATCTACACTCACGCTATCACATCTACACTCACGATATCACATCTACACTCACGCTATCACATCTACACTCACGCTATCACATCTACACTCACGCTATCACATCTACACTCACGCTATCACATCTACACTCACGTTATCACATCTACAATCACATTATCACATCTACACTCACGCTATCACATCTGCACTCACGCTATTACATCTACAATCATGCTATTACATCTACACTCACGCTATCACATCTACACTCACGCTATCACATCTACACTCACGCATCACATCTACACTCACGCTATCACATCTACACTCACGCTATCACTCACACTATCACATCTACACTCACGCTATTACATCTACACTCACTCTATTACATCTGCACTCACGCTATCACATCTACACTCACTATATTACATCTACACTCACGCTATCACATCTACACTCACGCTATCACATCTACACTCACGCTATCACATCTACACTCACGTTATCACATCTACAATCACATTATCACATCTACACTCACGCTATCACATCTGTACTCACGCTATTACATCTACACTCATGCTATTACATCTACACTCACGCTATCACATCTACACTCACGCTATCACATCTACACTCACGCATCAAATCTAAACTCACGCTATCACTCACACTATCACATCTACACTCACGCTATTACATCTACACTCACTCTATTACATCTGCACTCACGCTATCACATCTACACTCACTATATTACATCTACACTCACGCTATTACATCTACACTCACGCTATCACATCTACACTCACGATGTCACATCTACACTCACGCTATCACATCTACACTCACGCTAGCACATCTACACTCACGCTATTAAATCTACACTCACGCTATTATATCTACACTCACTCTATCACATCTATACTCACACTATCACATCTACACTCACGCTATCACATCTATACTCACACTATCACATCTACACTCACGCTATCACATCTACACTCACGCTATCACATCTACACTCACGATATCACATCTACACTCACGCTATCACATCTACACTCACGCTATCACATCTACACTCACGCTATCACATCTACACTCACGCTATCACATCTACACTCACGTTATCACATCTACAATCACATTATCACATCTACACTCACGCTATCACATCTGCACTCACGCTATTACATCTACAATCATGCTATTACATCTACACTCACGCTATCACATCTACACTCACGCTATCACATCTACACTCACGCATCACATCTACACTCACGCTATCACATCTACACTCACGCTATCACTCACACTATCACATCTACACTCACGCTATTACATCTACACTCACTCTATTACATCTGCACTCACGCTATCACATCTACACTCACTATATTACATCTACACTCACGCTATTACATCTACACTCACGCTATCACATCTACACTCACGATATCACATCTACACTCACGCTATCACATCTACACTCACGCTAGCACATCTACACTCACGCTATTAAATCTACACTCACGCTATTATATCTACACTCACTCTATCACATCTATACTCACACTATCACATCTACACTCACGCTATCACATCTACACTCACGCTATTACATCTACACTCATGCTATCACATCTACACTCACGCTATCACATCTACACTCACGCTATCACATCTACACTCACGCTATCACATCTACACTCACGCTATCACATCTACACTCATGCTATTACATCTACACTCACGCTATCACATCTGCACTCACGCTATCAAATCTACACTCACGCTATCATATCTACACTCACGCTATCACATCTACACTCACGCTATCACATCTACACTCACGCTATTACATCTACACTCACGCTATCACATATACACTCACGCTACCACATCTACACTCATGCTATTACATCTACACTCACGCTATCACATCTACACTCACGTTATCACATCTACACTCACGCTATCACATCTACACTCACGCTATCACATCTACACTCACGCTATCAGGTGATAGATGCAATCTGGTTGTTTATTATTTCGGTTCGAATGTAAAGTACATACTATGAGTACATCACCACAATGCAGGTTATATTCAGTTATAATGGTATAATCAGCTTTTTATAATGTCAAATTAATCGTATGATTTGCATGCTGTGACAGTGTGGCTGTCTCCAGAAAGGTCAATCGTAATATATTCAGTAAAACAAATTTATAACATAACATGCGCTGAAGACGGGTAATATCACCATTTTATAGTTTTATAACGTACATGACACACGTTTGTTCGCAGCAGCTAACGGCATTCACTCTTCATTTGCATTTCATATATTTTTTTGTTTAGACATTTGCCAATTTTAATGATGCCCCTACCATATGCCATTTCTTACAGTGTATCAAATACAGTCACAGGCAACTAGTAACCAAATGGTACACCGACATACACGCACTAATGACGTTACAGCGTGTAATATACAGGTTTACACCAGAGCAAAGGAAGTCTCTGCAGCAATGTCTGGATATTAACTTCCATCAATCGCCGGTACAATCATTGGCGTCTATTTCTTCCAGACCTTTAGCTTTTTTCCAATTTGTTTATCTAAGAATCGTATGAATGATACATGCCTTATTACATTTATTTAATAGGATTTCCTATACAAGTATATCGTTTGTCGTTCGAACTTGATTGTCAGAAAATTAGGTTTTATCTCATTGTACAAAGATAGGAATGAACCCAATTGATGTATATCTCTCCCATTGTACAACGATGGAACTGAACTCAATTCAAGTATATCTAGCATTGTTCATAGACAGGAATGGAATTGAGTCAATATATGTATATGTCTCGCATTGTTCACGGGAAAAAACTAGACTCGAGTCACTATGCAATGGTAGAACTAGCGTTGAGTTAATATAAGTATTTATTTTATGCTAATTGATGAGATACAGTGTTCTATCAGTGAGATATAATCCATATCACTCACTGCATATCGCTCACTGTATTGTGCCGGACTACTTTTTATTATCTCCCTTTCCAATACACTATTCTTGCACATTTAATTGTCACCGTTTACCTGACTTCAATGACACTATTTACCTGTATTATTGTTTTTGTTATGAAACAAATCAAAAGCGAAATACATTGACAATGTCTCGAATTTTATCACTGCAAATTGTAACAATACATCCAATAAATGTTTTCATGTATTTTCCCGCGATTCAACTTTAAATTCAAGATGGCGGCAGATTTGTGTATCGACTCACAACGTATAGTCGTCAATGTATTCATCCGCGTAAAAACACGGCGGCCAGCTATTTTAATTTCTTCATTTTGTGTTTGTTTTTCACCAATTAGCATAAAATAAAAAGAAAATTTGTTTGATGTAAACAAACATATATCCTCTATCTATTACGCTTCAATGCTGTTTATAAGTATTTTAATTATAGGAAAGCATTGCCGCAAACATATCGTAATAGCTCCGGTAGCCAGGGTATAATTTATACGGCTTAAAATACATACATTCCGCGTGCCTCATGATTCGTAAAATATACCGGAAGCTTAGTATACGGTCGGAGGATGCGCAGTGCATCTGTACATGCGCAATGCATCTGTACAGCGCAATGCATCTGTTCAAGCGCAATGCATCTGTACAGCGCAATGCATCTGTACAAGCGCAATGCATCTGTACAAACGCAATGCATCTGTACAAGCGCAATGCATCTGTACAAGCGCAAAAAGTAATACAATTGTTAGTTGGTTTTCTAACAGGGTGTATGAGTATAAGAATAGTGCCGATCAAGATTGCTATTCCCCTGTCCCCCTACCGCTCAGCGAATGTCACTCATGACTGGCACTATATACACATATACCCTGTCAACAAACTAAATAGCATATACCATCTGGCATTGTTCACAGGAAAGGACTATACTCGAGTCAAGTGATGTATATATATCCCCTAGTATGCAAAAGCAGAACATTTATTGGACTTGAGATAAGTATATATATCCCACATTGTGCAAATTATACAGGACTGGACTCGAACGATCTCCCAGTATGCAAACGCATAACTGGACTTATTTAATATTAGTAGATATGTCATATTGTGCAATGACATGACTAGACTTGAGTCAATGGATGCTAATCGCTCTCAGCTCGAGTCAATTGATATAAATCTCTCTTAGTCTACAAAGACCGCAATAAACTCGAGTTAATTGACACATATCCATCTCAATGTGCATAAACGGGAATGAACTCGAGTCAATTGATGCATATCTCTCTCATTCTGTAAATACCCAGGAATGAACTCGCGTCAATTGATGCATACCTCTACCATTCTATAAATACACAGGAATGAACTCGCGTCAATTGATGCATATCTCATTCTATTAATACCCAGGAATGAACTCGAGTCAATTGATGCATATCTCTCTTATTCTACAAATACACAGGAATCTGTAGTCCAGTGGTAACACGTTGGACTGGTAATCCAGGGATCGCAGGATCGATCCCCCGTCTGACCCTAATAAAATTAACAGTCCTTCAGATGGGACGTTAAACAGAGGTCTCGTGTCGGTGCTTTACATCGTGCACGTAAAAGAACCAGAGGAGACTGTATCATCCACTATCCTCCAAAATCTAAAATGACCAATATCTTCAGTAGGCGTCGCTCATATGGGCAACCAGTAGCGACGATAAATAAACGTAAAACCCACACAGGAATGACCTCGAGTCAATTGATGCATGTCTCTCTCATTGTACACAGACAGGAATGAACAAGCACTGTATTGTACATTGTACACAGACAGGAATGAACAAGCACTGTATTGTACATTGTACACAGACAGGAATGAACAAGCACTGTATTGTACATTGTACACAGACAGGAATGAACAAGCACTGTATTGTACATTGTACACAGACAGGAATGAACAAGCACTGTATTGTACATTGTACACAGACAGGAATGAACAAGCACTGTATTGTACATTGTACACAGACAGGAATGAACAAGCACTGTATTGTACATTGTACACAGACAGGAATGAACAAGCACTGTATTGTACATTGTACACAGACAGGAATGAACAAGCACTGTATTGTACATTGTACACAGACAGGAATGAACAAGCACTGTATTGTACATTGTACACAGACAGGAATGAACAAGCACTGTATTGTACATTGTACACAGACAGGAATGAACAAGCACTGTATTGTACATTGTACACAGACAGGAATGAACAAGCACTGTATTGTACATTGTACACAGACAGGAATGAACAAGCACTGTATTGTACATTGTATTAAGACAGGAATGAACAAGCACTGTATTGTACATTGTACACAGACAGGAATGAACAAGCACTGTATTGTACATTGTATTAAGACAGGAATGACCTAGAATCATGTTGGTGTATATCTTATTACAAAAGGAGCACGAGTGAACTCGAAATTATCACCAATACTCCTTACACGATTTCCTCTTCCTCAGAAAACATTACTGTTTATGTCATGTTTTTCTAAAATTAATCCTTTCTGTTATGGAACAATACGCTGGCTTTAATACGTATTAAATACTTTTTTCTCAGTCATATTGTTAAACAGTTAATTATAACTGACAATATACATGTGCATATTAAAAAGTAAAATATAGTTTTAATTAAGAATGGCAATATCACCGATCTGCATGGCAAATTATGTTAGAAGGAATAATACTATTTACCTTCCTTTCACTGGCAGGTTTAATTAACTAGCGCAACATAATTATACGTTAATGCTGCGTACCTGAGATTGCCTGATAAGCGTTTTCAAAGAGTTCCCAGCTTATACAATTATGCGATATCTATAATAGGCCTACCAAATGACTTTATTCACAGAGTTAACTGCACGGCCTATATTCATACAACCTTGATACTATTGATTACTAATTTAGCATGTCATCGATCACAGACGGATCTGTAATCCAGTGGTAACACACTGGACTGGGAATCAGGGATCGCCGGTTCGAACCGAGGTCTCGTGTCGGTGCAGTTCACCATGCACGTAAAATAACCAGAGGAGACTCTGGAATGGGTCTCTGTCTGTATCATTGCACTATCCTCCAAACATCAAAAATGACTAATCTCTTCGCTCATATGAGCAACCGGTAGCGACAATAAATAAACGTAAAACACACACACACGTCATCGATCAACTATTGTTCGTACACACACAATATATCTAACACTTCACGTTTGCGATGATACTGATGATTTCGATGATCATTCAGTTCTCGATTTGATCGATGATGATACTAGGTTTAAAAATGCACACTACTGCTTTACATAATCAGTTCGATACAGATGCATTACGCTGTTCTTTACGAGCATGATGTTTACATAAACAATCATCCCAGGTGTAAATTGTGTTCGTCATTGGTAGATCG
Organism: Archivesica marissinica; assembly: GCA_014843695.1. Classification (NCBI taxonomy): domain Eukaryota; kingdom Metazoa; phylum Mollusca; class Bivalvia; order Venerida; family Vesicomyidae; genus Archivesica; species Archivesica marissinica. The sequence goes on along the minus strand of CM026395.1, from coordinate 45,652,312 downwards.
AGCACAGCCATATACAATGCATATATTAAACATTATTCTACCTGTACTTTCTTTATGATGTTTACATAAACAATCATCCAGGGTAGGTCAGGTGTAAATTGTGTTCGTCATTGGTAGATCGAGCACAGCCATATACAATGCATATATTAAACATTATTCTACCTGTACTTTCTTTATGATGTTTACATAAACAATCATCCAGGGTAGGTCAGGTGTAAATTGTGTTCGTCATTGGTAGATCGAGCACAGCCATATACAATGCATATATTAAACATTATTCTACCTGTACTTTCTTTATGATGTTTACATAAACAATCATCCAGGGTAGGTCAGGTGTAAATTGTGTTCGTCATTGGTAGATCGAGCACAGCCATATACAATGCATATATTAAAACATTATTCTAGTCGGTTACGTCTACGAATTGTAACCATACACAGTAATGTTTTGTTTGTTATTTGTGTTTTATAAGTGACTAAGTCGCACAGACATGTATTGGTGCAGGAAAACCCCCGGTACCGTGCAGTATTTCTGGCGTGGATGAGTACCTTGGTAGAAACACTGATCTTCCTTGGTAGAACCACCACTAATCTCCCGCATGCCAAATGCATACCTTCCTCAAAAAAGAAAAAACAAGCAGACCAATGTAAACATCCTCTTTGAACTTGGGACTGAAACAATATGATTTCAATGGAAATTGACTTTCATTCAACATGATATATATATAAAAGGTAGATGCTTCGACAGTTAAACAGTAATATCATACATATTCCATAATTAAATTAGTTTCTTATGAAAAATATATAAGTTTGCGAGCACACCATATTGATCAGTGTACGAGAGATGCTCATTGACATAATAACACTGGTGGGGATGATTAAAATCCCGTATACGTTGGTATGGAACAACATTCAGCGTTTTACGCCGGGCCTACTTGATTGGAAATTTGAACATTGTTCTTAGTGAATTATATTCTATTTCTTTGCACCGACAGTGTGGCAACACTCTCCAGCATTATGGAGTACAGTGCTTGCGATGGAGATTCTAGAACACAGACAGACTATAATCTGATGGATTACGAGGCGCAACATAATCTGAGGTATAGTGCGTCTGATGAATCCACATTTGAATTGGATTCGAAGTGTACTGACCAATTTGAAGGCATTTTGTATAAAACTGTAAAATGTGATTCAGCGACTATTGTTGTGTTCTGCAAAAGAGACATATTTAACATATTTGTGAATAAAATAAGATCTGACTTTGCTCTCGGGAATGATGAAAATCTGAAGTGTACTACACACATTACTAGTATGAAAACTAACATTTCAGTTGACATACATGCGTCAACTGTAACAGCTACTGGAGTTGGACACATGATCTGGAGATCTCATAGTTTAGTTAATAGTGCTAAAAAAGTTCTGTTCCAGTACTTAAACCAGGAAAATAAGCATGATAGCATTAACAGCTGTTACAAACAGGCATCACCAGTCCAGCCGAAACGATATACTGATACAAAGCCACGCGTAGTCGGAAAAGGACATGTAAATCAATCTCAAGTAAATGCTGAAAATATCACAAAAATCAACAAGAATTTGCTGGAAATGCAGAATAATTTTTGTCTTTGCAAAAAGAACTATTAAAAGGAAGAGAATGTCATGGAGTGTTGCAAAATGATAGTCCTGATAGTCCTGTCCAAAATAGTGAGCACACTAAGCATGCTTCTCAATCCTTACCAGCACAGAAACAGAGTGAAATATGCAGACACTCCGATTTATAAGATTGAGACAATTCAAGGGAACAGGCAACATGTTCACATTAAGCATATAAATAATCAAACTCCTCTGACACACAATAGGGAAGAAATCAGACCAAGAAATAGTACTCGTAATGCTATGAGATCAAAAACACTTATTATTGGATCTTCTATACTTCATGGTATTAACCCACACGGACTTACACAAGGAACGCATAAACATTCAATAAGTGGCGCTGGCATTGATGACATAGCAGATGATATTTTACTGTATGATGTGTCAAGTTTTAGCACGGTTATCATCTACATAGGGGGTAATGATGTAGCCAGGGGTATGTCTGGTCAAATGTTCAAGGAGAAATATATGGCTCTGTTAGAAAGCTTAAAAATCAGCAATCCAAAAATGGCCATTGTAGTATGTACTCTTTGTCCTCGCGGAGATGTAGATGTGTTTCAGTTGAACTTGCTGCAGAAGCTTGTATAAATTGCATAAACATGTGCCAAGCTTTCCGTGATAAGGATGGCAATCCCATCAATTATTTCTTTAATTTTAAGGATAACATCCACCTATCCCGATCTGGTATAAAAAGACTATTGGGTACAATAAATAACTTCACCCAGGTTTGTGGTGACTTTAATAGATGTGTATTTGTACCACGAAGAACATCGCTTGAAAATGGAAACAACAACTATGGCACCAGGGAAACAGACATATGGAAATCGACGTGGGCTAATCTAAGTCAACATGGGGATACTCATAGACATCTTCAGTGGAAATTCTCGGGAAGGTGTTTTAATTGTGACCGTCTTGGCCACAAGGCCATACATTGCTATAAGCAATAGAAATCAGGCCATGTTGCCAATGCTGACGTGTCTGGCAATGACTTTGATGTCACTACATCCAATATATTTAATCTTTTGCAAACAATATGTTCACAATGTGAATTATCACACTGTATTTGTAATGCTTTAGAAATTAGTTTAGCTAATCATCCTGACTCGACCAACAGCTTTAATGGTATTGTAATTGATACAACAGACATCGGTCTGCATAAAAATGGCATGAATATTGGTCATTTAAATGTTCAAGGTCTTAATAATTTAGACAAATTTGAAGATGTAAAGCTACTTATGACCTCTGATAAAAATCAAATTGATATTATGGGGCTGAGTGAAACAAAATTTAAAGATGATGTAAATACAAATGCTTATTTAATTAAAGGATTTTTACCTCCATTTCGTAGAGACCAAAATGACAGAAATGGTGGTGGCGGAATTTTAATCTATGTTAAAGATGGGTTAAATGTGAAACGCCGTTATGATTTAGAAACGCATGATATTGAGGTTGTTGTTCTTGAAATAATTATATTGTAAATATTGTAAACCATTTTTTGTTTGCAATGTGTATAGGCATCCTCACTCTAAAATAGAGTGGAAAGACAGATTTGAATTGTTTATCGAAAATATGTTCTATGAAGATAAAGAAATAATTGTATTAGGTGATTTCAATAGAAACCTCACTGATTGTTATACAAATGATGAATGGGCAACTTATTATATCCCGCTAGGTCTTACACAGTTAGTAACGGAACCTACTAGGGTAACTAGATCATCTGCATCTTTGATTGATCACATATATACTAACATGGAAGAAAACATTGCCAATATGTATGTACCAAAGCTTTCTATCAGTGATCATTACCCAGTATTCTGTAATCGTAAAGTCAACTTTTCAAATAATAAAAGTATGCATGAAACAATATCATATAGATCATTTAAAAACTTCAATGAGGAGTCCTTTTGCGAAGATTTACGTATTGCAGACTGGACCTTTGTTTATATATATGATGATTCAAATGAAATATTAAATATGTGGTGTAAACTATTTTTAGAAATTGTACATAAGCATATTCCAATAAAAACTCAGCGAGTGAAACGGAAATATCAACCAGACTGGATAACAACAGAAATCTTAGATACTATGAAAGAACGCGATCAAATGAAGCAAGATAAATCAGAGCAAGGTGTTAATCAATATAAACTACTTAGAAACAAAGTGTCGGCAATGATTAATACAGCAAGGAAAGAGTCATGTGAAAGAAAAATAGAGTCTGGTAAAGATAACCCACGTACGGTCTGGAAGATTTTTAAAGAGTTTGGTTCAGGAAAATCAACACAATCTGGAAACAATATTAACTCAAATACCATCAAGGATCTGATTACTCTCAAAATGTTGAAATGGCAAATATATTTAATGAATTCTTTGTCAATGTTGCATCTAATATCAAAGATCCAGTCCCTGATCACTTAAACTTTGACTATATAAAATATTGTATTAATGAACATGTACCTGTTGATGTAGTGTTTGAAATACCAGAAGTTACACAGAGTAATATCAGAAAGCAATTACTCGAACTTAATGTTTCTAAAGCTACTGGAATCGATAATATTGGACCAAAGCTGTTAAAACTTTCAGCTGATATCATTGTACAACATTTAACTGTTATAATAAATAAGAGTTTGCAAACATCAACTTTTCCTGAAGCTTGGAAATTTGCAAAAGTCAAACCATTATTCAAAAGTGGAAAAACCAATGACGTCAATAACTATAGACCTATTTCAATTTTACCATCTTTGTCGAAACCTTTTGAAAGACACGTGCATAAATCGCTGCAGACTTTTTTGGATCACTTCAATTTACTTCACAAAACACAAAGTGGTTTCAGAACTGGCCACTCAACTGAATCAGCTTTACTTTATATGATAGATAAATGGATTCGAGCACTGAATGAGGGAAAATTGATTGGAATTGTAATGGTCGATATTCGAAAAGCTTTTGATCTTGTCGATCATACTGTTTTGTTAAAGAAATTATCATTATACAAATGTAGCAACAATACTTTGAAGCTTTTTCAATCATATCTTTGTGATAGAAAGCAAACTGTTTCTATAAATGACGTTTTATCTGAAAATAGAACTGTTAATTGTGGAGTCCCGCAGGGCTCAATATTAGGACTTCTTTTATTCTTACTTTTTATCAATGACTTATCACTAATGTTTTCAAATAAAATCACCGGTAGCGATTTATATGCAGATGATACTACATTATATGATATCCATAATAAGAAAGAAGTGTTAGAAACAAGATTACAACAAGCTTTGGAAGACTTGAAATACTGGTGTTTCCAAAATGGATTGAAGATTAATACAGACAAAACGAAAGTTCTATTTATGATGACAGCCCAGCGAAATTGTGCTTTCCCTAATCCTACACTCTCTCTTAAATATGAAAATATATTATTGAAAACCAGCAAATCAGAGAAGTTGCTTGGAGTACACATTCAGGATTCATTAAAATGGGACTCACATATCAAATATATTGTGAAAAAGATTTCAACTAACATTTGGCTATTAGGTAAAATACGGTATATTGTGAATCTGAACTACAGAATATTTTATTACAAGGCATATATCCAACCACATTTTGATTATTGTTGTATCATATGGGGAAACACCACACAACAAAATATTAACACACTATTAAGATTGCAGAGACGAGCTTGTAAATTCATTCTGGGCCAAGATTATATTTCTTTGCGTGAATCAATGTCTGAAATTAATATAATGACTTTTGACCAACGGAATATTTTTCATAAAGCAGTAACAATAACAAAATTATGAACAATCTTGTACCGAATTATTTGAATGAACATTTTCAATTAAGACATTGCAATTCAGTTACTTCAGATATGACAGTGAGAAATGTTTCAAATATGGATCTCTATATTCCAAGACCTAGATGTGAAATGTATAAGAAATCATTAGAATACTCTGGTCCAAAGATATGGAATTGTCTACCATTTGAAATTAAGACGTCCAGATCTTTAAATATATTCAAGACAAAATGTAAAGTATGGTTACAACGTTTTAATCGGTAGACACTAGACAGTTATATATATATAATGATTGTAAATCAATATGCTTATGTCGTTTTGTATTTCTATCAAAGTACCTGATTTATTTAGGCTGTTGAGTTACATTGTACAACATTATGCATGTATATTGTACGTCGTAACTATGTTATAATTATTGTGTATGTACATTTATTCTATAGTGTTAACAAATTGAAGAGGGCCCTAAGGAGGATTAGTTCTTAGGTTAGTAATTAGGTCACCCTCTATAAATAAAGAAATCTCTTCTCTCTCTCTCTCTCTCTCTCTCTCTCGGATAAAACAATTTGACACCCAACATTGATTTCGAACCTAGAGCAGCAATGTGCAAATAGTTTGATGTCAAACACAATGAAATCTTACCTGAATAACGTACCATTATCCAAAAACCGCATATGTCGAAAAATTATACATGTACTTGTTTCTTCAAATATACATTTCACAATGACATATCTATGTTTTGGAAATATTGGATTCTATCAATAGTTATTGGTAATATGCCGATCAGTGATATTATACACATAATAAACTCGTTTTATTTACAACGATTGCGCAACAACACATAGTAACTTATATGAATCACTCACACGTTGGCGTGGATGAAAGCGTATATGCGGCCATTCGTGTGGGAGGACATCAGAGTACCAGGAGCAAACTCACCTGTCCGATCTGGCGACCATAGAACACATGATCTCACATACGTCCCGGTCCGATTGGTGATCACTGTTCATTGGTGATACAATAGAGTGCTAACCACTGTGCTCATCAGACAGCCAATCAGAAGCACAGTGGTCAGTGATATAAATTAGGTTTCTATATTCTGGTTTCAATAAATTTATCTAAGCTCGATTGCGAAACACGTTTTTACAACATTAGATTAATCCCTATCGAAGCCTTATTCCTGGTGGAATCCATCGCCATTAGGGAGAGGGAAGAGGCAATGTGGATTTAAATATATTGTCTAAGGACACCACCATCTTGGTTCTTACGGAGCTCAAGCACACAACCTCTCGGTGGCAAGGGGGATGCCGTATCCATTACACCATGGGGTTCTAGCTGAATAAAAGATGGTTAAGTAGTTCCATCTAAACATTCAGTTATTTATCATTCCGTAGTGTCTTCCTGGTCGAAAGAAACAGATACGAACTCTGTGTTTCCATATGATGACATCATTGGCAATTACATACAATATCCATTTACCGCTGCAAACATACAGTGTGTATGACTGTTGTGCTACATTGTACTGTAATTGCTATGTCCTCCCTAGAGCATAGACCTTATCAGATTCCAGATGAGACGTGCAAGAATAAGTCTGCATCGAGTTTGTGACACGTTCTCTTCCGTCATGTCTACAGAACTTAAATGGATGACTTTTCCCCGAACGGTCGTAATTTATCAAAAGGATATCATATATTTATCACATAATGGTGCTTGCATTCAGTTTAATACAGCCATCAAATATTTGCCTGTATGTATAAACGTATAATACACCCTGGAAGAATTTTGAGAGCTTGCTGTTGACACCTTTGACATATAGTTTGCATCTATGCATTAATACTTTCTAAGTTTGTTGAAACTCAATAACATGTTTAATATCCACGATATATAATATAGTGATTAAACGTATTGTGTTGATTCTCTGCGCGGATTTGTTTGTTTGATTTCCGGGGATTATTTCCTATGCACAGCGTCCGGATGTACCTTACTGATTTCCTTGATATGTAGCAATGCTCAAAGTACACAGGCAAAGTTATAGGTTTCTTTTTCAAATTTATGGTTACTATGGTAATGTGATAAAACGGATATATCTTACACACGTTGTGATTTCATATAATATTATATTTTAAATTATATGTATAAATTCGTAAAAGGATTGTAGGCTAGTAATAAGTCACATATGTATTGTAGTAGATGTTTATACAGTCACACATTCACAGAGGACTCGCGTTTGTATCTCAATCGACACAAATTAATGTCCATGCCATTTAACATTCTCTGATACAAAAGTGTGCTTTCTCTGTCTCTGTGATGGCTTTATAACGTGGAAGGGCCATATTGCGTTGTAATATAAGTATGCTGTATTTCAACTTGACTATAATATTTAATCAGAATTTGGCAGATATCAGGTTTGCAACCGTTCTTTATTAGTATTCTGAATTTAAGCTAGCGACGAATTGAACACGTTTTGATAGTTGTTTCATTTGAGAGGACACCATCTCAGACAAGAACAGGGATCGGTTGTGGACACTATTGGACAAGAACACGGATCGCTTGTGGCGTTCATACTATTGGACAAGAACACGGATCGGTTGTGGCGTTCATACTATTGGACAAGAACACGGATCGCTTGTGGCGTTCATACTATTGGACAAGAACACGGATCGGTTGTGGCGTTCATACTATTGGACGAGAACACGGATCGGTTGTGGACACTATTGGACAAGAACAGGGATCGGTTGTAGCGTTCATATTATTGGACAAGAACACGGATCGGTTGTGGCGTTCATACTATTGGACAAGAACAGGGATCGATTGTGGAGTTCATACTATTGGACAAGAACAGGGATCGGTTGTGGAGTTCATACTATTGGACAAGAACACGGATCGCTTGTGGCGTTCATACTATTGGACAAGAACAGGATCGGTTGTGGACACTATTGGACAAGAACAGGGATCGGTTGTGGAGTTCATACTATTGGACAAGAACACGGATCGGTTGTGGAGTTCATACTATTGGACAAGAACACGGATCGGTTGTGGAGTTCATACTATTGGACAAGAACAGGATCGGTTGTGGACACTATTGGACAAGAACATGGATCGGTTGTGGACACTATTGGACAAGAACAGGGATCGGTTGTGGAGTTCATACTATTGGACAAGAACACGGATCGGTTGTGGAGTTCACACTATTGGACAAGAACAGGGATCGGTTGTGGAGTTCACACTATTGGACAAGAACACGGATCGCTTGTGGCGTTCATACTATTGGACAAGAACAGGGATCGGTTGTGGAGTTCATACTATTGGACAAGAACACGGATCGATTGTGGACACTATTGGACAAGAACAGGGATCGATTGTGGAGTTCACACTATTGGACAAGAACACGGATCGGTTGTGGACACTACTGGACAAGAACAGGGATCGATTGTGGAGTTCACACTATTGGACAAGAACACGGATCGGTTGTGGAGTTCATACTATTGGACAAGAACAGGGATCGGTTGTGGACACTATTGGACAAGAACATGGATCGGTTGTGGACACTATTGGACAAGAACAGGGATCGGTTGTGGAGTTCATACTATTGGACAAGAACACGGATCGGTTGTGGAGTTCACACTATTGGACAAGAACAGGGATCGGTTGTGGCGTTCACACTATTGGACAAGAACACGGATCGGTTGTGGCGTTCATACTATTGGACAAGAACACGGATCGGTTGTGGACACTATTGGACAAGAACAGGGATCGGTTGTGGAGTCATCTATTGGACAAGAACAAGGATCGGTTGTGGAGGTCATGCTATTGGACAAGAACACGGATCGGTTGTGGAGGTCATGCTATTGGACAAGAACACGGATCGGTTGTGGCGTTCATACTATTGGACAAGAACAGGGATCGGTTTTGGACACTATTGGACAAGAACAGGGATCGGTTGTGGAGTTCATACTATTGGACAAGAACATGGATTGGTTGTGGCGTTCATACTATTGGACAAGAACAGGATCGGTTGTGGTTGTGGAGTTCACACTATTGGACAAGAACACGGATCGGTTGTGGAGTTCATACTATTGGACAAGAACAGGGATCGGTTGTGGACACTATTGGACAAGAACATGGATCGGTTGTGGACACTATTGGACAAGAACAGGGATCGGTTGTGGAGTTCATACTATTGGACAAGAACACGGATCGGTTGTGGAGTTCACACTATTGGACAAGAACACGGATCGGTTGTGGACACTATTGGACAAGAACACGGATCGGTTGTGGAGTTCATACTATTGGACAAGAACAGGATCGGTTGTGGACACTATTGGACAAGAACAGGGATCGGTTGTGGAGTTCATACTATTGGACAAGAACACGGATCGGTTGTGGAGTTCATACTATTGGACAAGAACAGGGATCGGTTGTGGACACTATTGGACAAGAACATGGATCGGTTGTGGACACTATTGGACAAGAACAGGGATCGGTTGTGGAGTTCATACTATTGGACAAGAACACGGATCGGTTGTGGAGTTCACACTATTGGACAAGAACAGGGATCGGTTGTGGAGTTCACACTATTGGACAAGAACACGGATCGCTTGTGGCGTTCATACTATTGGACAAGAACAGGGATCGGTTGTGGAGTTCATACTATTGGACAAGAACACGGATCGATTGTGGACACTATTGGACAAGAACAGGGATCGATTGTGGAGTTCACACTATTGGACAAGAACACGGATCGGTTGTGGACACTACTGGACAAGAACAGGGATCGATTGTGGAGTTCACACTATTGGACAAGAACACGGATCGGTTGTGGAGTTCATACTATTGGACAAGAACAGGGATCGGTTGTGGACACTATTGGACAAGAACATGGATCGGTTGTGGACACTATTGGACAAGAACAGGGATCGGTTGTGGAGTTCATACTATTGGACAAGAACACGGATCGGTTGTGGAGTTCACACTATTGGACAAGAACAGGGATCGGTTGTGGCGTTCACACTATTGGACAAGAACACGGATCGGTTGTGGCGTTCATACTATTGGACAAGAACACGGATCGGTTGTGGACACTATTGGACAAGAACAGGGATCGGTTGTGGAGGTCATGCTATTGGACAAGAACAAGGATCGGTTGTGGAGGTCATGCTATTGGACAAGAACACGGATCGGTTGTGGAGGTCATGCTATTGGACAAGAACACGGATCGGTTGTGGCGTTCATACTATTGGACAAGAACAGGGATCGGTTTTGGACACTATTGGACAAGAACAGGGATCGGTTGTGGAGTTCATACTATTGGACAAGAACATGGATTGGTTGTGGAGTTCATACTATTGGACAAGAACAGGGATCGGTTGTGGACACTACTGGACAAGAACAGGGATCGATTGTGGAGTTCACACTATTGGACAAGAACACGGATCGGTTGTGGAGTTCATACTATTGGACAAGAACAGGGATCGGTTGTGGACACTATTGGACAAGAACATGGATCGGTTGTGGACACTATTGGACAAGAACAGGGATCGGTTGTGGAGTTCATACTATTGGACAAGAACACGGATCGGTTGTGGAGTTCACACTATTGGACAAGAACAGGGATCGGTTGTGGAGTTCACACTATTGGACAAGAACACGGATCGCTTGTGGCGTTCATACTATTGGACAAGAACAGGGATCGGTTGTGGAGTTCATACTATTGGACAAGAACACGGATCGATTGTGGACACTATTGGACAAGAACAGGGATCGATTGTGGAGTTCACACTATTGGACAAGAACACGGATCGGTTGTGGACACTACTGGACAAGAACAGGGATCGATTGTGGAGTTCACACTATTGGACAAGAACACGGATCGGTTGTGGAGTTCATACTATTGGACAAGAACAGGGATCGGTTGTGGACACTATTGGACAAGAACATGGATCGGTTGTGGACACTATTGGACAAGAACAGGGATCGGTTGTGGAGTTCATACTATTGGACAAGAACACGGATCGGTTGTGGAGTTCACACTATTGGACAAGAACAGGGATCGGTTGTGGCGTTCACACTATTGGACAAGAACACGGATCGGTTGTGGCGTTCATACTATTGGACAAGAACACGGATCGGTTGTGGACACTATTGGACAAGAACAGGGATCGGTTGTGGAGGTCATGCTATTGGACAAGAACAAGGATCGGTTGTGGAGGTCATGCTATTGGACAAGAACACGGATCGGTTGTGGAGGTCATGCTATTGGACAAGAACACGGATCGGTTGTGGCGTTCATACTATTGGACAAGAACAGGGATCGGTTTTGGACACTATTGGACAAGAACAGGGATCGGTTGTGGAGTTCATACTATTGGACAAGAACATGGATTGGTTGTGGAGTTCATACTATTGGACAAGAACACGGATCGGTTGTGGAGGTCATGCTATTGGACAAGAACACGGATCGATTGTGGACACTATTGGACAAGAACAGGGATCGGTTGTGGAGTTCACACTATTGGACAAGAACACGGATCGGTTGTGGACACTATTGGACAAGAACAGGATCGGTTGTGGAGTTCACACTATTGGACAAGAACACGGATCGGTTGTGGAGTTCATACTATTGGACAAGAACAGGGATCGGTTGTGGACACTATTGGACAAGAACATGGATCGGTTGTGGACACTATTGGACAAGAACAGGGATCGGTTGTGGAGTTCATACTATTGGACAAGAACACGGATCGGTTGTGGAGTTCACACTATTGGACAAGAACACGGATCGGTTGTGGAGTTCATACTATTGGACAAGAACAGGGATCGGTTGTGGACACTATTGGACAAGAACATGGATCGGTTGTGGACACTATTGGACAAGAACAGGGATCGGTTGTGGAGTTCATACTATTGGACAAGAACACGGATCGGTTGTGGAGTTCACACTATTGGACAAGAACACTGATCGGTTGTGGACACTATTGGACAAGAACACGGATCGGTTGTGGAGGTCATGCTATTGGACAAGAACAGGGATCGGTTGTGGACACTATTGGACAAGAACAGGGATCGGTTGTGGAGTTAATACTATTGGACAAGAACACGGATCGGTTGTGGAGTTCACACTATTGGACAAGAACAGGGATCGGTTGTGGAGTTCACACTATTGGACAAGAACACGGATCGCTTGTGGCGTTCATACTATTGGACAAGAACAGGGATCGGTTGTGGAGTTCATACTATTGGACAAGAACACGGATCGATTGTGGACACTATTGGACAAGAACAGGGATCGATTGTGGAGTTCACACTATTGGACAAGAACACGGATCGGTTGTGGACACTACTGGACAAGAACAGGGATCGGTTGTGGACACTATTGGACAAGAACACGGATCGGTTGTGGACACTATTGGACAAGAACAGGGATCGGTTGTGGAGTTCATACTATTGGACAAGAACACGGATCGGTTGTGGAGTTCACACTATTGGACAAGAACAGGGATCGGTTGTGGAGTTCACACTATTGGACAAGAACACGGATCGGTGTGGACCTATTGGACAAGAACGGTTCGACTATTGGACAAGAACACGGATCGGTTGTGGACACTATTGGACAACAGCATGGTTGTGGAGGTCATGCTATTGGACAAGAACATCGGTTGTGGAGGTCATGCTATTGGACAAGAACACGGATCGGTTGTGGAGGTCATGCTATTGGACAAGAACACGGATCGGTTGTGGCGTTCATACTATTGGACAAGAACAGGGATCGGTTTTGGACACTATTGGACAAGAACAGGGATCGGTTGTGGAGTTCATACTATTGGACAAGAACATGGATTGGTTGTGGAGTTCATACTATTGGACAAGAACACGGATCGGTTGTGGAGGTCATGCTATTGGACAAGAACACGGATCGATTGTGGACACTATTGGACAAGAACAGGGATCGATTGTGGAGTTCACACTATTGGACAAGAACACGGATCGGTTGTGGACACTACTGGACAAGAACAGGGATCGATTGTGGAGTTCACACTATTGGACAAGAACACGGATCGGTTGTGGAGTTCATACTATTGGACAAGAACAGGGATCGGTTGTGGACACTATTGGACAAGAACATGGATCGGTTGTGGACACTATTGGACAAGAACAGGGATCGGTTGTGGAGTTCATACTATTGGACAAGAACACGGATCGGTTGTGGAGTTCACACTATTGGACAAGAACACGGATCGGTTGTGGAGTTCATACTATTGGACAAGAACAGGGATCGGTTGTGGACACTATTGGACAAGAACATGGATCGGTTGTGGACACTATTGGACAAGAACAGGGATCGGTTGTGGAGTTCATACTATTGGACAAGAACACGGATCGGTTGTGGACACTATTGGAAAAGAACACGGATGGTTGTGGACACTATTGGACAAGAACACGGATCGTTGTGGAGTTCAACTATTGGACAAGAACACGGATCGGTTGTGGACACTATTGGACAAGAACACGGATCGGTTGTGGAGTTCATACTATTGGACAAGAACACGGATCGGTTGTGGACACTATTGGACAAGAACACGGATCGCTTGTGGCGTCATACTATTGGACAAGAACAGGATCGGTTGAGGACCTATTGGACAAGAACAGGGATCGGTTGTGGCGTTCACACTATTGGACAAGAACAGGATCGGTTGTGGAGTTCACACTATTGACAAGAACAGGGATCGGTTGTGGACACTATTGGAAAAGAACACGGATCGTTTGGGTTCACACTATTGGACAAGAACAGGGATCGGTTGTGGACACTATTGGAAAAGAACACGGATCGGTTGTGGGTTCACACTATTGGACAAGAACAGGGATCGGTTGTGGACACAACAAAACAACGTGGATACTATTGGACAAGAACAGGGATCGGTTGTGGAGTTCATACTATTGGACAAGAACAGGGATCGGTTGTGGACACTATTGGACAAGAACATGGATCGGTTGTGGACACTATTGGACAAGAACAGGGATCGGTTGTGGAGGTCATACTATTGGACAAGAACACGGATCGGTTGTGGACACTATTGGACAAGAACAGGGATCGGTTGTGGAGTTCATACTATTGGACAAGAACAAGGATCGGTTGTGGAGTTCATGCTATTGGACAAGAACACGGATCGGTTGTGGAGTTCATGCTATGGACAAGAACACGGATCGGTTGTGGCGTTCATAATAGACAAGAACAGGGATCGGTTTGGACACTATTGGACAAGAACAGGGATCGGTTGTGGAGTTCATACTATTGGACAAGAACACGGATCGGTTGTGGAGTTCATACTATTGGACAAGAACACGGATCGGTTGTGGAGTTCATACTATTGGACAAGAACACGGATCGATTGTGGACACTATTGGACAAGAACAGGGATCGATTGTGGAGTTCACACTATTGGACAAGAACACGGATCGGTTGTGGACACTACTGGACAAGAACAGGGATCGATTGTGGAGTTCACACTATTGGACAAGAACACGGATCGGTTGTGGAGTTCATACTATTGGACAAGAACAGGGATCGGTTGTGGACACTATTGGACAAGAACATGGATCGGTTGTGGACACTATTGGACAAGA
>CM026395.1:45611610-45635162 GCA_014843695.1 Archivesica marissinica | reverse complement strand
TAGTTGTATTTGACGATACAGGAAGACCCCTCCGAGCAGTATTGCAGGCACGGACGCACGGCTACAGATAGTTTTATTTGACCATACAGGAAGACCCCTCCGAGCAGTATTGCAGGCACGGACGCACGGCTACAGATAGTTTTATTTGACCATACAGGAAGACCCCTCCGAGCAGTATTGCAGGCACGGACGCACGGCTACAGATAGTTTTATTTGACCATACAGGAAGACCCATCCGAGCAGTATTGCAGGCACGGACGCACGAATACAGATAGTTTTAATTTGACCATACAGGAAGACCCATCTGAGCAGTATTGCAGGCACGGACGCACGAATACAGATAGTTTTAATTTGACCATACAGGAAGACCCATCTGAGCAGTATTGCAGGCACGGACGCACGAATACAGATAGTTTTAATTTGACCATACAGGAAGACCCATCTGAGCAGTGTTGCAGGCACGGACGCACGAATACAGATAGTTTTCATTTGACCATACAGGAAGACCGCTCCGAGCAGTATTGCAGGCACGGACGCACGAATACAGATAGTTGTATTTGACCGCAATCATGAATAATTATAACCATCCCAATAACCAATTTACTGTGAAGCAATAACGTACTATATACACAAATCATGCAGTAATGCATTAAATCTAACTTTACAAAAATAAATAAACATCAAGAAAACAAAGCATAAGTTAATATTATATTTGAGAAAAACTGCTTCATAAACAGTATTCATGAAAGGTAATTAAGCAATGCTGTGACTACACATCATACATATTCATGAGAATTAAGCAATGCTGTGACTATACATCATACATATTCATAAAAGTTCATTAAGCAATGTGACCGCACATCAATACATATTCATGAAAGCAATGATGTGATCACACAGCATACATATTCATGAACGGTCATTAAGCAATGATGTGACTACACATCATACATATTCATGAGAGGTAATTAAGCAATGTGACTGCACAGCATACATATTCATGAGATGTAATTAAGCAATGTGACCGCACAGCATACATATTCATGAGAGGTAATCAAGCAATGCTGTGACTACACATGATACATATTCATGAAAGGTCATTAAGCAATGTGACCGCACATCATACATATTCATGAGAATTAAGCAATGCTGTGACTACACATCATACATATTCATGAAAGCAATGATGTGACCGCACAGCATACATATTCATGAAAGCAATGATGTGACCACACAGCATACATATTCATGAAAGGTCATTAAGCAATGATGTGACTACACATCATACATATTCACGAGATGTAATTAAGCAATGTGACTACACATCATACATATTCATGAGATGTAATTAAGCAATGTGACTACACATCATACATATTCATGAAAGTTCATTAAGCAATGTGACCGCACAGTATACATATTCATGAGAGGTCATTAACCAATGACGTGACCACACATCATACATATTCATGAAAGCAATGATTGACCACACATCATACATATTCATGAAAGCAATGATGTTCCCACGCATCATACATATTCATGAGAGGTCATTAAGCAATGGTGGATCGTGTCCTCATCTAAATCATGGGTACATATAATTTCATTTGTTTATTTTATTCCCTGATTAAACATATGTAGTGTGGTCACTGTCACATACATATTTATATGTGCATCTGCATACTATGGTGATACATATTTATATGTGCACCTGCATACTATAGTGATACATATTTATATGTGCACTTGTATACTATGGTGATACATATCTATATGTGCACCTGCATACTATGCCGAAACATATTTATATGTGCACCAGAGTTATGGCTCTTTAATTGATCAATAATTCAATAATTTGACCTTAAGTTAAGTAAGCACTTTGGAAGTTGATGAAACTGAAAATAAATGCTTACTTAACTTAAGGTCAAATTATTGAATTATTAATCAATTAAAGAACCATAACTCTGGTGTTACTGCCCCCAATGAGTTATATAAGCACCTGTACACTATGGTGATACATATTTGATTGGAGTTCCATGAAATTCCACCCATTTGTTACAGAGATCTGACTCCGGACGGAAGGATACACCAGACACAAAACCCCCTCCAAAATCCCTCGGATCGGCAGGGGATAATAATATTACTCGACTATAAAAATGAGCTGCAATATACTATACAGATCACTGAAAAATATTGGAAATTGTAAGTGAGAGTACTTGATTATTATTCCATCTATGCCGAAATACATTTGTAAATACCATATTTTCTTAATTTCATTTTATTATTGATTTTTTTTTTTGCAAAACAATTTTTTTTATATATATTAACCCATTTCATTCTGGATATATTTAAAGGCTTTTGCAAACAACATAGATCCAGATCAGCACGCAGCGTCACGCTCTATGTTCTTTGCAGATACCGTTTGAACGGTATCCAGAATGAAATGGGTTAATGTAGTAGGTAGATTTTGTGAAAATGTGGCAACGGGGCTCCTTTGATAGAATATTCTGGCATAGTGGCTTACATGGGCTGTGATATTTGTGCTTCGGTGCTCTTTTACTGTCTAAAACTGATACACCAGGCATTTAAACAAGCGCATATATGCACAGAAATCTAATCGGACATGTCAACATAATACTGCCAAAAATATGAAAATTTAACCTCGAATAAAGAAATTATGGTAATTTGAACACTTAATAGAAAATACTAAAAATAGCAAATTTGATTTCTTGGTTACCGAAGTAATGGAAAAATATCAGCATGAAACTGATATAGAAATGTCACAACCTGTATGTGGCTACACATGCAACGTTTCCAAGATGGCCACCACCTCAATTATATTGACAAGTTCAACTTGTTACAATCTGTATGTGGCTACACATGCAACGTTTCCAAGATGGCCGCCACCTCAATTATATTGACAAGTTCAACTTGTTACAACCTGTATGTGGCTACACATGTAGCATTTCCAAGATGGCCGCCACCTCAATTATATTGAAACATTCAACTTGTTACAACATGTATGTGGCTACACATGCAACGTTTCCAAAATGGCCGCCACCTCAATTATATTGACACATTCATCTTGTCCCATCTCCTTTAATTGTGGCGTGAGCAATATCTATTAAGATTCATTTTGTTGATGGTTTTCCATTAAACACATTATAATTTATTACAACTCAATGTACAAAATTACTCTAAATTGTTTTAATATACCCATAACCCTTCACAGTAACCACAGACTAGTCTAACATATCCACATATACATAGCAAACATAAAATCTCCACCGAGATTCTCTGTAGCGAATCTTAATTCAGTTAGTTTAATCATATTTTATTGAATTTATCATACATGTACAGTAGCAGCAATACATAATACAACATTAAGTAATAACAAGTACAAAGCATGATAAAACAAAAGGGTTGGACCACAAGTCTTTCCAACATTAGTTAAACGGCCCGTCCCTAACGTCAGAATAATGTTTGATTAAACTAAATGACGGTTTTTATTGTAAATAATTACAAGATAATGATTTTTAAAAAATCCTGATTTGAAAAAAAAAAATTGAAAATAAAAATAACTTAAAACCCTTAATTCAGTTGTGTACATGTACACCATTATACAATACACACAGCAAAGATAAAACATAAAATCTCCATCGAGATTCTCTGTAGCGAATCTTAATTCAGTTGTGTACATGTACACCATTATACAATACACACAGCAAAGATAAAACATAAAATCTCCACCCGAGATTCTCTGTAGCAAATCTTAATTATACTATACATTTTAAAACTTTATTTATTTTACAACGATTGCGAAGCAAGTTTTAACAACTTTCGTTGGTGCGGATGGAAGCGTATATGTGGTCTTTTAGTGTGGGAGGAAACAGGAGTACTAGGAGAAAACCCCGTACCATCTCACATCTCACATACTACCGGTTCGAGGATCGAACCCAGGTTGCATTGGTGAGAAGCGAGCGCGCTAACCACTGCGCTAATCGGACAGCCGATACTATACATTTATGTACTTTAATAACAATTAGTTGCATGCAATAATCTAAGAAGGTAGTTGTTCACGGATTGAAGTAGAGAGTGACGTTTCCCCAAACAATGGCCGACTATACTGGGATCAATTGCATAATTGACTTGGAAGACTCTGTACAAACAGAGAAGTAGAGTTTTAATTCCGAATGGAAGAATAAGTATCTCTCCACAACGTCCCGACATCGACGCCACAATAAATTCACACGATTCCGAACAGTCTACCGTTGATGCACAACAATCATTTTTATTGAGAGTCGCGTTTGTTTGTTGTGGCGGAGAGATCACTGTTATGGCGGAGAGATCGTGGAGAGATCACTGTTGTGGCGGAGAGATCACTGTTGTGGCGGAGAGATCACTGTTGTGGCAGAGAGATTGGCAGAGAGATCACTGTTGTGTCTGTTATGGCGGAGAGATCACCTCCCACAATTCCTGTATACGAACAAGTAACCGACAACTTCATTGTCAAGTCATTATTTTACAGTTTATCTCGGATATGGAACCATGGCCCTAGCCTGGGAACAGGCGTCGATATATTTTGCCATGACTGTCATATATTTATTTAACACCCAAACCGTTAATTGAGTCGCATTGAGCATCTGATAATGTCGCTTTGCCAGAAGTAAAAAATCAAGGCTACCATGGCCCCAGTGGTAGGGGTAAATATAGTTCTAATGCTATATCACTCAGCAACATGTACCAGACAAACACAAACAACACACAAAAGTTAATCTAAGCATATGGTTTAGCATTAAACCATTAAACTGAACATGTATGTGGTGTTTACATTTAAATGACAATCAATGTGGGTAAATTTGTCACTTTATAGTAAATTCATACGCCATTCATGCATGTATATAGGCTGGCATAATTCGTAAAATGCATCGAAAGCATAAGAAAGCTGAGAACATAAATCTACCAGACGGATCTGTAGTCCAGTGGTAACACGCTTGACTGGTAATACAGGGATCACCGGTTCTATCGACCCTCTGAACCAAATATAATAAACAGTCTTTCAGATGGGACTTTAAACCGAGGTCTCGTGTCGTTGCTTTACACCGTGCACGTAAAAGAACCAGATGATACTCTGGAATGGGTCTCTGTCTGTATCATTGTACTATCCTCCAAAACCTAAAATTACTAATCTCTTCAGGAGGCGTCACTCATATGGGCAACCGGTAGCGACGATAAATAAACGTAAAAACACACACATCTACCACCTCCATAGAGTTACAGTTAGGGAAATACCACGCCGAGGACTGAAGATCTTCTGCATGAGGGTGGGGGTTCCTTATCTGCAACTCTTGGATGTGCTAGATTCACTTGATCCCGCAAGTGGCATTATACATAATTAACAGTGGATTTTCAGGATCCTTAAGCAACACGAGTATTACTATGGTATTTTCGATATTGGATGTGTAAACATGGATACAGGGAAAATTTGAGACAATTTAAAAAAAATTATTTCTGTCAAAAAATTGCACGACGGAATTTAATTCGGTAAACAAAACAAAATGGTGTGTATTCACCGTATTCTTTGTTAGTTTCGTATGAACAAAACTACACAATTTATCTGTAGAAATTCCACTGTTCTCAGATCAAAGACAATGGATTAAAGCTAGAAATTCCACAGTTGATTCTCAGATCTAATAAAATGGATTAAAGCTAGAAATTCCACAGTTGATTCTCAGATCTAATACAATGGATTAAGCAAGAAATTCCACAGTTGATTCTCAGATCTAATACAATGGATTAAGCAAGAAATTCCACAGTTGATTCTCAGATCTAATACAATGGATTAAGCAAGAAATTCCACAGTTGATTCTCAGATCAAAGACAATGGATTAAGCAAGAAATTCCACAGTTGATTCTCAGATCAAAGACAATGGATTAAGCAAGAAATTCCACAGTTGATTCTCAGATCTAATACAATGGATTAAGCAAGAAATTCCATAGTTGATTCTCAGATCTAATACAATGGATTAAGCAAGAAATTCCACAGTTGATTCTCAGATCAAAGACAATGGATTAAAGCTAGAAATTCCACAGTTGATTCTCAGATCTAATACAATGGATTAAAGCTAGAAATTCCACCGTTGATTCTAAGACAATGGATTAAAGCTAGAAATTCCACAGTTGATTCTAAGACAATGGATTAAAGCTAGAAATTCCACAGTTGATTCTAAGACAATGGATTAAAGCTAGAAATTCCAGTTGATTCTCAGATCTAATACAATGGATTAAAACTAGAAATTCCACAGTTGATAAGTTCATCGTCCAAATTGTTTGGAAAATGAAAAATATTTATTTTCAAAGAAAATTGGCGTGTTCCAAGACTAATTGTACGGTAAATGCTAAATTTACCAAGTTTCATTTTAATCAGATAAGTGAGAAGTATAGAAGTTGAGGCCACGAGAAAGTGTGACCGACACAATACATATACACAGACATTCTTAACATCGAATGCTTCCCGGCTCTCCGAAACTGGAGGGCGTAAACATCGTGGTCATATACGCGGATACATAACTGTGTTTATATACTATAACAAGGCACAGTTAACAAAAGCAGTGTCCATCACAACCCTAAACATATATACAGTGTATCTCAAGTATACGTGTATCTTCACCATAAAACAATGCTAAATATTACAGACAATTTCTATAGAACTCTATACCTATAATATATTATTAAACAAGTGCGAAAAATATATAAACATATGAAGTCGTATAAATATCCCGTCACCCTCGTATTTGAGCAACCTACAAGAATGACTCACAACATGCATCCGTATTCGGTCAGACACATTCACACAACAATATTTACAAATATTCAGTATTTCCTTACTGCGGACAGTGGTGCAAGAGCATTCTTTCATACGCTTTTGATAGATTTCTTTATTTATAGAGGGTGACCTAATTAGTTCTGAGCTAATCTTTAGGGCGCTCTATTCCTTAGGGCCCTCAATTTCATGGATGCCTGACCATGAACCTTTCAAGCAGGTAGTGTTCCACTTGTAGTCCTTAGACTGCTGCAAAGTTGATTTTAGCTTATACAAATTTATTTTAGCTCGATTGCGAAACAAGTTCGTATAACTTATATTAATCACTCTCGAGACCTCATTCCTGATGGAATCCATCACCATGAAGGAGAGAGAAGAGGCAATGTGGAATTTAAATGCCTTGCCTAAGGGCACAATCATAACGGTTCCAGCGGGGCTCGAAGTCCAGGCCTTTCGCACCTGACGTAAACGCGCTACCATTGCGTTATCACGACTTACAGGTTGATTTTGACCTATGCTATAATTTGCTGGTTTTCGTTCTTGGGGTTATCAGCTGTTATAACAGCTGAGGTTAGAGGAAGACCCCCCTTTGCCCCCTGGAGCAGTATATTAGACACTGACGGGCAGACACTGACGGGTGCCCGGGTAAGATCACTGTCCTTCTGCCAGCCAGCTTGATAGGATAACTTCCTCACTTGAAAGAATTTGACACTCCCAGTGGTATTCGAAATACTGTTGGAGTTATGCTGCGGACAAGCATTTAATGAAGCGAACAGGGGAGATAATTTGGTAAGTACAACAGAGAGTTATGGTTCTTACACATTGCACTCCACAGAGAGTTATGGTTCTTACACATTGCACTCCGCAGAGTTATGGTCCTTGCACATTGCACTCCACAGAGAGTTATGGTTCTTGCACATTGCACTCCACAGAGAGTTATGGTTCTTGCACATTACACTCCGCCTCATTGCCCGGAGTCATTGTTGTCCAGTTTCATTTGATTCCCGGAATAGTTTGCGAGTTCTGTTCCAGACAATTTTTTTTATATATATTAAGATATTAAGTGGCTATTCCTTTGATAAAGGGTGGCTATACCACATAAACGGAATTGATAACCACATAAACAGACTTGATAGCCACATAAATGGACTTGATAGCCACATAAACAGACTTGATAGCCACATAAATGGAATTGATAGCCGCATAAATGGACTTGATAGCCACATAAACAGACTTGATAGCCACATAAATGGAATTGATAGCCGCATAAATGGACTTGATAGCCACATAAATGGAATTGATAGCCGCATAAATGGACTTGATAGCCGCATAAATGGAATTGCTAGCCACATAAACAGACTTGATAGCCACATAAACAGACTTGATAGCCACATAAATGGAATTGATAGCCGCATAAATGGACTTGATAACCGCATAAATGGACTTGATAGCCGCATAAATGGAATTGATAGCCACATAAACGGAATTGATAACCACATAAACAGACTTGATAGCCACATAAACAGACTTGATAGCCACATAAATGGAATTGATAGCCGCATAAATGGAATTGATAGCCGCATAAATGGACTTGATAGCCACATAAACAGACTTGATAGCCACATAAATGGAATTGATAGCCGCATAAATGGAATTGATAGCCGCATAAATGGACTTGATAGCCACATAAATGGAATTGATAGCCGCATAAATGGACTTGATAGCCACATAAATGGAATTGATAGCCGCATAAATGGACTTGATAGCCGCATAAATGGAATTGCTAGCCACATAAACAGACTTGATAGCCACATAAACAGAATTGATAGCCACATAAACAGACTTGATAGCCACATAAACAGACTTGATAGCCACATAAACAGACTTGATAGCCACATAAACAGACTTGATAACCACATAAACAGACTTGATAGCCTAACCCTATGCCATTAGACAGTAAACCTATTGTTCTCCAAGCCATTTAAGTACACTTTATGGGGGTGGACGGACGGACACACAAAGTGGCAACTATATGCACCTCCATTTTGGAGAGCATAAATATGCCTTTCCCAGACTAGAAAGGTTCCTCTACAGCGTAGACGTATGCTTTAGTACATCAGCAGTAGACATTTCTGGAAGAACATGTTATACAACTATACATAAAACCTAAGTGTTTCCCGGTGCCCCGAACGCGGTATATAAATGCACTATTCACCTCATTCAGCCTGGTATAAGCTGTACTTACTGTGAACAGTGAATACCAACAAAACACACAAATCAATTGATGTAAGTGCAAACTCATTAACCACAGCTGGTAGGAATGGGTATTGTTGTCTTTGGCCAAGTCTGTCTGTCTGCATGACTGTCTGTCTGTTTGTGTGATTGTATGTCTGTGTGTGTGTCTGTCTGTCTGTGTGACTGTCTGTCTGTGTGACTGTATGTCTGTGTGACTGTATGTCTGTGTGACTGTATGTCTGTCTGTGCGACTGTCTGTCTGTGTGACTGTCTGTCTGTGTGACTGTCTGTTTGTGTGACTGTATGTCTGTGTGTGTGTCTGTCTGTGTGACTGTCTGTCTGTGTGACTGTATGTCTGTGTGACTGTGTGACTGTATGTCTGTCTGTGCGACTGTCTGTCTGTGTGTGTGTCTGTCTGTGTGACTGTATGTCTGTGTGACTGTATGACTGTGTGTGTGACTGTCTGTTTGTGTGACTGTATGTCTGTGTGACTGTATGTCTGTCTGTGCGACTGTCTGTGTGACTGTGTGACTGACTGTCTGTCTGTGTGACTGTCTGTTTGTGTGACTGTCTGTTTGTGTACAGGATACTCAATAGGTTGTGGCTAGATTTTAATGAAATCGGTATATATATATAACGGGTTGACCCAGAAGGAGGTGATTTGATTTAAAGCTGTGACAATGAGATTGACCTATCAAAGTCAAATCAGGCTCGCGTGAAATCAAACATTGGTCTTCGGTCAATTACGAGCGCAGGTGTTTACATCTCTCCGACCAAGTGCTATTCCTCTACAGTCAAATTATATTTCCCTGTTCTGTTCTGTCCAATATTCACAGTAAAGACTATTTCAGGTAGCTCGTTACACAGGGTGGAATTTGCAGCGAAACATTTTTTATTTCGGGTTTTACGCCTGCATCAGCACCATTTTGGGCTATATCGCCGGCGGGCAGTTTACCTAACAACACCTTTCCTGGGCAGGTTTACCTAACAACACCTTTCCTAATGCAGCGAAACACTGCAACAACATTAAAATATTGTTTGAAATGTGCCATCCCACTATCAATGCTGGCAATCTACACCAGACAACATTGCATTAAAATGTACAGATGAGGGAGGAGGGGTCAGAATAAATTCTACTAACCCATTAACATGATAATTGTTTCACCGTTTTCCATTATTTCTCTATACTTAGATATACATTTTCTACATAAAAACCTACGATATGCTTCTGGAATGTATAAAAATACTTTCTGTGTGCGTGGGGGCGGTAGGACATTCATTACGTGTTTGCTAGTCTTGTGTCAAAAAGTTTATTTTCTTCCGTTTCAGAATCGGTATCATCATGATACTCCTTAGTACCATTATGTAAACGTTTAGGTGATCTTGATATGCCGATATCGCCGAAGATTTCCCCGTCTTCCGAGTCAGACTCGTTGACGTCGAGTCTTCGGAAACCAACGGATGAGTATGACTGGGTTCTTCGGTTCCTAAGGCACAGTGTGGCCGTTATCACAAACACGAGCACCAGGATAATTATGCCTGCAATAAATGGAAAGTCGCATCATTATTTGTCTACAGGCAAATATTTACATTTCCTACTGCTTTTCCTTCGATGAACGTATGTGCCCTGATTGTATTCATTTTCGTACGAGGGTTTCCACCAACCTGTACATTAAGCAGCTAGTTTCCAGATTCCCAATATATTGTTTTATTATATTTGTCACCTCTATTAAGCAACCAACCTGTACATTAAGCAGCTAGTTTCCAGATTCCCAATATATTGTTTTATTATATTTGTCACCTCTATTAAGCAACCAACCTGTACATTAAGCAGCTAGTTTCCAGATTCCCAATATATTGTTTTATTATATTTGTCACCTCTATTAAGCAACCAACCTGTACATTAAGCAGCTAGTTTCCAGATTCCCAATATATTGTTTTATTATATTTGTCACCTCTATTAAGCAACCAACCTGTACATTAAGCAGCCAGTTTCCAGATTCCAAATATATTGTTTTATTATATATGTGTCCTCTATTAAGCAACCAACCTGTACATTAAGCAGCCATTTTCCAGATTCCCAATATATTGTTTTATTATATATGTGTCCTCTATTAAGCAGCCAACCTGTACATTAAGCAGCTAGTTTCCAGATTCCCAATATATTGTTTTATTATATATGTGCCCTCTATTAAGCAGCCACCTGTGCTAAGCAGCCATGTTTCTGTGATTCCCTTGGCTGGCTGCTTAACACAGGTTTTCCTGTATGCCATTTTTGTCTGACTCAGTGCTAGGAAACCACAGAGGCTGTAGCAAGCATTTCTACTAGTGTCTGGAGAACCATCGCGTTGCCTGGCATAGATGTTTACATCACAAAATACCTCATCCTTAACTTATACCCCCCCACTCAGTGTACCTCCTTGCTGCTACAGCTAGCATGGGGCGTGACGGGGCAATCGTGCAGCCTCAGTGCAGTCATTATTTCAACAGGCATTCTAGACTAATGTTTTACAATTCTGTCCGATCAGCGCAGTGGTTAGCGAGTTCACTTCTCACCAATGCAACCCGGGTGCGATCCTCGGACCGGGAAGTATGTGAGATGGTACAGGTGTCGCAAGATCGGACAGGTGGGTTTTCTCCGGGTACTCCGGTTTCCTCCCAGACGAATGGTCACATTTACGCTTTCATCCGCGCCAACGAGAGTGATTAATATAAGTTGTTAGAACTTGTTTCGCAATCATTGTAAAATAAATAAAGTTTAAACTTTTAAACAATTCTGGATTACTTTATTTAAATTATTCTTGATTGTTTTACAAATTGCAACAATAGAGAAGCATAAGTCTTCATGAGATCAGACAAATTTAATTTGCTTGATTGCGAAACAAGTTCTAAGAGTTCTTTAGGTATAAGTGATGTCACTATGGTTCTGGTGGGGTTCGTGCCCACAGCCGCTCGGTTAGTTTATACAAATTTATTTTTAGATCGATTGCGAAACAAGTTTTTTCAACTTATATTAATCACTCTCGAGACCTCATTCCTGATAGAATCCATCGCCACGTGGGAGAGAGAACAGGAATGTAGAATTTAAATGCCTTGCTTAAGGTCACAATTGTAGCGGCTCCAGCGGGGTGCGAACTCCAGGCCTTTCGCATCTGAAGCGCTATCACGACTTCCACTCTGTTAGTGAAGGGGACACCCGGCATCGTCAAGAAATACTTCAAAATGAGACATTACCTATTCCAACTACAAGCATTGTATTCTTGTAGCCCATTATGAGGTGTTCAATTTCCAGGGTTATGATCATCTCTGTACTGTCCAGATCTCTGTTTACCAACACCATCTGAAAGACAACATTTCTCTCATAAATCTCAGATACCATGTCATATTCAACTGTCATCTTTTTCGCCTTGTAGGTTGTATATACGTAAATAGACAGAAGTACATCCGCGGTCCACGCGAATGTAGTCCAAATAACCATTATAGTTAATTTTTCTTTTTGGTAAAAATGCATTTTCATGTCAGGCAGTTTTTGTGTTCTTTGAGAAATTATGTGACTTGAGAAGACTTCAGACTAGTTGATGTGTAGAAAAGATGTGGTATAAGAATTCAGGTCATTGCAAACTGAAGGTTGGTATACTGTATTATTTGGCGGAGGAATACAGTGTGTAAACACAGTGACGTTATTCACAGGTGAGCACTGGCTATTTGAAACATAACATTTGAAATATTTTTGGTGTGTTTCAGGCTGATTTGAATACCTCTTCACAGTGGATGTGGTATCAGAAGAAATGAAAGATTGGAAATATAAATGAACAGACTGTATGTTTTTACTTTTTACTATGTATTTAATAGGCAATGTATTTGTTGTTTTATGACCTGTAGTCTGGTGATTGTGGAAACTTCGATAGCCAAATATCCTGTTATATACAGTATAGTGAATCCCGTCTAAAGCAAACAGTTACCGGACCAGAGGCAAAGTTGGGTTTGGAGGGGTTTTCGGTTTAGAGGGGTTTTCATAGTGGGGTAGATTTCTCCTTTTGAAGTGAATTTCTAAATTTTATTTAACATTACTAGTGAACATGCCTATTCATTTGTTGTTGTTGTTGTTGTTGTTGTTGTTGTTGTTGTTGTTGTTAGGGATTCTTTTTTCCGAAATACTAAATAAATCTCAATTGGCACGTGTTTTATGTTTATTTATCATCGCTACCGGTTACCCATATGAGCGACGCCTCCTGAAGAGATTAGTTATTTTAGATTTTTGGAGGATAGTGCAATGATACAGAAAGGGACCCATTCCAGAGTCTCCTCTGGTTCTTTTACGTGCACGGTGTAAAGCACCGACACGAGACCTCCGTTTAAAGTCCCACCTGAAAGATTGCTTAATTTGAATTAGGGTCAGACGGGGAATCGTACCTGCGATCCTTGGATTACCAGTCCAGCGTGTTAACCACTGGACTACAGATTGGCAAAAAATCTAGATTCATTCTTATAGTTGCATTGGACATGGCATTATTGGTGGACTATTTAGTCCTCAAAGTTTACATACACTGTAATGTAACAACCACTCTAGAGTAGATTGTACGACACCGAGTCTGGTATGCCAAGACTGTAGCTACGTTATCTACTTGATACCTCCAAATTATTGTGTAATGTAGGCAGGACATTTGTATGACACTGGAGACAGTTATACCCAGATTGTAGCTCTGTTATGTACTAAATACATACCGTTTCTATGCATGACATGCAAATCTGACCTTGTACAACCTGAGAGGCTAGTATACCCAGAACCTAGCAACATTATCTACCGGCTACGTACCTTATCTTGTGTAATATACCCAAGGCATGCCACAGTGACCTTGTATGACCCTGGAGCAAGGCATACCCAGAACCTAGCGACGTTATCTACTGGCTACGTACCTTTTCTTGTGTAATATACCCAGGGCATGCCTTGACCTTGTATGACCCCGGAGCAAGGCATACCCAGAACCTAGCGACATTATCTACTGGCTACGTACCTTTTCTTGTGTAATATACCCAGGGCATGCCTTGACCTTGTATGACCCCGGAGCAAGGCATACCCAGAACCTAGCGACGTTATCTACTGGCTACGTACCTTTTCTTGTGTAATATACCCAGGGCATGCCACAGTGACCTTGTATGACCCCGGAGCAAGGTATACCCAGAACCTAGCGACTTATCTACTGGCTACGTACCTTTTCTTGTGTAATATACCCAGGGCATGCTTGACCTTGTATGACCCCGGAGCAAGGCATACCCAGAACCTAGCGACGTTATCTACTGGCTACGTACCTTTTCTTGTGTAATATACCCAGGGCATGCCACAGTGACCTTGTATGACCCCGGAGCAAGGTATACCTAGAACCTAGCGACATTATCTACTGGCTACGTACCTTTTCTTGTGTAATATACCCAGGGCATGCCACAGTGACCTTGTATGACCCCGGAGCAAGGTATACCCAGAACCTAGCGCCGTTATCTACTGGATACAGATGCTGTGAGCCTTTGATAGAAATTGTAGCATTCTGTATAAACTCTTGACCGGTGTTTAGTACTACACCCTTAATCCCTCGCCGAGCCTGTAAGTAGAACATTTCCCCCATATAAATCATGAATTATTAAGTACCACAAGTTCATGAACACACTAATGACATGTACACAAATTCTATTAGGGCTGGCCGATTAACGCAGTGGTTAGCATGCTCGCTTCTCGCCAATGCAACCCGGGTTCGATCCTCAGACCAGGAAGCATGTGAGATGGTATGGCGGTCGCCAGATCGGACAGGCGGGTTTTTCTCCGCGTACTCCGGTTTCATCTCACACAAATGACCACACATACGTTTTCATCATCAACATGTTCTTAAAGCTTACTTCGCATTTGTTGTTAAGTTTATACTCTATTTGAGTATAAGGCTATGTATTACGCTTCAGGTGCGAAAGGTCCGGAGTGTGAGCCCCGCTGGAGCCGTTACGATTGTGCCCTTAGGCAAGGCATTTAAATTCCACGTTGCCTCTTCTCTCTCCCTCGTGGCGATGGATTCCATCAGGAATGAGGTCTAATACTACCCCAAAGTCTGACGTGAATTAATTCCCGTCGCTGATAACATTTGCGATATAAATAAAAGCCCTTGTGAAGGGCCGAGTACAATGATATACTATTAACCCTTTCAACACTGACCTCTAAATAGGCATACAAAAAGCTTAGAACAAGATGAGGAAAGCCGTCTCATCAGGATCTGCCATTTTTAACACAACTATTTTTAGACAAAATTACCCATTTTGACAAATGAACTGGTCCAAATTTTCTGATAATTTATTAGTCTAAAAATATCATGCACCAGTCCATGTCAGATACTGGTGTTGAATGGGTTGAGGAAATTAACTCAAAACCGTAGGTCCAAGAATATAGAGTACAGGCCTTAATCATGGTTTTTGGGCTATACAACTAACCAGAGAAGCCTATGGAATGGGGCTCGGTCTCTATCATAAACTATTCTAAAAAAGGAAACTAGGTGAATGATAAACAAATGTTTAATAATAATACATGTATTAACACCAGTGACCTACCTGTTGCAGCAATGCGATGAGAGATCTTCTATTCATCAACCAGAGGTCCAGCAGCTCGCTCTGTTTTGGGTATTTACAACAACTCATGTACACGGAGATAGCCGCACTTTGCATCGTGTCATATATGTAATCCTAGAAATACAAGTAGCTTAAGTAGCGATGGCAACGAGTAGCGGTTAATCTATTCGAATATTCAGTCGGGAAGGTATTCGAATATTCGATAGAATTCTATCAAAAACTCAAAATCAAACTCTTATTAAAATTGCCAAACTAACCTAATTTCTGTTTTACGCGTAAACGTCATCTTCTTCAAATGATTATTCAGATTGATTTTGTACGCGAATATGTTAAATCCAATTTGCATAGATTACACCTAGCAGTTTTCTTATTCTCAGAGCGATTCAAGCATTTCCAAACATGTGACTGAGAGGGTGGCATTTTTGAGGACAATATAATATTTGTTTTCCGAATATTCCAATACTAGAATAGTATTCGGATATTCAGATATTCGTCTTGAGTAATAATCCGAACATCAACTGACAATATATATACAACGTACATTCACAGGGTTCAGTCTAGGTCAGAATATTTGGGAGAAGTGAGACATGCTGGTGTTATTTGATAAATTTCAACAAAATATGGTTAAAATGCACATAATGACCATTAAATACAACATTTGAAAGGAATGAGTGCTTTATAATGGGTCATCTTACTGGCCAACATTTGGTTTGAAAATTGTAAAAACATTGCTTTTAGGGAGAAGTAGGGTCCCCAGAGGGCGATGTCAGGGTCCCTAGGGCGAAATCACACCGATTATTGTGCCACACCTATTGAAAGGGCCAACCATTTCTGACTTATGAGACACCTCTCACGAACATCAGTACTTCTAAAATCCTATCCTTGCCAGCCAATCGCTCACGGCTCACCAACAAGCCATATCCGATTAAATGAACCTTCTGCTCCATAAGCGGACGCCTTAACTGTGGAGATGGTATCTGTCATATATCTGCCAGGGTATATTATGCAGTACATACATAAGTTTAAACTTTTGCGAAGCAAGTTTTAACAACTTATATTGGCGCGAATGAAAGCGTAAATGTGTAATGTGGTCATTCTTGTGGAAGGAAACCGGAGTACCCGGAAAATACTCACCTGTCCGATCTGGCGACCACCGTACCATCTCATATACTTCCCGGTCCGAGGATTGAACCCGGGTTGCATTGGTGAGAAGCAAGCGCGCTAACCACTGCGCTAATCGGACACATAGTGAAACACAGTGACAAACAGCATACCATAAAGCTGCCAGCGTGTACATCATAATCAGATGCTTCCATAATACCCACATCTGTTGTATCTCCACCTACAAAATATATTTTGTTTGCATATTTGTTTTTCTTATAACCCTTTACTACACAGTAGAAGAGGTCAATTACTCATTCTATCTCCATGCTGCTGATAAGCAATAGGCATACTGTACTACATATTCAATAATCATTATCAATGGATAGATAACGGCATGGAAATGCGGCTATATGTGGGGAGGGATAAAGGTGGTGTATAGGTGGTGTAAAGTATTGAGACATATGGCGAATTTCAAAAAGTAACATGTCGACGTTCAGAAAGTAACATGTCGACCTTCAGAAAGTGACATGTCGACCTTCAGACAGTAACATGTCGACCTTCAGAAAGTAACATGTCGACCTTCAGAAAGTAACATGTCGACCTTCAGAAAGTAACATGTCGACCTTCAGAAATTGTTTTTTTCACATTTATTTAATCACATGAACTGTGTTAATAAACTGTGAAACTGTATTCAGGAAAGGCGAACTGGTAATTCAATAAATTATTGGTAAATAATAAAGGTCTAGCGTAACATGCTTATTGAAATATTTATTTGTTGGAACTTTCTGTCTGTTTGTTTGTGATATTTGTTTTAATAAAACAATTTGTTTAGATAATTAGTTTCATTACAAACCATAGAAAAAGTGGGTACACAAGCTTGCTAAATTGTGATTTGCAACAGAATAAAGTCAACCAGATATCTCAAAATGAGAGAAAACATCATTGCCATAACGTATGTCATATGTCCACAAAGTACCCACCACTTATGAAAGGATTAAGCTTAAAATCAGCATTTACAAGCAAAGTTTGACCATCGACTTATGGCTGAGATCGACTTAAGGCTGAGATCGACTTAAGGCTGAGATCGACTTATGGCCGAGATTGACTTAAGGCTGAGATCGACTTAAGGCTGAGATCGACATATGGCTGAGATTGACGTAAGGCTGAGATTGACGTAAGGCTGAGATCGACTTAAGGCTGAGATTGATGTATGGCTGAGATCGACTTAAGGCTGAGATCGACTTATGGCCGAGATTGACTTAAGGCTGAGATCGACTTAAGGCTGAGATCGACATATGGCTGAGATTGACGTAAGGCTGAGATCGACTTAAGGCTGAGATTGACGTATGGCCGAGATCGACGTACGGCTGAGATCGACATATGGCAGAGATTGTTGTAAGGCTGAGATCGACTTAAGGCTGAGATTGACGTACGGCTGAGATTGACGTAAGGCTGAGATCAACTTAAGGCTGAGATCGACTTAAGGCTGAGATCGACTTAAGGCTGAGATCGACATATGGCAGAGATTGACGTAAGGCTGAGATCGACTTAAGGCTGAGATTGACTTATGGTCAGGAATGTACGGTACATATCGTTGCCACAGCTATTTTCAGTTTCTGTGGGTAAAAGAACAAAAGATACAAGAGGGCCTGAATGCAGTAAATCACTCACATGACTTTTCTGAACCCAGTGACACCAATATATGGGTAGAGGTCTTAAGGCCATATCATGCACTTTAGGGGCGGTTGTTTAACATTTCAAAGAGATGTAAACTTAAATAAACTTCTTTCCTAAATGTATCATCCATTTTTAATTTTTCCTTACAACAGCGGATCGATTTCGGCTAAAGTTGCACGCAGATTAGTTTATACAAATTTATTTTAGCTCAATTGCGAAACAAGTTCTTACAACTTATATAAATCACTCTCGAGTCCACATTCCTGATGGAATCCATTGCCACGAGGGAGAGAATTTAAATGCCTTGCCTAAGGGCACAATCGTTACGGATCCAGCAGGATTCGAACCCTTTTGCACCTGACGCGAACGAGCTACAACTGCTCTATCGTGACTGCCACTTTCGGCCAATGTTGCACGCAGTCGTGTATTACGTGATCATGCTACATGTCAAGATTGTCAGTGAACGACACAGTATTCCAATCTGTTGACATTTCAATGATGTCTGTTAACATTAGCCCAAAATGAGCAGCATTTGTAGTATAGTTACCTTTTGTTGTACCACATCGGAATTTCTTCAAAGACATGCTCGGATGATTGTCTGCGTAAACAAGGCCAAGGTTCACAAGGTTTGTCTTGTCTACATCTCCTAGCGGCGCTGAAACAAGTCATGTTTACTATTTTTTAAAAACTTTGTATATTTATTATTATATTATTTATATTTCGGGTTTTACGCCTGCATCAGCACCATTTTGGGCTATATAGCCGGCGGGCAGTTTACCAAACACCACCTTTCCTGGGCAGGCTCCAGCGGTTAACCAGTACTTGGGTGCACCAACCTCCGTAAGAAACTGCCAATTATTATATTATTATTTAGAACGATTGCGAAGCAAGTTTTAACAACTTATATTAATCACTCTTGTTGGCGTAAATGTGGTCATTCGTGTGGGAGGAAACCGGAGTACCTGGAAAGACCCACTTGTCTGATCTAGCGACCACCGTACCATCTCACATACTTCCCAGTCCGATGCTTATCATAGAACTTTGTGACTGTACAACATGGAAGTCGTGATAGCGCAGTGGATGCGCGTTCGCTTCAGGTGTTAAAGGTCCGGAGGCCAACTTTTTCATATAAATGAAACACGGTCTGAGCGGGGCTCGAACCCGTGGCCATCAGTGATGATAGGTTACAGTGGTATACAAGTCAGCGACCGTAACCACTCGACCACGGAGGCGGACTCAGGCAAGAGAAACGCCAATAAATCGTACTACTATCCAAATAGCAAACAGCATAGAGCCTGATCAGACGGAACGTTGTTGGCTCTATGCTGTTTGCAAAAGTGATTTTATCTGCCGCTAGTGTGCAGTACCCGCTAACACAGGATTGACTGTATGTTAATACAGCTAAATAGTTTGCCACACCAATAGCACCTACCAGTTTTTGTGTGGTGTGGGTATAGGACCATCAGGTCACCTCCCCGGATCACAATGGTAACGGATGGACTAAACGTCTTCTTCAACCAGTCCATCATAGATTGGGTTTCCGATTCATAGGTCATTGAAATGTTAGATTCAGGTACTGAAACATGGAAATTGAAATGTTGCACAAGTCTATTATAGTCCATGTCTTCACATAGGCACTGCAAATGCAGCAAACATGCAATTGTTGACTGGCTCTTGAAAGGTACTGATATCACAGCAGAAATGTAAACCAGTCTATCATTGATTGGGTCTCCCGAGTCGGACATTATTGTCGAGTTGGAATCTGACACTGAAAACACAATAGAAATATTGAACCAGTCCATCATTGATAGGGTCTCCGAGTCGGACATTATTGTCGAGTTGGAATCTGACACTGAAAACACAATAGAAATGTAAATATTGAACCAGTCCATCATTGATAGGGTCTCCGAGTCGAATGGCATTGTCGAGTTGGAATCTGACACTGAAAACACAATGTAAATATTGAACCAGTCCATCATTGATAGGGTCTCCGAGTCTAATGGCATTGTCGGGTTGGAATCTGACACTGAAAACACAATGTAAATATTGAACCAGTCCATCATTGATAGGGTCTCCGAGTCGAATGGCATTGTCGGGTTGGAATCTGACACTGAAAACACAATAGAAATGTAAATATTGAACCAGTCCATCATTGATAGGGTCTCCGAGTCGAATGGCATTGTTGGGTTGGAATCTGACACTGAAAACACAATAGAAATGTAAAAGTTGAATCAGTGAGGAGTCTATTATCTGATAGAGCGTGGCTATGAAGTGTGGTGGGCGATAAGACGGATGCACAAACTGAAGATGAAGAACATGCTATACAACGCGTCTAGACTTACAGAAGAATGTCTCATCCAAATCCTTGTCGTTGTTGTTGGTATGTCCGGCTCCCCCGTCACATTCACCTTCCTCTGATTTCACGAGGCCATCGGGGTTCAACGTTGGAATCAGATGTACCCTTGTACCATCCAAAATCTAAAAATGTAAACTAGAAGACATTAGTTTAAACATATTTTATTCAGTTCAGATGATAATAAACATGGGAATACAGTCAACCCTGTGTTAGTGGTCACCTCCATTATACAGTCAACCCTGTGTTAGTGGTCACCTCCATTATACAGTCAACCCTGTTAGTGGTCACCTCCATTATACAGTCAACCCTGTGTTAGTGGTCACCTCCATTATACAGTCAAACCTGTGTTAGTGGTCACCTCCATTATACAGTCAACCCTGTGTTAGTGGTCACCTCCATTATACAGTCAACCCTGTGTTAGTGGTCACCTCCATTATACAGTCAAACCTGTGTTAGTGGTCACTTCCATTATACAGTCAACCCTGTGTTAGTGGTCACCTCCATTATACAGTCAACCCTGTGTTAGTGGTCACCTCCATTATACAGTCAACCCTGTGTTAGTGGTCACCTCCATTATACAGTCAACCCTGTGTTAGTGGTCACTTCCATTATACAGTCAAACCTGTGTTAGTGGTCACTTCCAGTATACAGTCAACCCTGTGTTAGTGGTCACCTCCATTATACAGTCAAACCTGTGTTAGTGGTCACTTCCATTATACAGTCAACCCTGTGTTAGTGGTCACCTCCATTAAGCAGCCATACATTCCTATACAGTCAAACCTGTGTTAGTGGTCACCTCCATTATACAGTCAACCCTGTGTTAGTGGTCACCTCCATTAAGCAGCCATACATTCCTATACAGTCAAACCTGTGTTAGTGGTCACACCATTATACAGTCAAACCTGTGTTAGTGGTCACCTCCATTATACAGTCAAACCTGTGTTAGTGGTCACCTCCATTATACAGTCAACCCTGTGTTAGTGGTCACCTCCATTATACAGTCAACCCTGTGTTAGTGGTCACCTCCATTATACAGTCAACCCTGTGTTAGTGGTCACCTCCATTATACAGTCAAACCTGTGTTAGTGGTCACTTCCATTATACAGTCAAACCTGTGTTAGTGGTCACTTCCAGTATACAGTCAACCCTGTGTTAGTGGTCACCTCCATTATACAGTCAAACCTGTGTTAGTGGTCACTTCCATTATACAGTCAACCCTGTGTTAGTGGTCACCTCCATTAAGCAGCCATACATTCCTATACAGTCAAACCTGTGTTAGTGGTCACCTCCATTATACAGTCAACCCTGTGTTAGTGGTCACCTCCATTAAGCAGCCATACATTCCTATACAGTCAAACCTGTGTTAGTGGTCACCACCATTATACAGTCAAACCTGTGTTAGTGGTCACCACCATTATACAGTCAAACCTGTGTTAGTGGTCACCTCCACTAAGCAGCCATACATTCCTATACAGTCAAACCTGTGTTAGTGGTCACTTCCACTAAGCAGCCAACCTGTATTAAGCAGCCAGTTTCCCAATCGGGTGTTTGATTATACATTTGACCTCTATTAAGCAGCCACCTGTGTTAAGCAGCCACTTTCTCTAATCCTCTTGGCTGGCTGCTTAAGACAGGTTTGCCTGTACATATACATCAAACAAATGAATTTGGATCAGAAAACAAGCAAAGAGAATGTTTATATAACACTTGAGACAACAGAAAATCTGGACAGACGGATATGTAGTCCAGTGGTAACACGCTGGACTGGTAATCCAGGGATCGCAGGTTCGATCCCCCGTCTAACCCTAATAAAATTAACCGTCTTTCAGATGGGACGTTAAACCGAGGTCTCGTGTCGGTGCTTTACACCGTGCGCGTAAAAGAACCAGAGGAGACTCTGGAATGGGTCTCTGTATCATGCACTATCCTCCAAAATCTAAAATAACTAATCTCTTCAGGAGGCGTCACTCATATGGGCAACCGATAAATAAACGTAAAACACACAGAGAATCTGGTCATCAATGTATAGAAGTCACTGGGAGTGGACACATTTTTACTGTGATAACCACATGCCTTGGAACAATTTCTCCAAAAATCAAACTACCGGTACTTCCTCCTGGCTCCGAGGTTATAAAACTTTCTCAGATCACAAACTCGAGCTCTAGTGATTTGATTGGTTGATTCTGATATTTAAGCTCGAGTGAACCAATCAGACGCTTGAGAATGAGTTTGAGATTGGAGAAAAGCTTTATAACCTCCAGGCCTGGACCAACCTTCTATGTATCCACAAAGTTTCATCAAAATTCATCCACAAATTTTTGAGTTATCCTGCTACACACGGACAGACACACGCAGCTAAAGGCAATAACCCATGTTCCTACTGACTGGTTCCTCCTGACTGGTTTGTCCTGACTGGTTGTGTGTGGTTCCTACCGACTGGTTCCTCCTGACTGGTTGCTACTGACTGGTTGTGTGTGGTTCCTACCGACTGGTTCCTACTGACTGGTTCCTACTGACTGGTTGTGTGTGGTTCCTCCTGACTGGTTCCTACTGACTGGTTGTGTGTGGTTCATACTGACTGGTTCCTACTGACTGGTTGTGTGTGGTTCCTCCTGACTGGTTCCTACTGACTGGTTGTGTGTGGTTCCTCCTGACTGGTTCCTACTGACTGGTTGTGTGTGGTTCATACTGACTGGTTCCTACTGACTGGTTGTGTGTGGTTCCTCCTGACTGGTTCCTACTGACTGGTTGTGT
>CM026395.1:45558672-45610610 GCA_014843695.1 Archivesica marissinica | reverse complement strand
CAACTGGGACGTTTCCACGATGTTACCCATGATATTGATGTGCAAGGTGCTTCACCCGTAGTCCAGCCTTACTACCGCATGTCTCCAGAAAAGAAACAAATATTAAAAACTGAGCTAGATCAAATGTTGGAGTTAGGAATTATCCGCCCTAGCAGAAGCCAGTGGGCCTCTCCCATAATATTGGTACGCAAATCAGACTCAGAATGGCGACCATGTATTGATTATCGGAAAATTAATGACCTGACTCGAGGAGAAGCCTTCCCCATCCCGAGATTAGACGATCTCATTGATCAGGTCGCAGGTTCGAGTCTGATATCAATTTTAGATCTTAATAAAGGTTACTGGCAGATTCCGCTAACCCCTCGAGCTAGTGAAATTGCAGCGTTCATAACCCCCTGGGGCTTGTTTGAACCATTAACTCTCCCATTTGGTTTAAAAAACGGTGGAGTTACCTTCCAGAGGGCCATAAACGAGATAATCGCTCAATCCCCGACAGAACCCATCCGTGATAGATTTGCCGACGCATATCTGGATGATATTGCTGTTCGATCCAATTTATGGTCACAGCACATAAATCACTTGGATTGGACATTTCATAGACTAGAGGATAGTGGTGTTACTTTGAATCCGAAGAAGTGTAAAATTGGGTCTGGAACAGTCAAGTACTTGGGACATGAATTAGGGTCGGGAAAAATCAAACCAATTTCCAGCAAGGTTGAGTGTATTAGTAATATCTCTCCCCCACAGACCAAGAAACAATTACGAGGATATCTGGGATCAGTAGGATTTTACAGGAAATTCATTCCCCAGTTCGCTGAGATCGCCGCTCCCCTGACTGACTTATTAAAGGGCAAGCGATCAGGGAACATCATAACTCAGTGGAGCGATAAACATCAACTTGCTTTCGAATCCTTAAAGAAAGCTTTAACCAATAAACCCATACTGAAGGCCCCTGACTTTAACCAAGAGTTCGAACTCTATACTGATGCTTCCGATTTGGGAATTTCGGCTGTACTGACTCAGACCGTTGACCAAGTACCACACCCAGTAGCATTTTATTCCCGAAAACTTATTCCACGAGAGAAAAACTACTCTACAATAGAGAAGGAATTATTAGCTATAGTATATATATATTTGTATTATGCATAATCGTCTGCTATTATTTTCGCGCCTAAAATTATAAATCTCGCTTCGCGCGGGAAATGACTTAAGATGTTAGGCCTAATCTCAGTGTATCAAGGCCGTGGTTGCAGGTGTCCAGTTATGTAATACAAAGGCACCGAACTGGTTTGATGGTGTAATATTAGATAACAGGCCGTGGTTGCAGGTGTCCAGTTATGTAATATAAAGGCACCGAACTGGTTTGATGGTGTAATATTAGATAACATAACAGATGTTTAGGAATAACAGATGTTTTAGGAATTGTTATATCATATATACACTGATTCAATCATGTATATAAGAAATGGATTTTATTTTAACATAAATCAGACACACTAGAGCCTAACTCCAGGAGCGAGAAAGGTCGTGATCTCAATCTAGTATATAGAACATATAAACTGTATTTATGATACTTAGATATTATGGACATTATAAGAAATATAACTTATAAAGATTTGTCGAATAATTAAATTGTTCAGCCATAGAAGAAACATAGAGTTTCGGCGAACCATATAGAAGGTGATTAAAAGTTCATACATAAATCAACTATGCAATAAATAATTAAATATATAAACTATGTATAATTCAGACTAAACAATGACTTGCAATACAATCATATACACTAGACTTTAACCCACACCACAATGGCTACATCGCCTAGCAAATACAAACTACTCACTACCGCTACTCCATCAACCTATCCGTAACCCATTCAACACCAAGTAACTCACATGGACTGGTCCATGATATTCATAAACCAATAAATGAATCAGAAAATCACATTTGGACAAGTTCATTTATCAAAATGGGTAATTATGTCTAAAAATAGTCATATCACTGGCAACAAGTGCAGATCCTGATGAGACGGCTCGTCATGAGCCGGCTCATCTGGATCTACGCTTT
Source organism: Archivesica marissinica (assembly GCA_014843695.1). Lineage (NCBI taxonomy): Eukaryota > Metazoa > Mollusca > Bivalvia > Venerida > Vesicomyidae > Archivesica > Archivesica marissinica. The sequence continues at coordinate 45,608,546 of CM026395.1, read as the reverse complement.
TTGTAAGCCTATTTAGAGGTCTGTGGTGTTGAAAGGGTTAGTGAGGTTATGCAGCTGTGATAAAGTGATCTGTGTGTTTTACGTTTATTTATCGTCGCTACCGGTTGCCCATATGAGCGACGCCTCCTGAAGAGATTAGTCATTTTAGATTTTTGGAGGATAGTGCCATGATACAGACAGAGACCCATTCCAGAGTCTCCTCTTGTTCTTTTACGTGCATGGTGTAAAGCACCGACACGAGACCTCGGTTATAAAGACCCATCTGAAAGACTGTTAATTTAATTAGGGTCAGTCGGGGGATCAAACCTGCGATCCCTGGATTACCAGTCCAACGTGTTAACCACTGGACTACAGATCACACAGATAACAGGTTAGTACCATCCATACTTGCCTATAAGACAAGCTATTTACTATCAGATTATGGCCTGAAAGTGACTTCCCGTCTTATTATAGGTGAATGCTAAAAAAAAATATATTATTTTTAAAGTGTTAGTTTATACAAATTTATTTTAGCTCGATTGCGAAATAAGTTCTTTCAACTTATATTAATCACTCTCGAGACCTCATTCCTGAAGGAATCCATCACCATGAAGGAGAGAAAAGAGGCATGTGGAATTTAAATGCCTTGCCTAAGGGCACAATCGTAACGGCTCCAGCGGGACTCAAACTCCGGACCTTTCGCACCTGAAGCGAATGCGCATCCATTGCGCTATCACGACTTCCTATGTTAAAATGGTATAGAAAAGAAAGCAATGACAATTTCTTCAACTTGCACTGGCCAAAACATGCAATTTATACACGATCTGGTGTTCATTTTATCTAACAGTCTTATATATGTCAGTGCATGCCAAATCACACTGATTTCATTCAAAGTAGGGGGGGTCGTCTTATAGGTGAGAGCGAGTATGGAGGGTATGGTAACAAACTCTGCCTTAATTGTCCATCAAACATAATGGGTCCTGAGCTTGATCCCCTGTCCCACACTAATAATGTTAGAACTTGTTTTGCAATCGTTGTAAAATAAATAAATGTTTCGAATGGGATTATAATAAACAGATGTCGTATGTATCGCTGCTATCCGTCTGGAATGAGGAACCAGGGATACCTCTGGAATATGGGTGTGATTGTAGACGAGAAATGAAGCGAAAAGTGCCCATTGTCCGAAAGAATGAAAATGGCATGATGTGAAACCGCTGTTTTGTGCCATTCTAACATCCATTGGTTAATATGCAGGCAGCAGCAGCCAATCAGACAGGAGATACCGTAAGAAAACAAAGACGTTCGTTGTTCCCCACTCACTTTCAGTCTGTGGTGGTGGTGCCGGGAACCAGCAAACCGTCGCAGTAACACGCAGCACTGTTTACATGCAGCACTGTTTACACGCAGCCGAAACAGAAAGGGGAAATTTGTTTTTTAACTACAATTTTCAAAATGTGTATTCAATAAAATCGGTATGCATTGCTAATAGATATCGGTAGGCTACCGCGTGAATCTGGGTAGGCTACCGCATGAATCTGGGTAGGCTACCGCGTGAATCTGGGTAGGCTATGGGGGGAATCTGGGTAGGCTACCGCGTGAATCTGGGTAGGCTACCGCGTGAATCTGGGTAGGCTACGGGGGGAATCTGGGTAGGCTACCGCGTGAATCTGGGTAGGCTACCGCGTGAATCTGGGTAGGCTACTGCATGAATCTGGGTAGGCTATGGGGGAATCTGGGTAGGCTACCGCTTGAATCTGGGTAGGCTACCGCATGAATCTGGGTAGGCTACTGCATGAATCTGGGTAGGCTACCGCATGAATCTGGGTAGGCTACCGCATGAATCTGGGTAAGCTACCGCATGAATCTGGGTAGGCTACCACATGAATCTGGGTAGGCTACCGCATGAATCTGGGTAGGCTACCGCATGAATCTGGGTAGGCTACCGCATGAATCTGGGTAGGCTACCGCATGAATCTGGGTAGGCTACCGCATGAATCTGGGTAGGCTACCGCATGAATCTGGGTAGGCTACCGCATGAATCGGGTAGGCTACCACATGAATCTGGGTAGGCTACCGCATGAATCTGGGTAGGCTACCGCATGAATCTGGGTAGGCTACCGCATGAATCTGGGTAGGCTACCGCATGAATCTGGGTAGGCTACCGCATGAATCTGGGTAGGCTACCGCATGAATCTGGGTAGGCTACCGCATGAATCTGGGTAGGCTACCACATGAATCTGGGTAGGCTACCGCATGAATCTGGGTAGGCTACCGCATGAATCTGGGTAGGCTACCGCATGAATCTGGGTAGGCTACCACATGAATCTGGGTAGGCTACCGCATGAATCTGGGTAGGCTAGCAGGTATACACAATAAACACAAATATAAATAACATTATTACATCAGTAACATTGCACCATGAATTTTCTTCCATTGGTCGGGAAGGGCCGTAACTAATGTTGCTTGTGGCCGGTCCGACCCGTTTGCTTTTCTTGAAATTGTCATGTCTTGTAATATATATATATACGTAAAATGAATCGAGCAATAAAATATGATTAAATCTAAATAAATTCCATTGTTCCATATTACACAGAAAAGGGATCCATAATATTATACAGAAAAAGGTTCCATAATATTACACAGAAAAGGGATCCGTAATATTATACAGAAAAGGGATCCATAATATTATACAGAAAAAGGTTCCATAATATTACACAGAAAAGGGATCCGTAATATTATACAGAAAAGGGATCCATAATATTATACAGAAAAGGGATCCATAATATTACACAGAAAATGGATCCATAATATTACACAGAAAAGGGATCCATAATATTATACAGAAAAGGGATCCATAATATTATACAGAAAAAGGTTCCATAATATTACACAGAAAAGGGATCCATAATATTATACAGAAAAGGGATCCATAATATTATACAGAAAAGGGATCCATAATATTACACAGAAAAGGGATCCATAATATTACACAGAAAAGGGATCCATAATATTATACAGAAAAGGGATCCATAATATTACACAGAAAAGGGATCCATAATATTATACAGAAAAGGGATCCATAATATTACACAGAAAAGGGATCCATAATATTACACAGAAAAGGGATCCATAATATTACACAGAAAAGGGATCCATAATATTATACAGAAAAGGGATCCATAATATTACACAGAAAAGGGATCCATAATATTACACAGAAAAGGGATCCATAATATTATACAGAAAAGGGATAGTTTTTTCAGTGAATAATTACCACTACAGTGGACAGTGTTCATCGGAGATGATGGAGATGATGATGATGACGACGACGATGATGATGATGACGATGATGGTGAAATGTTATAGATATAAGTTAAACTAATTGCAATACATGTATATAATATTAGTAATCATGCATTTATCTGTCTCGTTGAACGTTACAACATCCATGAAAATTGAAAGACATTGTACACTCCTGTGCAATAGGTCATCATGCGGGCATAAAGGGCGGGGCTAAAAAGGGGCAGGGTGGGGCTAAAAAGGGGCAGGGCACGACGCCCTGCCATTCCGCTCTAGAGAAAACCCTAGGTCATGACACTGAATGCTTTATCAGATAATGGGCCACACAGGACCGTAGCCACCGGTAGGTCTGGATGCAAGCACCGAAGAGATACCATGTATGGATAATGACTAATTAGTATACAGTCAAACCTGTGTTACATGGTCATCTCTACCAAGCAGTCAACCTGTTTAAGCAGCCAGTTACAACAATCCCAATGTGGCAATTTGTTCCCAAATAATTTCTATAAAGAAGCCACCTGTGCTAAGCAGCCATTTTTCATCACTACCTGGACTGGCCGTTTAAGAGAGGTTTGACTTAATCAAATGATGTGTATATTCCGACAGACATATTGATGGATAGTTTCCTACACAAAGTCTTCAACGGCAAGAATTTGACTTATCTATTTTTAACTTTTGGACTCATTGGGTTGAAATATTGTGAAGACATGTATGAAATTCTCTTCAGCAAGTTACTACCGACATGTATTGACATTGCAACAACATCATAACATGATTCAACTGACCTATATATAACAGCAACTGACCTATATATAACAGCAACTGACCTATATATAACAGCAACTGACCTATATATAACAGCAACTGACCTATATATTAACAGCAACTGACCTATATATTAACAGCAACTGACCTATATGTAACAGCAACTGACCTATATATAACAGCAACTGACCTATATATTAACAGCAACTGACCTATATATAACAGCAACTGCCCAATATATAACAGCAACTGACCTATATATAACAGCAACTGACCGATATATAACAGCAACTGACCTATATATAACAGCAACTGACCTATATATAACAGCAACTGACCTATATATTAACAGCAACTGACCTATATGTAACAGCAACTGACCTATATGTAACAGCAACTGACCTATATATAACAGCAGCTGCCCTATATATAACAGCAACTGACCTATATATAACAGCAACAGACCTATATATAACAGCAACTGCCCAATATATAACAGCAACTGACCTATATATAACAGCAACTGACCAATATATAACAGCAACTGACCTATATATAATTCAATCGATTTTCCCGTTCAATTGTATCATCTTTTCACAGTAACAGCATGTATTCTATCAGCTACTTTAGGCGGTTACTATGACAAGTTGACAACTATGCTCGAACACTACTATACGAGTTTCGGATCCAAAAACATTACGAGCCCGAGAGAACCTATTTATATATATCTAGCACTATCCCGAGAGAACCTATTTATATATATCTAGCAGAGCCCGAGAGAACCTATTTATATATATCTAGCAGAGCCCGAGAGAACCTATTTATATATATCTAGCACTATCCCGAGAGAACCTATTTATATATATCTAGCAGAGCCCGAGAGAACCTATTTATATATATCTAGCAGAGCCCGAGAGAACCTATTTATATATATCTAGCAGAGCCCGAGAGAACCTATTTATATATATCTAGCAGAGCCCGAGAGAACCTATTTATATATATCTAGCAGAGCCCGAGAGAACCTATTTATATATATCTAGCACTATCCCGAGAGAACCTATTTATATGTATCTAGCAGAGCCCGAGAGAACCTATTTATATATATCTAGCAGAGCCCGAGTGAACCTATTTATATATATCTAGCACTATCCCGAGAGAACCTATTTATATATATCTAGCAGAGCCCGAGAGAACCTATTTATATATATCTAGCAGAGCCAGAGAGAACCTATTTATATATATCTAGCAGAGCCCGAGAGAACCTATTATATATATCTAGCAGAGCCCGAGAGAACCTATTTATATATATCTAGCAGAGCCAGAGAGAACCTATTTATATATATCTAGCACTATCCCGAGAGAACCTATTTATATATATCTAGCAGAGCCAGAGAGAACCTATTTATATATATCTAGCAGAGCCCGAGAGAACCTATTTATATATATCTAGCAGAGCCAGAGAGAACCTATTTATATATATCTAGCAGAGCCCGAGAGAACCTATTTATATATATCTAGCACTATCCCGAGAGAACCTATTTATATATATCTAGCACTATCCCGAGAGAACCTATTTATATATATCTAGCACTATCCCGAGAGAACCTATTTATATATATCTAGCACTATCCCGAGAGAACCTATTTATATATATCTAGCATATCCCGAGAGAACCTATTTATATATATCTAGCACTATCCCGAGAGAACCTATTTATATATATCTAGCACTATCCCGAGAGAACCTATTTATATATATCTAGCACTATCCCGAGAGAACCTATTTATATATATCTAGCAGAGCCCGAGAGAACCTATTTATATATATCTAGCACTATCCCGAGAGAACCTATTTATATATATCTAGCAGAGCCCGAGAGAACCTATTTATATATATCTAGCAGAGCCCGAGAGAACCTATTATATATATCTAGCACTATCCCGAGAGAACCTATTTATATATATCTAGCAGAGCCCGAGAGAACCTATTTATAATATCTAGCAAGCCCGAGAGAACCTATTTATATATCTAGCACTATCCCGAGAGAACCTATTTATATATATCTAGCAGAGCCCGAGAGAACCTATTTATATATATCTAGCACTATCCCGAGAGAACCTATTTATATATATCTAGCACTATCCCGAGAGAACCTATTTATATATATCTAGCACTATCCCGAGAGAACCTATTTATATATATCTAGCAGAGCCCGAGAGAACCTATTTATATATATCTAGCACTATCCCGAGAGAACCTATTTATATATATCTAGCACTATCCCGAGAGAACCTATTTATATATATCTAGCACTATCCCGAGAGAACCTATTTATATATATCTAGCAGAGCCAAAACAAAAACAGCACTATCCCGAGAGAACCTATTTATATATATCTAGCACTATCCCGAGAGAACCTATTTATATATATCTAGCACTATCCCGAGAGAACCTATTTATATATATAGCAGAGCCCGAGAGAACCTATTTATAATATCTAGCACTATCCCGAGAGAACCTATTTATATATATCTAGCACTATCCCGAGAGACCTATTTATATATATCTAGCAGAGCCCGAGAGAACCTATTTATATATATCTAGCAGAGCCAGAGAGAACCTATTTATATATATATCTAGCACTATCCCGAGAGAACCTATTTATATATATCTAGCAGAGCCAGAGAGAACCTATTTATATATATCTAGCACTATCCCGAGAGAACCTATTTATATATATCTAGCAGAGCCAGAGAGAACCTATTTATATATATCCAGGGTTCATTCTAGGTCAGAATTTTTGGGAGAAGTGACAAAGCGCGTGATCGCTTCCTTAAATGGTGTTCTTTAATATACTTCTGCAAAATAGGGTTAAAATGCACAGTACAACCATTAAATACAACATTTGAATAGAAGAAGTGCTTTATAATGGGCCAGTGTATCTTACTAGACAACATTTTGTTTGAAAATCGTTTTTTTTAGGGAGAAGTGGGGCCCCCAGAGGGCGAGGTCAGGGTCCCTAGGGCGACAATTTCGCCCACATCGCCCTCTAGAATGATCCCTGATATCTAGCACTATCACATTTACAACATAATCTGTAACCTATACACAAACTTCTGACAACTTTGTCCATGATAGTAACGACATTTTTTCTTGGCATCATGTGGCTTAACGTTAAACCCATCATCAATTAGATCATTTTCCAGACACTTTATAAACACCTCCTCGTCGACGGGCGCATCCCATGGTCCACACTTTATATGAGCAGATTCCACTATGCAACCATGATTTGGATTGAATGTGTTCACTTTCGGAGCAAATGCAGATTTGAATGCGTGCACAATCACTTCTCCGATTTTTGTGAATGTTGCATTTTCCATTGCAATTCTGATTACTTCTTCTTTAATTTCATCGTAATCTGGAAACTGAGATTTGTGGGCCTCTTTGACGCACAACAAAACAACCGGAGGCATGTATTGTAGCTTCTCCACTAGCTCGTGAAGTCCGTAATAGCTCGACTCTCGGTATAGCGGCACCGACTGCTCCCGAGGTGGAAGCAATCCGTTCCGGAGATATTCTAGCAAGTAGCCAAACAGTATTCCGTTAGAGTCGAGGAAGAAATTTCCGTCAGCATCTTTGTCTACCTCATACCTGCCACTGAATAAGGCTGCCAACATTGAGTCCGGGTATTTCTTCAAGGTTGACAGTCTTGTCATATATTTGATGCCGCCGACATTCAGGGGTACCACAGAGGGAAATTGTGACGTACTGCTATCCACAGAACAATAATTCTGCAAATAGACACAAAATAATTCATTGCATTTTGGCAGATTTTATATTTACATTCTAACAGCGAAGAATTAAACCAAAGTTCACATCCTCTTTATGTCTCTGTGGTGTAGTAGATACCACAGGCAACTTGGCGTGGACCTAGGACACAATAAAGGAGAACATAGGCCCTCCTACCCCCCCCACCATGGACAAATCTTGCCCATAATTATATCAACAGAAATTTGCCATCAAAATGGTCTTATACCAACATGAATGTGCACAATATACAAACATACCGTACACATATTTATGATACTACCCCTGTGTACCATAGTAATCATACTAGTATAGTACATGGAGGTAGGCATTCCACATTGCCTCTTCTCTCTCCCTCTCAGGAATGAGGTAAATTATATTATTTCTCAAGTACATTACAGATAAGCAGCCATATATCGTATGAAACAAAAGATATTTGAAAAATTCAAATGTTAGGTATGGGTAGCAATGCTGCTACACATTCTTACATTATACAAGTGCATGACCGATCGACTCGGAAAGTCCTACTTTCGGTTTCGAGTTTGTTTTATCGCAAAAAAACAATGTTTACCAAATGAACATAAGCATACAAAGTATAATGTTAGAATGTGTAGCAGCATTGCTACCCATACGTAAAAATTGAATTTTCCAAATATCTTTTATTTCATACGATGTAATGCTGCTTTAATGGAAGAACCGTTCTAGAAATGACGACAGCCAGTTTGAACAGGTATGTAGAGTGGTGGAACCTATGCTCGGCGTATTCCTATTCTAGGCTGATTTCGCTGACAGAGCTGAAGCATGGTTCAATAGCATTCCGTTGAGTGTATCAGTAGGCTGATGCAACTGTCACGTGACTGGTCCAGCATACGAATATAAACAAGCAAATAATTGGGAGAATATTTCCACCGAAACTGTTACGGTGTATGAACAATTCGGGTAGCTATCCGAATTTAAAAAATCTACACCTAACCCAAAACATAGTTTCTATAACATTTCTGATTAAGACCAATAAATGTTTTTACTCAATTATGTACTATATTAAAATAAGATATTCAACAAGTTATGGTGGATAAATTAAAAATAACATGTACGCCGTGCAAGTCTTCAATTCCCCATATAAACGGGTGCCGACCAACACCGTTGCGATAGCTGTATTGAGCAGCAAGGTCACGTGATGAAGCTAAAACTGCCAACAAGAGTGTTTTGAAAGTTGTTTTCACGACTTAAGAAAATAATAATATACGACAAGTGCTATTAACATTTTATACTGGTCATTATATGTGGGGTTTACGCCGAGCATAGGTCCCACCACTCTAGAATTTACACAGAGGTTTGACCACTATAAGTGTTCCTATATGTGAACATCAACGACTCACACTAGATCTATCAAGGATAGAAAGATAAGCTGGGTACCTATCTGTAGCAAATTCAAATTAGCTTAATATATGTCGTAAGGTACTATACTATATGTACCATTCTAAAAATCCGTCTATCATACGAAGCTCTTGAGTTACGGGCTTTTGTCTCAATTGTTTTGGTTGTGTCACAACGAGGCTCATTTACAATTTCAAACACCAAACACTAGGAACCTATATTTGATGTCAGTTATTCACCTAATTCATACACTGTGATGTTTGACTTCACACCACCACAAATCACGCGATGCATTTTCTTATCATAGCAAAGCGACATTACATTTTTCAAACCATCTGTACTTGATACGAGTTCTCCAAGACAACTACCGTCTGCACCGAACATAACAATTATACCGGAGATGTAGCACGAAGCGAGTATAATACCATCCCTCGCCACACATTTCGCAGCCTGGGGTCACATAGTACTCTAATCATACTTCCATCTCGTCCGAATGCAACAACTCTATTGTCAAAGTCAGTTACATACACATTTGCTGCATTATGTAGGAATCAATGATGTTAAGCCTTGAATTTTCCACCATTGGCATTTAATATAAATAATTTAAAAAGTTCAACAATTTACAACATTCAAAGATAAATAATCAAAATGAATTCAACTATGTAGTGGTATATAGGGAAACTTATACTGTCTCGCTTTTATCGAGACATGGTAGTATCTTCACCTCCAAATTTTAATTTTGAGAAACGGCTACCCTGACTGTTGCAGGTGTTGACTTTTTAACGATATTGCGAATATGCTCTATGCAGAGTGACGCAATCACTATAGATGATGAGGTAATGGAGGATAAGACAGTCATGGGTTTGAACCCCGACTTGGGCTTGGTTACTTTAACTATAAAGCCACATGAATAAAATTAATCTTTATCAGCATCAATACATTTCACAAAATCTCAGAAGTATACTTACATCAATACATCTTTTGATGGACGCCGTGTCGCCACTCACATTGAGGACAGAGTTGGGGCTCAGGGATCTTGATGGACTGACCCCATGTTTCTGCCTCGGCCTTACCCGTGGTACAGGCCGTACCGACTTTATGTCTATTTCCTCCACGGAACTGTCACTGCTGTCGCAGTCGATCATGCTTACAGATCTGCTCCAGATCACATTGGAATGTTATTGAATCAATAAACTAGCGGTGTAAAAGTATCAAGTCACTAATTTAATCACTGATATTTCATAATTTACTATGTTGTCAATCATATGTGTCAACATACTAACTACCTGAGTGTGAGAATGACAAACGTTCTCGATTTTAACCTTGAAATGTTCGTTTACTGGCCATCAATATTTCTGATTATTATTGGGAGGTCAGTCTATTGAGACAAAAATAAACCACACACATTATCTGGTTTAGAGAACCAGTACTCAACTCTCAAACATCCTTAAGCAAGGTCTTGAAAGAAACATGTTATATGTCGACTATACCATTATGTTGCACATACAAGTGTCCAAGTTTTTATTAGGCGTTGTCGGCTATAGGAAAAATAGGGCACCTGAAAAAATAAATAATGTTCTGCATCGTCAATATTGTGTCCACGTTGCGTTATCGCGTACATGTAAATGATTATCGAATAAATCTTGAGTTTAAATTACTGCATTTATTACGTATTCTTTCATGAAGGACCTGGTGGAATCTTTCAACAGATATGTATAATGTGGGCATTGTTGTGGGTTTGAATTTTTGTTTTAGCTTGTATATAAAGTTTGATATTGTATCCATATTTCGTAAATGCAAATCAAGATTATTCCAGAGCTTAACAGACGACGGTATGACAGATCTTGAGAAAAGTTCAAGCCGGCGTGCAACAGTAGCATAATTATTATAATTTCTTAACGCATAGGTATTAGTTTCTGATACTGTATCGGGAAATTGATCAGATAGATAGTCTGGAAGTTCTCCGTGGTTATATTTGTATAATAATATTAATTATTGCATATGTCTTCTTTCCGATAAGGAAACCCAGGCAATTTCTTGAAGTAATCTTTCTATTAATACAGATCTGGCTAAACCGGTAACAATGCGTGCTGCGTCATACTGAATTATGTCTAACTCGTTTTCGTATATCGTGCAACTATCCCAGACTACCGATGCGTATTCAATAATCGTTCTTAGATATGAAATATAAATTTGATTCAATGTTTCCCGCTTAAATTCAATGTTTTCAGCTTAAGTTTAAGCTTTAACATTCCCATTGTTCCTAGATACCGTGCATCTGAAGAAGTTATATTCTTAATATGGTCATGCCATGAACCATCATTGTTTAAAGTAACACCTAAATGTTTATGAGAACTAACGAATGACAAGCGAGTATTTTCGAAGTAAAGCGCGGGTAAGTTACGGTTGTTTCTCGCAAGTGTTAAAAACATAACTTCAGTTTTCGATGGGTTAATTTTACAAGCCATTGTTTTGCCCAATGAGATAACAAATTCAAGTCATTGTTCATCGATATGATTTATATTGTGAGATGAGACAGCTAATGAGCTATCATCAGCAAATAAACGTGTTACACTAGAGAGGGAATCTGCCATGTCATTTACGTATATTAAAATAACATCGGATCTAGCACCGAACCATGTGGCACACCGGCGTTGGTGGCCTTCTCTTCAGAAAATGTTGAACCTACAAAAGCTCTGTGTGTACGATTGTCAAGGTAACTAGTAATACATTTAATAATGTCACCGGAAAATCCATTTTGTTTAAGTTAAACTTTGAAGAGAAGACCATTATGCCAGACACGGTCAAATGCTTTGCTGATGTCGCAGAAGAAAATACATGTGGATTTTCTTCCATCAAAAGCTTTGCAGATTTGATGATATATGTCTATTGGTTGATATACTGTAGAATGTCCAGGAAGAAATCCTGACTGATGTTTGTATATAAGTTCATGCAGAAAATTATAAAAATATGTAAACATAATACACTCTATTACTTTACCTAGACAACTAATAAGTGACACTGGCCTGTAGTTGGATATGCTTGATTTTTACCCTTCTTAAATAATAGCATTACATTTGCATTTTTTCAGCATTCCGGGTATGTACTAAGTACTAAGAGATATGTTGAACAAAGTAGTCAATGGTTTACAAATAGTAAAACGGGATTCTTTCAGCATTCGGTGACTTATTTCATCAGGTCCATTCGCTTTATTGACAACAGGATTTGAAAGAACATCAATTACATCTTGTTCAGTTATAGCCACATTTGTTAGAGAGTTATCAGTTTTTCTAATAAAGGTCGGTAATGTAGCTTGTGTGTCATCGATATTTGAAATTGTTACAAAGAAATCATTCAAAGTACTAACCTTATCGTTATATGTGAATGCAAACGAGTCATCATCTTTAATTACGGGTGGTATGGTTTCACAACTTGAAGAGTTTTCTTTAACTAGTGATTTTACAATTTTCCAATACTGACGAGGATTCGAGGATTTGCAGTCACTGAGAGTAAATTCAATGTTATTAAAGAAAATTTCTTTAGCATGTCTTTTCATATTGTTTATTGTCAGAAAGTTCTGATTGGATTATGATTATTCTTCATATAAAAAGCAAACATCTTGCTACATTCTAATAATCCAACAGAACGCTCGTTTCAACGCGAATTGCGCCGCTTTAGAAATTTTCAAAACAAATTGAAAAATTCTACGAAATCTTTTTGACGTACATTTTTGCCGAATAAACCTACACTTTAGTGGAAACACATTTATTGATAATGTTATTCACAGTTAAAACTCTCCCGTCGAACTTGTTGCTGACAGAACCCGTGCCCTAGTATGGAAATGTGACCTGCTATGGCCAATGTCTGTGGCTTGAAGAACAATATAAAGACTCGGGATAGGCGTTATATTTGGATAGATTTGTACAAAATTGTTTCAGATAGGGCCATTTTACTGATCGATGCGAAATCTGACATCCCACAGAGTAGAAGCCCTGTACTTAAATATATATACTAGTACCCCCAAACGTGCCGAATCCCTGTGTTACAGACGATGCCTGCTCACATTTCGTCCAACATAATGAAATATACACATCAAGCATTTTATTCAAGGTCGGAAACAAACACTGCAATCTTGAAATTCTATTTCAGACGAGCTGTACCGATTTAATTGGGGATGCAAAAAAAATCATATGAAAATTTGCTGCTGGTTAATTCCCCCCCCCCGCGTATCATCTCCTTAATTCTCCCTCCTCAAAATGGTGACTGAGTTATTGATTTTGATAGCTCATCTGAACTTTGAAACTGAGTTAATCGCAATAATTGTGCATGTAACAACTTACTAGTAGGTAAGTATTCACAGTAAAATGGTGGCCATTTTAAAGAAATACACTATTTTATAGAAATTTGGTAAGGAGCTGGTATATGTAGATCAAAAACAACTACACAATGTAAACTCGTTCAGATCCGAAATCTTAAATGTCTGTCCCCCATCTTGAAAATCTATTATCGGCTTCTGTTCCTGCAACACTTGGTCCACTCCATTTTGATGAAACTTTGTATAGAGCATCGAGTAACTATCTTTTATGACTGGCCTTTCTAAACAACCGACTCTGGACCATTTGAAATGATCAGATATCCCTCTATTTGTGGGAAATTACACAATCTAAAACCGTGTCGCGCGTGACTAATATCTTGGACTCGTTTACCAAATTTTCAAGGCTTTCCGATTAGCGCTCGCTTCTCACCAATGCGACCCGGGTTCGATCCTCGGACAGGGAAGTATGTGAGATGGCACGATGGTCGCCATATCGGACAGGTGGGTTTTCTCCGGTTTCCTCCCACATATACGCTTTCATCCGAGCCAACGAGAGTGATTAATATAAGTTGTTAAAACTTGCTTCGCAATCGTTGTAAAATAAATAAAGTATTAAAAAAAAAATCACACTTATCATGCATGTCTCAAAAGTTGCGGCATCGTGACTCATCAACACATTTAAATATCTCAATCATGGATCAGTAACATCGGAGTTATGGCCCTTTAATTGATTAAACATTCAAATGAGTAACCTACATGTATATATGGAATGTCATCAAGCTTAAAATAACATTAGATCACCATCGTGGGGTGCTTTTTTGCAAGTCTGACCCACATTGCAATAGTGAAACCAGAGTTATTGCCACTAACGTTGAACATGAAAAAACACGTAATTCACTTGTTTAGGATATATGAATTACCAGTTGAATACTCCCTACACTCTTAATACAGTCATGATCATGTTTTGCATAGTCTAAAATCCATCACGACATTGTCATTATTTTTCCATGTATGTCCATAATCATTACATCATTTGTCCATCCTCATCATGATTGCATATATCATAATATTGTACTATATATATTGTAAATATGTTTAAATGTTACAGACGAGAAACTGTAAAGTTTAAGTCTTAATAAAGCATTCTTCTTCTTCTTCTTCTTCATGAAATATATAGCCAAGTGGCATGTGGAGTCTTCCAATAAACCATACTAAATTCTTGCCCATACCATAATACTATAAATTGTTGCATTTCCATCGTAAAGAAATAAAATATGACAGAAACAAATGCAAAGAACAGTTTTTATATGTTTGCATAACTTAAAAATGTTGGTATGTTCTTAAAAATATTGCTAATTGTTCATTTCAGGTGCTCGATTCAGTTTCAATCCAGTTTGGCACCATTGACGAATGCCAACAACATTCGTGTTGTTGCCAGAAACATCGAGTGACACGTAGTTCGACAAAAGATAACAAGATCCACCTGAACCTCAACATTAGTGCATCTGCAAATTATGGATTTAATCGATATCGGTTCTAGAAATTTTCGTTAAGTGGAAACTCTTCCTATAACATCCATCTTCCTATACCTGTCACCTTCCTACAACACCCACCTACCTACAACTGTCACCTTCCTACAACTGTCACCTTCCTATAACATCCAACTTCCTATAACAGTCACCTTCCTAAACTCACCTTCCTAAACACCACCTCCTACAACTGTCACCTTCCTAAACATCCAACTTCCTATAACAGTCACCTTCCTATAACTGTCATCTTCCTATAACATCCACTTTCGTATTACTGTCACCTTCCTATAACATCCTACTTCCTACAACTGTCACCTCTCTATAACACCCACCTTCCTATAACATACACCTTCCTACAACTCACCTTTCTGTAACACCCACCTTCCTACAACTGTCACCTTCCTACAACTCACCTTTCTGTAACACCCACCTTCCTACAACTGTCACCTTTCTATAACACCCACCTTCCTACAACTGTCACCTTCCTACAACTCACCTTTCTGTAACATCCACCTTCCTACAACTGTCACCTTCCTATAACATTCTGACTTCCCACCTCCCTAATTCCACTGTTTACATTCTGACCCACCTCCCTAATTTCACTGTTTACATTCTGACTTCCCACCTCCCTAATTTCACTGTTTACATTCTGACTTCCCACCTCCCTAATTTCACTGTTTACATTCTGACTGTCCATCTCCCTAATTTCACTGTTTACATTCTGACTGTCCACCTCCCTAATCGTAATGTTTACGTTCTGACTGTCCACCTCCGATTATCATTACCTCACCCATGATCTCATTGGTTACATTCTGACTTCCCTCACCCATGATCTCATTGTTTACATTCTGACAACTGGGTCCATGCTGCCTCCAATTCAGTAGTGGGGCGACCATTCCCTACCCAGCAGGTCCTCAGGTGGCGGATAGGGGAACGGCCCTCAGATATGGGGGTTAGCTGTGAATCAAATAAGCAGTCCAGGACCATATGGCGGTGTACCTACCAGGACGGGGCAGGATAGCTCATGGCAAAGCTACTCCTATTAAATACTCCATGTGTCCCACAACGGGTGCATCAGGCGAATGGACCGCCTTAAAAGTCCTAGCCTAAGGGTGAGGTAACCCCAACAGAAACCTCGAATGCTGAAGCCGGAAGTACTGGGCCGCACGGCGCATTCTAATAAATCACGGTACTACGCATAAACGCAAAATGAATCACAAAATGACATTCTGACTACCCTCACCCATGATCTCATTGTTTACATGAGATTAGTAAACACATATTGCTGTTTTGTCCAGGTCACAGATGAGATTAGTAAACACATATTTGCTGTTTTGTCCAGGTCACAGATGATATTAGTAAACACATACTGTTGTTTTGTCCAAGTCACAGATGAGATTAGTAAGCACATACTGTTGTTTTGTCCAAGTCACAGATGATATTAGTAAACACATACTGTTGTTTTGTCCAAGTCACAGATGATATTAGTAAACACATACTGCTGTTTTGTCCAAGTCACAGATGAGATTAGTAAACACATACTGCTGTTTTGTTCAGGTCACAGATGAGATTAGTAAACACATACTTGCTGTTTTGTCCATGTCACAGATGAGATTAGTAAACATATACTGCTGTTTTGTCCAAGTCACAGATGAGATTAGTAAGCACATACTGTTGTTTTGTCCAAGTCACAGATGATATTAGTAAACACATACTGTTGTTTTGTCCAAGTCACAGATGATATTAGTAAACACATACTGCTGTTTTGTCCAAGTCACAGATGAGATTAGTAAACACATACTGCTGTTTTGTTCAGGTCACAGATGAGATTAGTAAACACATACTTGCTGTTTTGTCCATGTCACAGATGAGATTAGTAAACATATACTGCTGTTTTGTCCAAGTCACAGATGAGATTAGTAAGCACATACTGTTGTTTTGTCCAAGTCACAGATGAGATTAGTAAACACATACTGCTGTTTTGTTCAGGTCACAGATGAGATTAGTAAACATATACTTGCTGTTTTGTCCATGTCACAGATGAGATTAGTAAACATATACTTGCTGTTTTGTCCATGTCACAGATGAGATTAGTAAACACATACTTGCTGTTTTGTCCATGTCACAGATGAGATTAGTAAGCACATACTGTTGTTTTGTCCAAGTCACAGATTATATTAGTAACCACATACTGCTGTTTTGTTCAGGTCACAGATGAGATTAGTAAACATATACTGCTGTTTTGTCCATGTCACAGATGAGATTAGTAAACACATACTGCTGTTTTGTCCATGTCACAGATGAGATTAGTAACACATACTTGCTGTTTTGTCCATGTCACAGATGAGATTAGTAAACATATACTGCTGTTTTGTCCAAGTCACAGATGAGATTAGTAAGCACATACTGTTGTTTTGTCCAAGTCACAGATGATATTAGTAAACACATACTGTTGTTTTGTCCAAGTCACAGATGATATTAGTAAACACATACTGCTGTTTTGTCCAAGTCACAGATGAGATTAGTAAACACATACTGCTGTTTTGTTCAGGTCACAGATGAGATTAGTAAACATATACTTGCTGTTTTGTCCATGTCACAGATGAGATTAGTAAACATATACTTGCTGTTTTGTCCATGTCACAGATGAGATTAGTAAACACATACTTGCTGTTTTGTCCATGTCACAGATGAGATTAGTAAGCACATACTGTTGTTTTGTCCAAGTCACAGATTATATTAGTAACCACATACTGCTGTTTTGTTCAGGTCACAGATGAGATTAGTAAACATATACTTGCTGTTTTGTCCATGTCACAGATGAGATTAGTAAACATATACTTGCTGTTTTGTCCATGTCACAGATGAGATTAGTAAACACATACTTGCTGTTTTGTCCATGTCACAGATGAGATTAGTAAGCACATACTGTTGTTTTGTCCAAGTCACAGATTATATTAGTAACCACATACTGCTGTTTTGTTCAGGTCACAGATGAGATTAGTAAACATATACTTGCTGTTTTGTCCATGTCACAGATGAGATTAGTAAACATATACTTGCTGTTTTGTCCATGTCACAGATGAGATTAGTAAACACATACTTGCTGTTTTGTCCATGTCACAGATGAGATTAGTAAGCACATACTGTTGTTTTGTCCAAGTCACAGATTATATTAGTAACCACATACTGCTGTTTTGTTCAGGTCACAGATGAGATTAGTAAACATATACTTGCTGTTTTGTCCATGTCACAGATGAGATTAGTAAACATATACTTGCTGTTTTGTCCATGTCACAGATGAGATTAGTAAACACATACTTGCTGTTTTGTCCATGTCACAGATGAGATTAGTAAACATATACTGCTGTTTTGTCCAAGTCACAGATGAGATTAGTAAGCACATACTGTTGTTTTGTCCAAGTCACAGATTATATTAGTAACCACATACTGCTGTTTGCCATGTCACAGATGAGATTAGTAAACACATACTGCTGTTTGTCCATGTCACAGATGAGATTAGTAAACACATACTGCTGTTTGTCCAAGTCACAGATGAGATTAGTAAACACATACTGCTGTTTGTCCAAGTCACAGATGAGATTAGTAAACACATACTGCTGTTTGTCCATGTCACAGATGAGATTAGTAAACACATACTGCTGTTTGTCCATGTCACAGATGAGATTAGTAAACACATATTGCTGTGTTTTGTCCATGTCACAGATGAGATTAGTAAGCACATACTGCTGTTTTGTCCAAGTCACAGATGAGATTAGTAAATACATACTGTTGTTTTGTCCATGTCACAGATGATATTAGTAAACACATACTGCTGTTTTGTTCAAGTCACATATGAGATTAGTAAACACATACTGTTGTTTTGTCCAAGTCACAGATGAGATTAGTAAACACATACTGTTGTTTTGTCCAAGTCACAGATGAGATTAGTAAACACATACTGTTGTTTTGTACATGTCACAGATGAGATTAGTAAACACATACTGCTGTTTTGTTCAAGTCACATATGAGATTAGTAACCACATACTGCTGTTTTGTTCATGTCACAGATGAGTTTAGTAAACACATACTGCTGCTTTGTCCAGGTAGGTCACAGATGAGATTAGTAACCACATACTGCTGTTTTGTCCATGTCACAGATGAGATTGTTTTGCCAATTAAATGACAAATGAAGACCCACATTTTGGATGAAACTCTGTATGTCACCAGGCAACAGTACCGTTCAAAGTTTCTGCTCTCTCTTACCAAATAACTCGTTGAAAGTTTCGTGATTATTGACAAGACGATCAGAGTCGCCAGGGGAAGTGAATACCCCGCTACATTTTGGATTTATATTACTCTCTGATGGTTTGTACATTGGTTGGTATGTCATGATCGACAGTCACAAAGTATTGAACATACAATAGTGAATAAAGTAAAACATGTCAAATGTTAAATATTAATTTAATTATTAATAACATTCAATAACGACGTGCACACAGTGGGGGAGATCGGTCGGAGACATAATTCTTGAGAATTACAGTCAATTCGTACCCTGGACAATTCGTACCCCGTACCCTGGACATTTCGTACCTAGTTTGGACGTTTCGTACCCAATGTTAAAGTTTATTTATTTTACAACGATTGCGAAGCAAGTTATAACAACTAATATTAATCTTAAGTTTAAGGACAGAAATCCATGACTGGAATGTATTTTGTCCTGTGTAGGTTTGGTCAAGACGGTAACATCTCCCAAGGCTGTACAGCTAAAAACATTCCGTACAATTAAAACTATGTACACCCACTAGCTGTCTACGCTGAGGACAGAGGAGGGGCTGCTACCTGTGCATGGAGGGCAACCGGGGGCTGCTACCTGTGCGCGGAGGGCAACCGGGGGCTGCTACCTGTGCGTGGAGGGCAACCAGGGGCTGCTACCTGTGTGCGGAGGGCAGCCTTGAAGACTTCGATGTCCGATGTGACAGTGATGCTTCCTGGCAGCTTGTTCCAGTCATGTATGGTTCTCGTGAAGAAGGACTGCTTGTACACTACTGCTTGTCATTTGTTAATATACCGCCTCCGTGGTCAAGTGGTTACGGTCGCTGACTTGCATACTGCTGTAACCTATCATGGGTTCGAGACCCGCTCAGGCCGTATCTCATTTATATGAAAAAGTTGCAGTTTCTTATGAAGGTTGGTGCACCAATTACTGGTTAACCGCTGGAGCCTGCCCAGGAAAGGTGTTGTTAGGTAAACTGCCTGTCGCTCAAATGGGTAACTGGTAGCGACGTTAAATAAACATAAATTAAAAAGAAAAAGCACTTTCTTTATTATTAAATTATTAATTTAAATATAGTCTAAGACTTGGGGTACGAGTAGTCTCAGACATTGGGTACGAAACATCCAAGTTGGGTACAAAACGTCCAGGGTAGGAATTGACCCCCGAGTTATTATTTTTGGTCAAATACCCACTGATTACCGTGCACGTAATCACCGTTTTCCGCCCCCTTGTGCACCGTTTCCTGCCTTCACGGTACCCTTCACTCTATTCGCTGGTGATTTTCCTATCTGCCACTGGCTTACTATCTTTCTACTTTTATTCTTGCATTTCATCTGGGGTTGACAATTGATCTAAAAATAAACAAACGTATGCATGTATTAATTTGAATAATGGACCATTTACATACATATATATATACCGTAAGGTAATAAATGTACCGTGTGATAGAGTAAATGTACCTACTGTAAGGTAATAAATGTACCGGGTGATAGAGTAAATGTACATACTGTAAGGTAATAAATGTACCGGGTGATAGAGTAAATGTACCTACTGTAAGGTAATAAATGTACCGGGTGATAGAGTAAATGTACCTACTGTAAGGTAATAAATGTACCGGGTGATAGAGTAAATGTACCTACTGTAAGGTAATAAATGTACCGGGTGATAGAGTAAATGTACCTACTGGGAATAAATGTACCGGGTGATAGAGTAAATGTACCTACTGTAAGGTAATAAATGTACTGGGTGATAGAGTAAATGTACCTACTGTAAGGTAATAAATGTACCGGGTGATAGAGTAAATGTACATACTGTAAGGTAATAAATGTACCGGGTGATAGAGTAAATGTACCTACTGTAAGGTAATAAATGTACCGGGTGATAGAGTAAATGTACCTACTGTAAGGTAATAAATGTACCGGGTGATAGAGTAAATGTACCTACTGTAAGGTAATAAATGTACCGGGTGATAGAGTAAATGTACCTACTGTAAGGTAATAAATGTACTGGGTGATAGAGTAAATGTACATACTGTAAGGTAATAAATGTACCGGGTGATAGAGTAAATGTACATACTGTAAGGTAATAAATGTACCGGGTGATAGAGTAAATGTACCTACTGTAAGGTAATAAATGTACCGGGTGATAGAGTAAATGTACATACTGTAAGGTAATAAATGTACCGGGTGATAGAGTAAATGTACCTACTGTAAGGTAATAAATGTACCGGGTGATAGAGTAAATGTACATACTGTAAGCTAATAAATGTACCGGGTTATAGAGTAAATGTACCTACTGTAAGGTAATAAATGTACCGGGTGATAGAGTAAATGTACATACTATAAGGTAATAAATGTACCGGGTGATAGAGTAAATGTACATACTATAAGGTAATAAATTTACCGGGTGATAGAGTAAATGTACATACTGTAAGGTAATAAATGTACCGGGTGATAGAGTAAATGTACCTACTGTAAGGTAATAAATGTACCGGGTGGTAGAGTAAATGTACATACTGTAAAGTAATAAATGTACCGGGTGATAGAGTAAATGTACCTACTGTAAGGTAATAAATGTACCGGGTGGTAGAGTAAATGTACATACTGTAAGGTAATAAATGTACCGGGTAATAGAGTAAATGTACCTACTGTAAGGTAATAAATGTACCTACCATGTTCTTTAAGGAATGATGTGTACCAGGCCGTGGAGTACTTATCGTTGAAAATGTTTGTCCGTCTGCTTCTCTGCAACTCGATAAACTAGCTGAACTGAAACTGTAAAACATAGTGAGTGCTATAACCTAGTGTTTTAGACGGGAACTGTAAAACATAGCGAGTGCTATAATCTAGTGTTTTAGACTGAAACTGTAAAACATAGTGAGTGCTATAACCTAGTGTTTTAGACTGGAACTGTAAAACATAGTGAGTGCTATAACCTAGTGTTTTAGACTGAAACTGTAAAACATAGTGAGTGCTATAACCTAGTGTTTTAGACTGGAACTGTAAAACATAGTGAGTGCTATAACCTAGTGTTTTAGACTGGAACTGTAAAACATAGTGAGTGCTATAACCTAGTGTTTTAGACTGAAACTGTAAAACATAGTGAGTGCTATAACCTAGTGTTTTAGACTGAAACTGTAAAACATATTGAGTGCTATAACCTAGTGTTTTAGACTGGAACTGTAAAACATAAGTGCTATAACCTAGTGTTTTAGACAGGAACTGTAAAACATAGTGAGTGCTATAACCTAGTGTTTTAGACTGGAACTGTAAAACATAGTGAGTGCTATAACCTAGTGCTTTAGAATGAAACTGTAAAATATAGACACTGGCCCATTATAAAGCATTCCTTCTATTCAAATGTTGTATATAATGGTCATACTGTGCATCTTAACGATAATTTGTTGAATTTATTAAATTTACGGACGTGATCGCGTGCTTTCTCACTTTTCCCAAAAATTCTGACCTAGAATGAGCCCCGAATTTATGAACAAAGTAGAATACTCACAGTTTTCAGCTACAAATATGAAAAACACATTAATGATTTATAGCCTTTATTTACCCAGCATGCAAAGTGTTAATACATCACATACCTATCCTTCCTTTGAGACTGCCTTGTCTTAGATGACCTGGTATGTCCTACAGGCAGTTCCTCATTGACATGAGAAAGAGAGGCCTTGTCTTTTGTTTTCATGCGAGACCACAGGGATTCGGCACGTTTGGGGGTACTAGTATATATATTTAAGTACAGGGATTCTACTCTGTGGGATGTCAGATTTCGCATCGATCAGTAAAATGGCCCTATCTGAAACAATTTTGTACAAATCTGTCCAAATACAACGCCTATCCCGAGTCTTTATATTGTTCTTCAAATAAAACACAACTTTAAGCTGCATGCATGTATACTTTGCAAACAATTGCCACATACATTGGCCATAGCAGGTCACATTTCCATACTAGGACACGGGTTCTGTCAGCAACAAAAAAAAATCTTCGACGGGAGAGTTTTAACTGTGAATAACATTATCAATAAAATGTGTTTACACTAACGTGTAGGTTTATTCGGCAATAATGTACGTCAAAAAGAGATTTCGTAGCATTTTCAATTTGTTTTGAAAATTTCTATAGCGGCGCAATTCGCATTGAAACGAGCGTTCTGATTGGATTATTAGAATGTAACAAGATGTTTTTTTATATAGGAAGAATAATCATAATCCAATCAGAACGCTCGTTTCAACGCTCGTTTCAACGCGAATTGCGCCGCTTTAGAAATTTTCAAAACAAATTGAAAATGCTACGAAATCTCTTTTTGACGTACATTATTGCCGAATAAACCTACACGTTAGTGTAAACACATTTTATTGATAATGTTATTCACAGTTAAAACTCTCCCGTCGAAGATTTTTTTTTGTTGCTGACAGAACCCGTGTCCTAGTATGGAAATGTGACCTGCTATGGCCAATGTATGTGGCAATTGTTTGCAAAGTATACATGCATGCAGCTTAAAGTTGTGTTTTATTTGAAGAACAATATAAAAACTCGGGATAGGCGTTATATTTGGACAGCTTTGTACAAAATTGTTTCAGATAGGGCCATTTTACTGATCGATGCGAAATCTATCATCCCACAGAGTAGAATCCCTGTACTTAAATATATATACTAGTACCCCCAAACGTGCCGAATCCCTGTGCGCGAGACAGGTCCATCCCAATATCTTTCTCATCCCAATCTGCCCCGGTCTTGATCGCAACATCTTTCCTTATATATTCCTGTTGAAGAAAAGGAAATTGCATTTTATTACATAACTTTGCTTGTATTTAGTTTAATACAGCCATCACATATATTCTTGTATGCACACACGTGTAGTACAGTTATCACATATTTACATAATGCTTAAATCAATTACATTTATGTATAATTATAATGCTTAAATCAATTACATGCGATTTATGTACGATTATAATGCTTAAATCAATTACATATGACGTATGTATAATTATAATGCTTAAATCAATTACACACGACTTATGTACACATGACGTATGTATAATTATAATGCTTAAAGCAATTACACACGACTTATGTATAATTATTATTCTTAAATCAATTACACATGATTTATGTATAATTATTATGCTTAAATCAATTACACACGATTTATGTATAATTATTATGCTTAAATCAATTAAATGTGACAAGTGACAATGGTTTCATTTGTGAAAACGCCATGGCAGATAGCAACAGAGCATCATACAATATACACGGCAGATAGCAACAGAGCATCATACAATATACATGGCAGATAGCAACAGAGCATCATACAATATACAAGGCAGATAGCAACAGAGCATCATACAATATACACGGCAGATAGCAACAGAGCATCATACAATATACACGGCAGATAGCAACAGAGCATCATACAATATACATGCAAACAACAACACATACAATATACACAGCAGATAGCAACAGAGCATCATACAATATACACGGCAGATAGCAACAGAGCATCATACAATATACACGGCAGATAGCAACAGAGCATCATACAATATACACAGCAGATAGCAACAGAGCATCATACAATATACACGGCAGATAGCAACAGAGCATCATACAATATACACGGCAGATAGCAACAGAGCATCATACAATATACACGGCAGATAGCAACAGAGCATCATACAATATACACGGCAGATAGCAACAGAGCATCATACAATATACACGGCAGATAGCAACAGAGCATCATACAATATACACGGCAGATAGCAACAGAGCATCATACAATATACACGGCAGATAGCAACAGAACATTGTACAATATACAGGCAGATAGCAACAGAGCATAACAATATACAGGCAGTAGCAACAGAGCATCATACAATATACACAACAGATAGCAACAGAGCATTACACAATATACATGGCAGTAGCAACAGAGCATCATACAATATACACACAGATAGCAACAGAGCATAACAATAACATGGCAGATAGCAACAGAGCATCATACAATATACACAGCAGATAGCAACAGAGCATCGTACAATATACACGGCAGCTAGCAACAGAGAATCATACAATATACACAGCAGATAGCAACAGAGCATCATACAATATACACGGCAGATAGCAACAGAGCATCATACAATATACACGGCAGATAGCAACAGAGCATCATACAATATACATGGCAGATAGCAACAGAGCATCATACAATATACACAGCAGATAGCAACAGAGCATATACAATATACACGGCAAATAGCAACAGAGCATCATACAATATACATGGCAGATAGCAACAGAGCATCATACAATATACACGGCAGATAGCAACAGAGCATCATACAATATACACAGCAGATAGCAACAGAGCATCATACAATATACACGGCAGATAGCAACAGAGCATCATACAATATACATGGCAGATAGCAACAGAGCATCATACAATATACACGGCAGATAGCAACAGAGCATCATACAATATACAGGCAGATAGCAACAGAGCATCATACAATATACACAGCAGATAGCAACAGAGCATATACAATATACACAGCAATAGCAACAGAGCATCATACAATATACATGGCAGATAGCAACAGAGCATCATACAATATACACGGCAGATAGCAACAGAGCATCATACAATATACACGGCAGATAGCAACAGAGCATCGTACAATATACACGGCAGATAGCAACAGAGCATCGTACAATATATCTATGATGATAAGTAGAACAGACTTACCGCCCAGTATGCCATTAGTAGAAATGCAATGAATACCAGCACAAGGATCAGGAAGTAAACCTCTATGTTTACTAGTGCTGGAATGAAGCCCATTCTCGAAACAGGTTTGACGACCTACAACATGAAGATGAAAGAAATAAAGCAAAGTAATATTTGTATTATATATAAACAACTACAATTAGAAAACTCATAATATTATATCTACCCACTCATTCTTGCTTCAGTGGATTAATAAAAGCAGGAACGTTAAATATATGATGTCATTGCTATAAAAAGTCATATGTAGTACACAGAGTTTTGGAAATGAAGCATGGGCGACAAGCTTGGTGTTCAAATGGCCATAAAACGGGATTACAATATGCACAACTAGACATCAACCTAGTGCTTCATGCCAAGCTTGGTAAAACAGCAGAAAGGTATTTTGGAGATGTAGAGCGGACAAGCTTTGTGTTCTAAAAATGTTCAAATGGCCGTAAATCCGCAAAAAAAATCATCCAATCGAATGGTGCTACATATGCATAACTAGACATCTTACCAATGCTTCCTGTTAAGTTTGGTGAAAATGAAACAAGGTGTTATGGAGAACATATGCGGACAAGTTAAAGCGGACAGACGGACGGCAATGGTACAAACAATATCCCCCCTGACATTTATTATTAATCGCACATGGAATTAAGCATAAATAGGTAGATTCACATAAACAACTTGGCGTATATCTCGATCAAACAATAAACCACTTGGCGTACATCTCAATCAAACAATAAACCACTTGGCATACATATCTATCAAACAATAAACCACTTGGCGTACATCTCTGGCTACATCTCATCAAACAATAAACCACTTGGCATACATCTCGATCAAACAATAAACCACTTGGCTACATCTCATCAAACAATAAACCACTTGGCATACATCTATCAAACAATAAACCACTTGGCATACATCTCATCAAACAATAAACCACTTGGCTACATCTCATCAAACAATAAACCACTTGGCTACATCTCATCAAACAATAAACCACTTGGCTACATCTCATCAACAATAAACCACTTGGCGTAATCTCATCAAACAATAAACCACTTGGCACATCTCATCAAACAATAAACCACTTGGCTACATCTCTATCAAACAATAACCACTTGGCAATCTCGATCAAACAATAAACCACTTGGCACATCTCATCAAACAATAAACACTTGGACATTCATCAAACAATAAACCACTTGGCAACATCCCCACAAACAAAACCACCAACACCACAAACAAAACACCACATCTATCAAACAATAAACACTTGGCTACATCTCATCAAACAATAAACCACTTGGCTACATCTCTATCAAACAATAAACACTTGGCACATCTCGATCAAACAATAAACCACTTGGCACATCATCAAACAAAAACCCATAAACCCTTGCACATCTCATCAAACAAAAACACTTGGCACATCTCATCAAACAATAAACCACTTGGCACATCTCATCAAACAATAAACACTTGGCACATTCATCAAACAATAAACACTTGGCAACATCTCATCAAACAATAAACACTTGGCACATCTATCAAACAATAAACCACTTGGCAACACTCATCAAACAATAAACACTTGGCAACACTCATCAAACAATAAACCACTTGGCAACATCTCATCAAACAATAAACCACTTGGCTACATCTCATCAACAATAAACCCAACAAAAACACTTGGCACATCATCAACAATAAACCACTTGGCACATTCACAAACAAAACACTTGGCACATCTCGATCAAACAATAAACCACTTGGCACATTCTATCAAACAATAAACCACTTGGCTACACTCATCAAACAATAAACCACTTGGCATACATTCATCAAACAATAAACCACTTGGCTACATCTCTATCAAACAATAAACCACTTGGCGTACATCTCATCAAACAATAACACTGGCACATCTCATCAAACAATAAACACTGGCAACATCTCTATCAAACAATAAACCACTTGGCATACATCTCATCAAACAATAAAGCACTTGGCAGACATATCGATCAAACAATAAACCACTTGGCAGACATCTCAATCAAACAATAAACCACTTGGCAGACATCTCAATCAAACAATAAAGCACTTGGCAGACATATCGATCAAACAATAAACCACTTGGCAGACATATCGATCAAACAATAAAGCACTTGGCAGACATCTCAATCAAACAATAAACCACTTGGCAGACATATCTATCAAACAATAAACCACTTGGCGTACATCTCTATCAAACAATAAACCACTTGGCAGACATATCTATCAAACAATAAACCACTTGGCGTATATCTCTATCAAACAATAAACCACTTGGCAGACATATCTATCAAACAATAAACCACTTGGCGTACATCTCTATCAAACAATAAACCACTTGGCATACATCTCGATCAAACAATAAACCACTTGGCATACATCTCTATCAAACAATAAACCACTTGGCATACATCTGCATCAAACAATAAACCACTTGGCATACATCTCTATCAAACAATAAACCACTTGGCGTACATCTCTATCAAACAATAAACCACTTGGCATACATCTCGATCAAACAATAAACCACTTGGCATACATCTGCATCAAACAATAAACCACTTGGCAGACATATCTATCAAACAATAAACCACTTGGCGTACATCTCTATCAAACAATAAACCACTTGGCATACATCTCGATCAAACAATAAACCACTTGGCATACATCTCTATCAAACAATAAACCACTTGGCATACATCTGCATCAAACAATAAACCACTTGGCATACATCTGCATCAAACAATAAACCACTTGGCATACATCTCTATCAAACAATAAACCACTTGGCATACATCTCTATCAAACAATAAAGCACTTGGCGTACATCTCTATCAAACAATAAACCACTTGGCATATATCTCTATCAAACAATAAACCACTTGGCGTACATCTCGATCAAACAATAAACCACTTGGCGTATATCTCGATCAAACAATAAACCACTTGGCGTACATCTCTATCAAACAATAAACCACTTGGCGTACATCTCTATCAAACAATAAACCACTTGGCGTATATCTCGATCAAACAATAAACCACTTGGCGTACATCTCTATCAAACAATAAACCACTTGGCGTACATCTCGATCAAACAATAAACCACTTGGCATACATCTCTATCAAACAATAAACCACTTGGCACATCTCACAAACAAAAACCACTTGCAACATCTCATCAAACAATAAACCACTTGGCTACATCTCTATCAAACAATAAACACTTGGCTACATCTCGATCAAACAATAAACCACTTGGCATACATCTCGATCAAACAATAAACCACTTGGCTACATATCTATCAAACAATAAACACTTGGCTACATCTCATCAACAATAAACCACTGGCGTACATCTCTATCAAACAATAAACACTTGGCTACATCTCATCAAACAATAAACCACTTGGCGTACATTCTATCAAACAATAACCACTTGGCATACACTCTATCAAACAATAAACCACTTGGCATACATATCTATCAAACAATAAACCACTTGCATACATCTCTATCAAACATAAACCACTTGGCTACATCTCTATCAAACAATAAACACTTGGCGTACATCTCTATCAACAATAAACCACTTGGCTACATTCATCAACAATAAACACTTGGCTACATTCTATCAAACAATAACCACTTGCATACATCTCTATCAAACAATAAACCACTTGGCGTACATCTTATCAAACAATAAACCACTTGGCATACACTCTATCAAACAATAAACCACTTGGCATACACTCTATCAAACAATAAACCACTTGGCATACATCTCTATAAACAATAAACCACTTGGCGTACATCTCTATCAAACAATAAACCACTTGGCATACACTCTATCAAACAATAAACCACTTGGCATACACCTCTATCAAACAATAAACCACTTGGCGTACATATCTATCAAACAATAAAGCACTTGGCATACATCTCGATCAAACAATAAACCACTTGGCGTACATCTCTATCAAACAATAAACCACTTGGCATACATCTCTATCAAACAATAAACCACTTGGCATACATCTCTATCAAACAATAAACCACTTGGCGTACATCTCTATCAAACAATAAACCACTTGGCGTACATCTCTATCAAACAATAAAGCACTTGGCGTACATCTCTATCAAACAATAAACCACTTGGCATACATCTCTATCAAACAATAAACCACTTGGCATACATCTCTATCAAACAATAAAGCACTTGGCGTACATCTCTATCAAACAATAAACCACTTGGCGTACATCTCTATCAAACAATAAACCACTTGGCGTACATCTCTATCAAACAATAAACCACTTGGCGTACATCTCTATCAAACTTTCAAACTATAAACATGTCTCAGCCTCCTTCTAAACATTTCAAACTTGAATTGCTAATTTAGGAGATATCTACCCCACTATGAAAACACTTCTAAACCGAAAATCCATCTAAACCGAACTTTGCCTCTGGTCCGGTGGCCGTTCAGTTTAGAGGGGTTTCACTGTAACAGTGAAATTCATGGAATTTCATTAGAATTGTGTCGTAATTGTGTCATAATACACTTGGAGGTGTTAGACATGACACTAAAATGTGATGCAGTGATTCTATCTTTCTACAATAACTATCGGATTGGGTACATGTACTACTGATGAAAATTTATATAAAAATAAAACTTACATGATCTCTGGAATTGTCTGATGAGGCTGAAAAATAGGTCATTGAAATTATTTGTACATACATTTAAATTATTATGCTATTATTCATAAGTAAACATCAACACAAAATTTATTAAAACGTTTTATATAAATCCGCGTCACAATCCTTTATCGGAATAAATGTTATCAGCCGGCAAAAATCTTCAGAAACAGCCCAAGTTGTGGCATATAAATGAACTAGAAAATGTGCATTATGTCTTAAAGACCCAGTATGCCTTTACCTAGAATGTGCCGCACACCAACATATTGTAAGGAGCGGATGATTAGATATTGTGATTATTGTCTTATATTTTCATTTTTCAATAATAAATTATTACAGTAAAAGGTGAAATTTGGAAAATATGGCCACAAACGAACCTGCTTTTGTGACAATACAATTTGTAAATTACCTCCCTTTACAGGATTTGTTTTAACAAAATCACCAATATCTCTGTCTCTGATGGTTCACTAAAATTAACACAAGGATAAATGTGCGTATGAATGATAGTATTATTTTCCAGCTGAAGAAAAACACCACATAGTTACATAAAGGCTTGTTGTAGTCTCACAATGTATTGTCACTTTCAAACTGAATATAATTATAGGGTTTATAATAACTGTTGAATAAATGTATCCGGTGCGCCCGCGGTTCCCTTTGTAAGCCATTATTAGGTTATATGCGACATTCAAAACGGCAGGATTCAACACAAAAATTGAGGGTCACCTTTTATGTAAATAATGTTGGAACAAGTTCGACAGCACGGATGGTGATCAGAAATATGTAAACAAACTGGCTTATGAGTTACGGAGGCCCCTCAGGTTGCACAGATATGTTGTGTAAACTTGTGATTCGCTCTAACAACAGTGGTGTAACTGAATTGATGTTCACACTTATTCCTCTGGTATAAGTAGCTAAACCAAATGTCTTGAGGACTGTCTTGAATTATAAGATATGAGTCCTCGAGGTTCTCTTGTACTCTGATACATAGCTCTAGGGTTTACCAGCATATATCCATACATGTGTATATTGGTTTACAAAGGGAATCGCGGGCGCACCGGACATATTTAACGGCTACGATTGTGCCCTTAGGCAAGGCATTTAAATTCCATATTGCCTCGTCTTTCTCCCCCGTGGCGATGGTTTTCACCAGGAATGAGTTCTCGAGAGTGATTAATATAAGCTCAAACCTTGGAGAGTTCCTTCTTCTTTTCTAGAACTCTGAAATTCATGCCTCAACATGTCATTCAGGTCATGCAACTCTCGATTCCTCTCAATCGCAAGCTGCACTAACTTCTGCAGCAGAGCATTGTCATCATTTCCTGCAACTCTCGATTCCTCTCAATCGCAAGCTGCACTAACTTCTGCAGCAGAGCATTGTCATCATTTCCTGCAACTCTCGATTCCTCTCAATCGCAAGCTGCACTAACTTCTGCAGCAGAGCATTGTCATCATTTCCTGCAACTCTCGATTCCTCTCAATCGCAAGCTGCACTAACTTCTGCAGCAGAGCATTGTCATCATTTCCTGCAACTCTCGATTCCTCTCAATCGCAAGCTGCACTAACTTCTGCAGCAGAGCATTGTCATCATTTCCTGCAACTCTCGATTCCTCTCAATCGCAAGCTGCACTAACTTCTGCAGCAGAGCATTGTCATCATTTCCTGCAACTCTCGATTCCTCTCAATCGCAAGCTGCACTAACTTCTGCAGCAGAGCATTGTCATCATTTCCTGCAACTCTCGATTCCTCTCAATCGCAAGCTGCACTAACTTCTGCAGCAGAGCATTGTCATCATTTCCTGCAACTCTCGATTCCTCTCAATCGCAAGCTGCACTAACTTCTGCAGCAGAGCATTGTCATCATTTCCTGCAACTCTCGATTCCTCTCAATCGCAAGCTGCACTAACTTCTGCAGCAGAGCATTGTCATCATTTCCTGCAACTCTCGATTCCTCTCAATCGCAAGCTGCACTAACTTCTGCAGCAGAGCATTGTCATCATTTCCTGTCTGTAAAGAAACATTTTATAATAATGATTACACACCTAGATCTATTGTCGCCAAAATCAATGGAAATGTTCAATTCCGCTAAACCCGTAAATTTTAAGATTTAAGATTATTCCTATAATAGTTAGATCTATTAAATGTTGTAAATAAGAAAGATGAAGCTCCAAGTTTCCAAGGAACACAACTTCAAATTGTCCAAGAATAAAATCTTTCAACAGGTAACAACATAATTTGACAGACGGATCTCTAGTCCAGTGGTTAACACGTTGGATTGGTAATCCAGAGATCACAGGTTCGTTCCCCCGTCTGACCCTAATAAAATTAAAAGTCAGTGGAACTTTAAACCGAGGTCTCGTGACAGTGCTTTACACTGTGCCTGTAAAAGAACAAGAGGAGACTCTGGAATGGGTCTCTGTCTGTATCATTGCACAATCCTCCAAAAAATCTAAAATGACTAATCTCTTCAGGAGGCTTCGCTCATATGGGCAACTGGTAGTGACGATAAATAAACGCAAAACACACAAACATAATTTGTTCAAGTGGTGTGAAAGAATTTGTGTTCACCACTGTAAAGGAACAAGAGCCAATGAAAACAGTCAACACCAAACATTGACCAATGACTGAGTTACACAAAGAAGACTGTTACCCGAAATGCAAAGATTACAGTGCGACTTTTATAAAACAGTCAACACCAAACATTGACCAATGACTGAGTTACACAAAGAAGACTGTTACCCAAAATGCAAAGATTACAGTGCGACTTTTATAAAACAGTCAACACCAAACATTGACCAATGACTGAGTTACACAAAGAAGCCTGTTACCCAAAATGCAAAGATTACAGTGCGACTTTTATAAAACAGTCAACACCAAACATTGACTAATGACTGAGTTACACAAAGAAGACTGTTACCCAAAATGCAAAGATTACAGTGCGACTTTTATAAAACAGTCAACACCAAACATTGACCAATGACTGAGTTACACAAAGAACACTGTTACCCAAAATGCAAAGATTACAGTGTGACTTTTATAAAACAGTCAACACCAAACATTGACCAATGACCGAGTTACACAAAGAAGCCTGTTACCCAAAATGCAAAGATTACAGTGCGACTTTTATAAAACAGTCAACACCAAACATTGACCAATGACTGAGTTACACAAAGAAGACTGTTACCCAAAATGCAAAGATTACAGTGCGACTTTTATAAAACAGTCACCACCAAACATTGACCAATGACTGAGTTACACAAAGAAGCCTGTTACCCAAAATGCAAAGATTACAGTGCGACTTTTATAAAACGATTGGCGCTTCAGTCTTTATTAAATTTTTAACTGAATTTAAACTCTACCTTTAGCCGGTGATCAAAACGGTGCCGTCCATCTTTTGCCATTGCTTTGCGATACGCTGAAATGTTAGCATGGCCATAATATTACATGCATAAATCTCAAAATGACACAGCACGGATTGTGATCAGTTATATGTAACCACACTGGCTTATGAGCCGATGTTAAATCGTCCATTTTAAAGCCGAATGCTGGGATGAAGGTATATATATATATATATTAATACCTCTATTATTTTTCGCAAAGCCTCCAGCCTTTACATGTATAACACAGCATATCATTCTGACTATTCGATTAACTTTGCGCATTTATAGAAATTAAAAACTGAGTGAATTATGAACTATGTACATGCTTCCGGATGCGCCCGGTTTTTGATTTCTTTAAATTTGTGTCATCCCTATTTAAAGAGCCAGCCATTTCTGACTTATAAATGAGACACCTCTTTTTATGAACATCAGTACTTCCCGAATGATATGCTTTTATGCCAGGCGTCAGACTGGTAAGCAATCGGTAACCATTATTTAACTAGCTGGCGGCTCACAAACCGACCATATCAGAACTAACCCCAGACGAGGTTCGAACCTCTTGCTCCATACGTGGACGCCTTAACCTCTATGTATGTTCCATTAATGTCAAACAAACCCCTTGCCTAGAGATGTTTTCCTGAGCAGGTTTAGGTGGCCCAGGAACCTAGATAGAATGAAATAGATCCTGGTCGACCTAAGCGGTTAACAAGTACTATGCAAGGTGTGGGAGGTGCACTGCTCAATGACAGCATGTACGTACCCTGACCGAATATTGAACCGATATTGTTCAATAAAATCAATCCATACAGCATATGAATATTGAACCGATATTGTTCAATAAAATCAATCCATACAGCATATGAACAGTGAATTATGCAACAACAAAAAAAGCATTATGTGTCATGTTAGGCCAATAAAGACCCTGTGTGTTTATGGTTTTCCAACCGGATCGGATTTTTTTTACCCAACCATGAATTTTTTCTGAAAGTTTGAAAAATTCAAAAATTTCATATATCACATTTTTCTGTGCCCAAGAGTATGGTAAAAATTAATATTAAAATTTCCATTAAAAATACAGTCAAACATGTCTTAAGCAACCAGCTAAGGGAGAGATAAAAATATGGATGGTTTTTCAATAGAGGGTAATTGTTGAACAAAATGCCACAATGGGAATGCTGTAACTCAAACTGGCTGCTTAATATAGGTTGACTGCTTAGTAGAGGTGACCAATAACACAGGTTTGATGATAGGTGTTCAAATGCAACCATTATATGAACGAGACATGATTTCAGACAGCCTTCTGTGTCAGCCGATCCGTCGTGGAATAATGCAGTAAAAGAACAGTCATAGCAGACGATTTCAAATGAAACTTACCTGACGTTTCCTCTACATTTGGCATCCTCAAAGGTGGTTGGCAGGGTGGCAGACACGTCCTGCCCTGTACTTGCATGCCGCAAGTCATGAGCAAGATGAAGATAATAAGCAATGGTGCACACAAATTCATTGTGTCCTGAAATACATAAATTGTCAATATTTTATTATAATATTATATTTATATTCATTGAGTCGGACATATATAACAAGTATCAACATTTGCCGTAATCGATTTTCCGACTAAAGGAAAATAGATAGAATCTAAAATAGATAGAATCTATCAGATTAACAAGAAATCAAATCAAATGTTACTTGTCTGCATGATACATAATTTCATAAATACAACAAAAAAGTGGAATGGGGGGGGGGGGCTCATGGATCCATTGATAATGCCATAACATAAATAGAGCTTATTAAACATAGAGTGTTGGAACCTATGCTCGGCATAAATCCCAGGGTCTATCTAGTCCAAATAATTAGACTTGAAAAATGTGACATTTTATTATCAAGGCATTTTTTAAGTCTAAACGCCTCAATTATACACGTAGCATATTTTATATTCTAAAAAGTCGTTTTTATAAATTAAAATTGCTAACAAGATGAACACACACACCATTGTTTGAATTCTGCACAGTTTATAGCGGTGAAAACTTTAAACCTACCCCAGTTTTCACTAATTTCACTATATCCGTTTTATGTCACCATATAAATATCATTTTTTAAAGAAATTGGCAATTTTTTCTCCAAAATGACATATGCATCGTCTGCCACGCCAATATATTTACGAATAAAAATGTCATTATAGTCTCACTGCTCCGTGTTTATGAGTTATGTCCGTTATTACACACAAGGGGTCCTTATTAATAATATCGATTTTCACCGTTTTTCGCCTTCAGGTCCATGTGTTTTCACAGAGGTTCTCCAACTGATATACATGGTTGTGTAAACCTAGTTATTCTCTGTTAGGCACCGTGTGATGTGTTCGATGGATGCGTCCAGTTACGATTCTGCACCCAGTCAGAGTAATTAGGAGGGGCGACGACTTCTTATGCCCCGTGCACAGGCACCAGACACAAATTTTTTTTTATTTTTGGCCTATGGTCATATAGTAAGTAATTATATATTACTTACTATATGACCATAGGCCAAAAATAAATAAAAAATGTGTGTCTGGTGCCTGTGGCCCCGTGTGTTTGTCTAAGTTAAACTAAATTAGTGTTTTAGATACAGTATATAGACAAAATGCTCTCCAACAAATGAATTTTGAGTGAAAATGATAAATTAAGCCTATTATTAAAGTAAGTGTTCCTTATTTATATTGTTTTGTTAAAAAAAAAAAAAACTGTTGCTTACATAATAATGCTCGCGCTGTAGGCAATTTCCACAGTTAGGCGAAAACATGTGACGTCATTCCGGATTACTGACAATGAGGTACCGCTATTTTGTCAACTTTTCTCAATAAGTAAACAATCGGTTTTCTTCGAGATTTTGGGGAATGAAAGGTAAAATATTGTTTATTTGGTGACGTAAAATTGTTTGCAGTGTATGACAATTCTAAACCTATATAGGAGTCCGTTATGTCGTCGAAAACCAGTAACACCGGGATATGATATGTAGGATTTACGCCGAGCATAGGTTCCACCACTCTAAAATAAACATAACTTACAATGATGTAATTCTTGATAAAAAGGAAATTACTGCATGGCACATGCGCAAACATTGCTCGAGTGAATATGAGATACACAGCCTCAACATCATGAATTAGTTTATACACATTTATGTTAGATTGATTGCGAAACAAGTTCTTACAACTTATATTAATCACTTTCGATACCTCATTCCTGGTGGAATCCATCGCCACGAGTGAGATAGAGAGAGCGAGCGAGCGAGAGAGAGAGAGAGAGAGAGAGAGAGAGAGAGAGAGAGAGAAGAGGCAACGTGGAATTTAAATGCATTGCCTAAGTCACAATCGTAACGGCTCCAGCGTGGCTCAAGCTTCGGGCATTTCGCACATGAAGCGAACGCCCTACTACTGCGTTATCACGACGTCTACATCGGGAAAGGGGTGTGAGAACAATATCCTTATATACTTCCATAAATAGGCTTGCTGTACGAGGAAATGTGAACCCACCCATCTCCTCAACTGAGTCCTTACTGATTGATAACATATGAAACAAGATTGATTTATGATTCTCAATCAACATGTAAATCTATAGACAAAAAGGTAAAAGAACCAGAGGAGACTCTGGAATGAGTCACTGTCTGTATCATTGCACTATCCTCCAAAAATCTAAAATGACTCATCTCTTCAGGTGGCGTCGCTATTATGGGCAACCGGTAGCGACGATAAATAAATGTAAAACACACACACTTTTATCTCGCATAAGCACAGCCATTAAAACTTGTTGGGTACTTGAAGAAACAATATATTATTTTCGTATATCAAAAGGGAGCAACTAAGTATAAAATGTTTGTATAATTAAACACTTATACATGTACGTAGTATATATTAAATTCATGGATTTGCATAATATACACGTGCATGCATACAATGAATACAGTGGACACTCGGGATTTGTTCAACATACAATTTCGGTCATATTAAGTTTATCATAAGTATGGCTATTTTTACTATCATTGTATCTAAGATGAAGCTATAGTACTAGATGGATAAATAATTAAATGCTACTAACAACTATTTAAAAAAAACCATCTTCGATGTGTCTGTGATTTGTATAATTATTACATGCATTCCAATTATTCATATTATCTAGATTGAATCCCTTTAATTTCGACCATTTTGACATATTTATATTGGAGATGTATTGTTAAATTTCCACTAAATTGTAATATATGGTGTGTATTTCGACACAACGTATGTAAAACACTACACATTCGTTTTCATGAGGCATTTCTCCGCATTGAAAGATACAATTTGTGTGCTTTGGGTTGCCATTTTGAATGTGAGCCATTTAGAACACTTTTAACACTGACTTAACTTTGTGTGTGTTTTACGTTTATTTATCGTCGCTACCGGTTGCCCATATGAGCGACGCCTCCTGAAGAGATTAGTAATTTTAGATTTTGGAGGATAGTGCAATGATACAGACAGAGACCCATTACAGAGTCTCCTCTGATTCTTTTACGTGCACGGTGTAAAGCACCGACACGAGACCTCGGTTTAACGTCCCATCTGAAAGACTGTTATGATATTTTTGGACCGGACTATAAATGTCAGACACGCCTTTTCTTGTTCGAGCACGGCTCAGGCCGTGTCTCATTTATATGAAAAAAAAGTTGGCAGTTTCTTACAGAGGTTTGTGCATCACCTACTGATTAATCGCTGGAGCCTGCCCAGGAAAGGTGTTGTTAGGTAAACTGTCCATCGCTGAAAAACTGTCCATCGCTGAAATGGGCATCCGATAGCGTCGTTAAATTAATTTAAATAATAACACAATCATTTTGAGGACCCATTCCAGAGGCTCCGACACGAGTCCATAGTATAACATCTCATATGAAAGACTATGATACGAGTCGTTTTAGTATGGTATAGCTGGGACCAAACATGTCACTGATCCGCTAATAATAATGTCTTTATTCAAAGAGAATACACATCAGTTAATGAGTACCAGATTTCCCTTTCCCGAGACCGTCTCGTTACACATCAGTTAATGAGTACCAGTCTTCCATTTCCCGAGGCCGTCTTGTTACACATCAGTTAATGAGTACCAGTCTTCCCTTTCCCGAGGTCGTCTCGTTACACATCAGTTAATGAGTACCAGTCTTCCCTTTCCCGAGACCGTCTCGTTACACATCAGTTAATGAGTACCAGTCTTCCCTTCCCCGAGGCCGTCTCGTTACACATCAGTTAATGAGTACCAGTCTTCCCTTTCCCGAGACCGTCTCGTTACACATCAGTTAATGAGTACCAGTCTTCCATTTCCCGAGGCCGTCTCGTTACACATCAGTTAATGAGTACCAGTCTTCCCTTCCCCGAGACCGTCTCGTTACACATCAGTTAATGAGTACCGTCTCCCTCCCAACACACAAAAACCACCCCCCCACCCAACACAAAAACCAACCCCCCAACCCAACACAAAAACCCCACCAACCCCACACACAAAAACAACCTTCCCGAGGCCGTCTCGTTACACATCAGTAATGAGTACCAGTCTTCCCTTCCCGAGGCCGTCTCGTTACAATCAGTTAATGAGTACCACCCCCCCACCCACACACAAAGTACCAGTCTTCCATTTCCCGAGCGTCTCGTTACACATCAGTTAATGAGTACCAGTCTTCCCTTTCCCGAGGCCGTCTCGTTACACATCAGTTAATGAGTACCAGTCTTCCCTTTCCCGAGACCGTCTCGTTACACATCAGTTAATGAGTACCAGTCTTCCCTTCCCGAGGCCGTCTCGTTACACATCAGTTAATGAGTACCAGTCTTCCCTTTCCCGAGACCGTCTCGTTACACATCAGTTAATGAGTACCAGTCTTCCCTTTCCCGAGGCCGTCCGTACACATCAGTTAATGAGTACCAGTCTTCCCTTTCCCGAGGCCGTCTCGTTACACATCAGTTAATGAGTACCAGTCTTCCCTTTCCCGAGGCCGTCTCGTTACACATCAGTTAATGAGTACCAGTCTTCCCTTCCCCGAGGCCGTCTCGTTACACATCAGTTAATGAGTACCAGTCTTCCCTTTCCCGAGCCGTCTCGTTACACACAGTAATGAGTACCAGTCTTCCCTTCCCGAGGCCGTCTCGTTACACCAGTTAATGAGTACCAGTCTCCCTTCCCGAGGCCTCTCGTTACACATCAGTTAATGAGTACCAGTTTCCTTCCCCGAGCCGTCTCGTTACACATCAGTAATGAGTACCATCTTCCCTCCCGAGGCCGTCTCGTACACATCAGTTAATGATACCAGTCTTCCATTTCCCGAGGCCGTCTCGTTACACATCAGTTAATGAGTACCAGTCTTCCCTTCCCGAGGCCGTCTCGTTACACATCAGTTAATGAGTACCAGTCTTCCATTTCCCGAGGCCGTCTCGTTACACATCAGTTAATGAGTACCAGTCTTCCCTTCCCCGAGGCCGTCTCGTTACACATCAGTTAATGAGTACCAGTCTTCCCTTCCCCGAGACCGTCTCGTTACACATCAGTTAATGAGTACCAGTCTTCCCTTCCCCGAGACCGTCTCGTTAATACTTATGAGTGCTTACAATATATTCAAAATACATGATTTATGGACAATTTCAGGAATATTTTCAAGACCACTATTTAACCCGTGACATAGTTTGTACACGTGGAAGGCTGCAACCGCCACTGCAGGTCACCCATCGGACTGCACAGCCACAGCAGACGGTGCTCATCTGTATACTCAACGTGCGCTAACTCCATAGTCTAACAAGACTGACGGATGCCGAAGAAGTTTGTACAAAAAGAATACGTATAGCTAATCAGTGAAGAGTATGGTGTTCTATGAAGAGAGGTGTAATGCAGTGCAGCATAAAAATCATAAATGTGAAATTACATGAACAGGGTAGCTGTAGATGAGCTTGAACATCGTTGCTGTGTAAGCTATTATGTGTACATTGGTGAGAACTTGACTAGTTCTTGACATCTTTAGTAAACGTTTCAAAGTTTATTCGGCAAATCAGCAATATACATACATGTTTTTGGCCATTAACAAATAATAGTTGTAATATGGCAAAGAGATAAATATAATCATATAAACATGCATTTAACTTGAATTTATACAGACAAAACAACAAACAATTACACAAATTAGTATAATTTATGGAACAGTTAGCATGGTAAGGGTGTGTTCACGTATTGCAACTGCTTCTTTGACATATTTGGCAAGATTTTGTAATCTTCTATGATTGGTTGTTGACATTATGTACAAAAATTTTCCAAATGTAGGCGATGCAGAATTTAATGAATATTTTCTTCTCAAATGAATATATAGAGGACAACACAATAAGAAATGGTATTCATCCTCAATTGAGTTCATATTACAAAGTTTACAAATGCATTGGTTTCTATCGATGCCTGCGTATCGGCCAGTTTCTGTTTCCAGATGATATGCAGAGATTCTAAATCGGGTTAGTTCCCTCCTTAAAGAATCATACAAAATTATTAATGTATGCTTCACATTTCAATGACAATTTAAATTTTCTGAAGCAACATAGTTTAGACATTGAATTAACAGAGTTATGCCACTCCTATATGAATTGGTCTCGGACACGACGTTTAAGAATAAGCAAATAGTTCATGTTTTCATTAAAATTATATCTAATGTTAGTAAAACCAAGATGGTCAATGATAGATACAATATTCTATTAGACCAACACTTACCATGTACGGAGCTGCATTGCTCATTAATAAGAGAATTATGATTTTTCATAAGTCTAATCCAAAATTTTAATGATCTTTCCCTTGCAATAATAGAAAAGGGAAATCTACCAAGCTCGCCTAATATAGCATAGGTGTGTGTCTGTTTACGGAGTCCAAGAATCTGCTTACAGAATCACTATATCTAGAGCGATGGTCTCTGATGGGCCAAAGCCCAAATATGGTATATACATTAATGCGCATGCTCGGCGCCGCTGTGACGTCAGCATTAGTTTAGCTGAATGGCAGCAACTGAATATACCTATGATCTTTCAACGTGTTACTGCCGAAGAATTAGTCACGATTATATTTGACAGGCGCAGTCTAGAACAGTGGGTTAATCTAAATTGGTATATGCAAGCTAAAATGATAAAATGATCTACAAAACTATAGTTTAATAAAAGCAGACAGTTTAACGTTGACTGTCAACAAAAGCACAATAAATTGAACAGATGTGTCGACAATGATAATGGTAATGAATTTGTTGCGTATGTGACTGCTTTCACTTACCAGAACGGAGAATCTCCTGAGTACACAACAAGAGGGGGTTATAGAAGTTAGTAGACTTGTTACACTCAACATGGATAGCATAGCAGTTCGGATGGTTGTAATTTTAGGACAGTCAATTCGGATGTTGGTAATTTTCGGACAGTATGGGTCATCTTCCAGACCCACTTTATTACGGTGCTCCAGGATTGAGGCAAGCTTCGATACTGGTTGTTTAACCTCTATGCGTTCATCGTTGGGCATACATATACAGGAACCTGCACCACATAGGCCGGGTTGCCCTGACATGAACCAACTGTGCGGCAATGACAGCATTTGGGTCAGTTGTCTGTAACATCTGGTTGATTACTTGTCTGGCTTGGTTTTGCTGTTCCGTTGTCCTGTTCTTTGAGGAGCCCAGGTTGTTCCAATATGTAGGCGTGCGTCTGCTTGGTTGGATACTTTCCAGGTATAACACCTCAGGTTCAATACAGCTGATATTAACATCTGTTAGCGATTCCATGTCGATAACCTGAAGAAGCATCTTACCAATAGGTGTTGATGAACTGGGGGCATCTGTTTTTTCTCTTGCAACTGTTCAAACACTGCCTGATGAGTTTGTTGTCTGCCTTTGCCATTATCTTTGCACACTCTCTGATGGCCATCTCTTCCCTACGCAGATCAAGGGGTGGGACTCCAGCCTGAACCTCGATACATTCGCAGCTTACTGATGATGAAGCTCCAAGACACAAACCAAGTCCTTTGCGCTGAATCTTCTCTAGTATGTTGACTGTGGTACCTGACTGCCAGATTGGTGAAGCATATTCTAAGTATGGAGCTACAACACTATTGTATAGTTTCAGCATATTTTCCGGCGATATTCACTCCGACTTTGCTACACACATCAACTGTCTGAGCGCTTTGGAAGCCTTTGTCTCTACAGACTGTATATGCTGGCAGAAGCTTAACTTCTCATCTAGAACAACACCAAGGATCTTTGCTGTTTATACTCTTTTCAGCTGGTTACCCGTCCGAATAAATTTGCTGTCTGGTGTGTTGTAAGTACTAGAACTCCTCGATAGTAAAACACTTCACTAACCACAGTATTCTGTACCATTTGCAGCATGGTTTTAGAGAAAAACGGTCATGCGTGACCCAGCTAGTAATGCTAGTCAATGACTTGGTTACCTCTGTCTACAATAAGCATCAGGTAGATCTCATCCTATTAGACTTCAGTAAGGCTTTCGATAAGGTCAATCACGAGAAAGTATTACCATATCATGTACTAAAAATGCATGACTATGGAATCAGAGGTCAAACATTAAGGTGTATTAAGAGTTTTCTAGATAATAGACTCCAGTCAGTTGTCCTTA
Organism: Archivesica marissinica; assembly: GCA_014843695.1. Lineage (NCBI taxonomy): Eukaryota > Metazoa > Mollusca > Bivalvia > Venerida > Vesicomyidae > Archivesica > Archivesica marissinica. Next base: position 45,564,667 of record CM026395.1, on the reverse strand, counting down.
ATGGTATTAGTTCAGAGGCCATTCTGGTGTCCTCTCGGGTGGCACGATTTACCCAAATCTACCCAAATCTCCGCTGGAACCGTTATGATTATGCCCTTAGGCAAGGCATTTAAATTCCACATTGCCTCTTCTCTCTCCCTCGTGGCAATGGATTCCATCAGGAATGAGGTCTCGAGAGTGATTAATATAAGATGAAAGAACTTGTTTCGCAATCAAGCTAAAATAAATTTGTATAAACTAATCTAGATCTGTAAATTCAGCAAATCTCCAAGGATCTACACTTTTTGCCCACCTATAAATAACACTGGTTCCCACCTATAGACAACACTGGTTCCCAGCTATAAATAACACTCAGTCAATGTGTGTGTGTTTTACGTTTATTTATCGTCACTACCGGTTGCCCATATGAGCGACGCCTCCTGAAGAGATTAGTCATTTTAGATATTTGGAGGCTAGTGCAATGATACAGATAGAGACCCATTCCAGTCTCCCCTGGTTCTTTTACGTGCATGGTGTAAAAGACCGACACGAGACCTCGGTTTAACGTCCCATCTGAAAGACTGTTAATTTTATTAGGGTCAGATGGGGGATCGAACCTGCGATCCCTGGATTACCAGTCCAGTATGTTACCACTGCACTACAGAGCCGTCTGTTCAGTCAATGAGAGTAATTATGTGACGTGATGTCATTTTTGAATATGCTTGGATATGTCCTAAAATATTTGAATGTGTAGTGTCAAGCCTATGGTTTATCAATAAATCAGACTTTATCTGACAAGGGAGGTAATAGAAAATTAGCGTTGTCTCTCATTGGAAGGTTTTCTGTATCTTGCACAATCCTCCAAAACATAACATGACAAATATACGTCTGGAGGCATCCCCCCAATATACCAGGGGGCGACAACAAATAAATGTCTCTAAAACAATGTTTGTTTTAGGGATGTTTTAGGGATTTAGGGTCGCACCAAACAGTTGATTGTGCTCTAACGACTAACTAATGAGGCTAAGTGGAAGTCGTGATAGCGCAGTGGATGCGCGTTCGCTTCTGGTCCGAAAGGTCTGGAGTTTGAGCCCCGCTGGAGCCGTTACGATTGTGCCCTTAGGCAAGGCATTTAAATTCCACGTCGCCTCTTCTCTCTCCCTCGTGGCGATGGATTCCATCATGAATGAGGTCTCGAGGGTGATTAATATAAGTTGTAAGAACTTGCTTCACAATCGAGCTAAAATAAATTTGTATAAACTAACTAATGAGGCGGCGGAAGATGCCATGCACCCATTGTCTGAGATGCCCAAGCAGAACCTCTGACCTTCTGCGAGTATGCAGAATAGGATATTTAATGTTAAATGGAAGACATGAACAATAAAAAATTTATTGACTATTTAATGAGCAAGTAGTTTATTTCAATAGCAGATTGAAATCCGACATATCACGAAATGAAAATAATTGTATAAGACTGTTCTTATACATAAACGCAGCTCGAGATTTTCTACGTGCATGTGTACATGTGAATGTGTAGTAAACACCGTTTGAATAAAACCTAACCATAGATGTTCATTCAGAAGTTTAAAGTTCCTAATATTTATAATGAATCTTAAAGTCCCGTATTTTCTAAGTCATTGCATTTTAGGGCTTTAAAGACAACCTTTAGAATTTTATTTATAACTGAATTTAAATAGAATCTTAAAATCCCCATTCTTTAGAATATCTTGGTGTCCAGAATATTCAAAGTAAATACATTATAAAGCTTTAAAAGAAAATTGTACATACAGATATAGATATATAAATTGAACAAGTGCACATACATGTAGAAAATATTCAGCTGTATTTTTATCATAAAACAAAAACTTATGTGACATATTTCATTGATTGAAGCAAAACATACCAAACAGAAATTAAATAAAACAGCATTGTATAGCCTTATCTAATCATAACATTTAACGTAAATCTGTTATATTATAATATACTGTACACCCGACAACACAGCATCTTCAATATATACTGTACACCTGACAACACGGCATCTTCAATATATACTGTACACCTGACAACACGGCATCTTCAATATATACTGTACATCCAACAACACGGCATCTTCAATATATACTGTACACCTGACAACACGGCATCTTCAATATATACTGTACACCTGACAACACGGTATTTTCAATATATACTGTACACCTGACAACACGGCATCTTCAATATATACTGTACACCTGACAACACAGCATCTTCAATATATACTGTACACCTGACAACACGGCATCTTCAATATATACTGTACACCTGACAACACGGCATCTTCAATATATATTGTACACCTGACAACACAGCATCTTCAATATATACTGTACACCTGACAACACGGTATTTTCAATATATACTGTACACCTGACAACATGGCATCTTCAATATATACTGTACACCTGACAACACAGTATTTTCAATATATACTGTACACCCGACAACACGGCATCTTCAATATATACTGTACACCCGACAACACGGTATTTTCAATATATACTGTACACCTGACAACACGGTATTTTCAATATATACTGTACACCCGACAACACGGTATTTTCAATATATACTGTACACCTGACAACACGGTATTTTCAATATATACTGTACACCCGACAACACGGTATTTTCAATATATACTGTACACCCGACAACACGGCATCTTCAATATATACTGTACACCTGACAACACGGTATTCTCAATATATACTGTACACCTGACAACACGGTATTCTCAATATATACTGTACACCTGACAACACGGTATTTTCAATATATACTGTACACCTGACAACACGGCATCTTCAATATATACTGTACACCTGACAACACGGCATCTTCAATATATACTGTACACCTGACAACACGGTATTTCAATATATACTGTACATCCGACAACACGGCATCTTCAATATACTGTACACCTGACACACGGCATCTTCAATATATACTGTACACCTGACAACACGGCATCTTCAATATTCTGTACACCTGACAACACGGTATTTTCAATATATACTGTACATCCGACAACACGGCATCTTCAATATATACTGTACACCTGACAACACGGTATTTTCAATATATACTGTACATCCAACAACATGGCATCTTCAATATATACTGTACACCCGACAACACGGCATCTTCAATATATACTGTACATCCGACAACACGGCATCTTCAATATATACTGTACACCTGACAACACGGCATCTTCAATATATACTGTACATCCAACAACACGGCATCTTCAATATATACTGTACACCTGACAACACGGCATCTTCAATATATACTGTACACCTGACAACACAGCATCTTCAATATATACTGTACACCCGACAACACGGCATCTTCAATATATACTGTACACCGGACAACACGGCATCTTCAATATATACTGTACACCCGACAACACAGCATCTTCAATATATACTGTACACCCGACAACACGGTATTTTCAATATATACTGTACACCTGACAACACGGTATTTTCAATATATACTGTACACCTGACAACACGGTATTTTCAATATATACTGTACACCCGACAACACAGCATCTTCAATATATACTGTACACCCGACAACACGGCATTTTCAATATATACTGTACACCCGACAACACGGCATATATAAACATATATATTTTTGGCAATCTATAAAAATAAAATATATTTGGCATCCAATTAATAAAATGCAGCAATTTTTAAGTTCTGTCAGGAAATGTGTGCGAGATACAATTCTGGTAGCGTTTATTGGTCGTACAGTCAAACCCGTCGTAAGCAGCTACCCAAGGGAGTCATAGAAAGTGGCTGATTAGCACAGGTGGCTGCTTAATAGAGATATAATGTATAATAAAACAACATATTGGGAATCTGGACACTAGCTGCTTAATACAGGTTGGCTGCTTAACCCTTTCTCCCATAGAAGCACCTCTTGACGCCATTACCAATACGATATACATTGACAATGTAGTAGCCAAACCAATGTTCATAATAATCTCCTGTAATCCCAGTAATATCTATGTAGGTGGGATAGATATGGCAACTACTTATCCACTGCATGATAGCTAAATGGCTGTCGTTTGCATGGAGATATAATAGTATATTAACCTAAATCTCTATAAAGGAAAGGGTTAATAGAGGTGACCACTAACCTACAGGTTTGACTGTATATTACAGATAGGGGGTTTATTTGTTGAGGATGGTTATACAGAAGATGCCCCACTTGCAGAAGCTCCTGTGATTTACAAGCCCAGTGTATAGCACCGATACACGAGACATAGGTTTATAGTCCTGGCCATGGCGTGATGAAGGATCAAACTCACGACCCTAGATTTGCAATCCAATGTGTTAACTGCAATTCCCAACCAGGGTTCCCTCTGTCTGAATTGTTGTTGCAAATTGAAAACAACTGGAACCAATTTGAAAAAATTGGAGACAACTAAGAAACATAGTTCATAGATATGTATTTGACAAAACATGTGCAAAAAAAAAGAGAGAAAAAAAGTTAAATATTTTCGCTAATTCACAAAATTTAGTGCCAATATTTGTGTGTTGTCACAATTGGCACCAGCCAGAGGGAACCCTGCCAACTCAACAATTTGCGGAGAGTAGGACATAAGTTATGAAACTTGCATTATTTCGTACTACTAATAATTATTCACATTTAGTGGTAACATGATACAAGCAATAAAGGCCTAAAAATGACTGGCTTTAGCATTCTATGTTGATCCATTGAAGATTTTATTTCACTTATTTTACCATTGAAGATTTTATTTCACCAAATACAAACAAACAATATAACATTTGAAGTATATTATATATTACTTATATTTATGTTACATTGTACAACATTATACATGTATATTGCATTGCGTAACTGTTCATTATGGTTATAATTATTGTGTATGTGCATTAATGCTATAGTGTTAAGACATTTAAGAGGGCCCTAAGGAAGATTAGTTCAGTACTAATTTCACCCTCTATAAATAAAGAAATATATCTAGACCATCTATCTATAGTACAGTGTATTTCAGTGGTGGTCTAAATAGCGTAACATCTCAAATTTAATAATACATTTACATGGACGTTGAAATATATAACAGCTTAGGTCATATGGCGAATCTCCTGAGGCCGACGGCTACAGATACAGTCAAACCTGTCTATAAAGGCCACCCTCGGGAAAGTCAAAAAGTGGCCTTTATTGGCAGGTGGCCTCTCAATAGAGGGTTAAAATGCATTGAAAATGGCTCGACGGGAGAGAAAAATGGTGGTCTTTAGAGACAGGTTTTTCATATGCGGCCTTTATTCGGAGGTGGTCTTTAGCACAGGTTTGACTGTAGTTGTATTTGACGATACAGGAAGACCCCTCCGAGCAGTATTGCAGGCACGGACGCACGGCTACAGATAGTTGTATTTGATGATACAGGAAGACCCCTCCGAGCAGTATTGCAGGCACGGACGCACGGCTACAGATAGTTTTATTTGACCATACAGGAAGACCCCTCCGAGCAGTATTGCAGGCACGGACGCACGGCTACAGATAGTTTTATTTGACCATACAGGAAGACCCCTCCGAGCAGTATTGCAGGCACGGACGCAGCAGATATTAAAGAGGTGTATTTGACCATAAAGGAAGACCCCTCCGAGCAGCAGATTGCGGGCACAGATAGACGCATTACATGGATACCAGATACAGATAGTTATTGAAAGCTAAGGAAGACACCTCCGAGCAGTATTGCAGGCACGGACGCACGAATACAGATAGTTTTAATTTGACCATACAGGAAGACCCATCTGAGCAGTATTGCAGGCACGGACGCACGAATACAGATAGTTTTAATTTGACCATACAGGAAGACCCATCTGAGCAGTGTTGCAGGCACGGACGCACGAATACAGATAGTTTTCATTTGACCATACAGGAAGACCGCTCCGAGCAGTATTGCAGGCACGGACGCACG
>CM026395.1:45340743-45557672 GCA_014843695.1 Archivesica marissinica | reverse complement strand
TGTTGTGTTGTGCTGCTATATTGTTGTGTTGTGCTGCTATATTGTTGTGTTGTGCTGCTATATTGTTGTGTTGTGCTGCTATATTGTTGTGCTGCTATATTGTTGTGTTGTGCTGCTATATTGTTGTGTTGTGCTGCTATATTGTTGTGTTGTGCTGCTATATTGTTGTGTTGTGCTGCTATATTGTTGTGCTGCTATATTGTTGTGTTGTGCTGCTATATTGTTGTGTTGTGCTGCTATATTGTTGTGTTGTGCTGCTATATTGTTGTGTTGTGCTGCTATATTGTTGTGCTGCTATATTGTTGTGTTGTGCTGCTATATTGTTGTGTTGTGCTGCTATATTGTTGTGTTGTGCTGCTATATTGTTGTGTTGTGCTGCTATATTGTTGTGCTGCTATATTGTTGTGCTGCTATATTGTTGTGTTGTGCTGCTATATTGTTGTGTTGTGCTGCTATATTGTTGTGTTGTGCTGCTATTTGTTGTGTTGTGCTGCTATATTGTTGTGCTGCTATATTGTTGTGTTGTGCTGCTATATTGTTGTGCTGCTATATTGTTGTGTTGTGCTGCTATATTGTTGTGTTGTGCTGCTATATTGTTGTGCTGCTATATTGTTGTGTTGTGCTGCTATATTGTTGTGCTGCTATATTGTTGTGTTGTGCTGCTATATTGTTGTGTTGTGCTGCTATATTGTTGTGTTGTGCTGCTATATTGTTGTGCTGCTATATTGTTGTGTTGTGCTGCTATATTGTTGTGTTGTGCTGCTATATTGTTGTGTTGTGCTGCTATATTGTTGTGTTGTGCTGCTATATTGTTGTGCTGCTATATTGTTGTGTTGTGCTGCTATATTGTTGTGTTGTGCTGCTATATTGTTGTGTTGTGCTGCTATATTGTTGTGCTGCTATATTGTTGTGTTGTGCTGCTATATTGTTGTGTTGTGCTGCTATATTGTTGTGTTGTGCTGCTATATTGTTGTGTTGTGCTGCTATATTGTTGTGTTGTGCTGCTATATTGTTGTGTTGTGCTGCTATATTGTTGTGTTGTGCTGCTATATTGTTGTGTTGTGCTGCTATATTGTTGTGTTGTGCTGCTATATTGTTGTGTTGTGCTGCTATATTGTTGTGTTGTGCTGCTATATTGTTGTGCTGCTATATTGTTGTGCTGCTATATTGTTGTGTTGTGCTGCTATATTGTTGTGTTGTGCTGCTATATTGTTGTGTTGTGCTGCTATATTGTTGTGTTGTGCTGCTATATTGTTGTGTTGTGCTGCTATATTGTTGTGTTGTGCTGCTATATTGTTGTGTTGTGCTGCTATATTGTTGTGCTGCTATATTGTTGTGTTGTGCTGCTATATTGTTGTGTTGTGCTGCTATATTGTTGTGTTGTGCTGCTATATTGTTGTGTTGTGCTGCTATATTGTTGTGTTGTGCTGCTATATTGTTGTGTTGTGCTGCTATATTGTTGTGTTGTGCTGCTATATTGTTGTGTTGTGCTGCTATATTGTTGTGTTGTGCTGCTATATTGTTGTGTTGTGCTGCTATATTGTTGTGTTGTGCTGCTATATTGTTGTGTTGTGCTGCTATATTGTTGTGTTGTGCTGCTATATTGTTGTGTTGTGCTGCTATATTGTTGTGTTGTGCTGCTATATTGTTGTGTTGTGCTGCTATATTGTTGTGCTGCTATATTGTTGTGTTGTGCTGCTATATTGTTGTGTTGTGCTGCTATATTGTTGTGTTGTGCTGCTATATTGTTGTGTTGTGCTGCTATATTGTTGTGTTGTGCTGCTATATTGTTGTGTTGTGCTGCTATATTGTTGTGTTGTGCTGCTATATTGTTGTGTTGTGCTGCTATATTGTTGTGTTGTGCTGCTATATTGTTGTGTTGTGCTGCTATATTGTTGTGTTGTGCTGCTATATTGTTGTGTTGTGCTGCTATATTGTTGTGTTGTGCTGCTATATTGTTGTGTTGTGCTGCTATATTGTTGTGCTGCTATATTGTTGTGTTGTGCTGCTATATTGTTGTGTTGTGCTGCTATATTGTTGTGTTGTGCTGCTATATTGTTGTGTTGTGCTGCTATATTGTTGTGTTGTGCTGCTATATTGTTGTGTTGTGCTGCTATATTGTTGTGTTGTGCTGCTATATTGTTGTGTTGTGCTGCTATATTGTTGTGTTGTGCTGCTATATTGTTGTGTTGTGCTGCTATATTGTTGTGCTGCTATATTGTTGTGTTGTGCTGCTATATTGTTGTGTTGTGCTGCTATATTGTTGTGTTGTGCTGCTATATTGTTGTGTTGTGCTGCTATATTGTTGTGTTGTGCTGCTATATTGTTGTGTTGTGCTGCTATATTGTTGTGTTGTGCTGCTATATTGTTGTGCTGCTATATTGTTGTGTTGTGCTGCTATATTGTTGTGCTGCTATATTGTTGTGTTGTGCTGCTATATTGTTGTGTTGTGCTGCTATATTGTTGTGTTGTGCTGCTATATTGTTGTGTTGTGCTGCTATATTGTTGTGTTGCTATATTGTTGTGTTGTGCTGCTATATTGTTGTGTTGTGCTGCTATATTGTTGTGTTGTGCTGCTATATTGTTGTGTTGTGCTGCTATATTGTTGTGTTGTGCTGCTATATTGTTGTGTTGTGCTGCTATATTGTTGTGTTGTGCTGCTATATTGTTGTGTTGTGCTGCTATATTGTTGTGTTGTGCTGCTATATTGTTGTGTTGTGCTGCTATATTGTTGTGTTGTGCTGCTATATTGTTGTGTTGTGCTGCTATATTGTTGTGTTGTGCTGCTATATTGTTGTGTTGTGCTGCTATATTGTTGTGTTGTGCTGCTATATTGTTGTGTTGTGCTGCTATATTGTTGTGTTGTGCTGCTATATTGTTGTGTTGTGCTGCTATATTGTTGTGTTGTGCTGCTATATTGTTGTGTTGTGCTGCTATATTGTTGTGTTGTGCTGCTATATTGTTGTGTTGTGCTGCTATATTGTTGTGTTGTGCTGCTATATTGTTGTGTTGTGCTGCTATATTGTTGTGTTGTGCTGCTATATTGTTGTGTTGTGCTGCTATATTGTTGTGTTGTGCTGCTATATTGTTGTGTTGTGCTGCTATATTGTTGTGTTGTGCTGCTATATTGTTGTGTTGTGCTGCTATATTGTTGTGTTGTGCTGCTATATTGTTGTGTTGTGCTGCTATATTGTTGTGCTGCTATATTGTTGTGCTGCTATATTGTTGTGCTGTGCTGCTATATTGTTGTGCTGCTATATTGTTGTGTTGTGCTGCTATATTGTTGTGCTGCTATATTGTTGTGTGCTGCTGCTGCTAGTATTATCATTGTATTAATTACTTATATTATTATTATTATATTGTTTGCTATTGTTGTTTTGTTGTTTGACAATGGCGTATCCTTGTGGCGATTGCGGAAAGAACTGTCTCCGTTGGTGCATTGCTTGTGAGAAGTGTGACAAGTGGTTCCATTCGAAATGTCAACAACTGTCAAAGAAGCAACTGGATATTTTAACTAATTCTTCCTGTGATTATTTTTGTTTCAGATGTACAACACTCGATGACGGCGAATTTAATTTTGACATGTCTTTAAATCGATTGAAAGGGCATGCTGAATATGGACATGTGCGTGAAGGTGTCGAGATAGAGACTATTTTTTTGAGAAAGCAAAACAACGAACCATTTGAGAAAAGGGCAAATTTTATATATTCACCGGCAAATTTATTGATTGATGACCCTGTTTCAGTTAAAATTCTCGACTCATTAAATTCTTCAATTGCATATAGGCAACCAGTAATTGTATCTGGGGATGGCAACTGTCTTTTTAACGCCCTTTCAGTGAGCTTTATAGGACACGAGGGGCTTTCAGATGAAATTAGAGTAAGGACATGTATAGAAATGGTGTCGAACCAAGATGCATACACCGAGAAATACGAGAGACTGTCGTTGGTTTCGCCACATTATCAAGTGGCTTGCGATGATACTGCCTGGAAAGGAACTTACTCATCTGCATGATGTGTGCAGCAGCAACCGTTATGGGCTCTGCAATCCAGTCCGTTTATCCACCTAGAAATGGTGTATTCAAATGAATAGATAAATAATATTTAAAGTAGTTTAATATGTGTCGAATTAGTGAATAGAGCAGTGGTAGCACGTTCACTCCAGGTGACGACCTGGAGTTTGTGCCCATCTGTTGCCATTATATTGGTGTATTCAAATGAATAGATAAATAATATTTAAAGTAGTTTAATATGTGTGGAATTAGTGAATAGAGCAGTGGTAGCCCTTCTGTTGCTATTATATTGATACTCAATAGTGACCACACATTTTTAAACTGTGCTGGTAATAAAAGAAACCTATAGTGGGGACATCTGTCTATGCAATATGGTAAGTAGTTGCACAGGCCACCACATGATGAGACTCATTGAGGAGTCGAAAAGGTTTTTTTTCACGATAATAATCATAATATACAGTAAATCAAAGAGAAACAAATCTCTAGTTGGTAATTCTATTCCCGTCAATTATCACAGTGAAAAGATAGATAACCATTAGTGTATCAATCAATAGTGTATTTCTATTTGAATTCTTAAGATTTATCTATATTATATAGTTGCTTGTATCTTAAGCTGTATGTTATCCTTAAATTGTTAAAACTATTAACACAATGTATTAATTGTATTTTTGTCATTTAGGTGCTCGCTTTAACATGTTTTAATTATGCTATGTCCTGTGTTGTATTCATGTTTAAACCAACTTTTATTTCTTAGCTGTTTTTTCTTATGTTTTGATTATAATATATGTTTGTCGGAAAAATAGCTTATTAGCTAATGTTATTTGTAAATGTAATCCGACGTTAAATAAAGCTTCTTGTATCTTGTATGTCATTCTTCAACATATTCTATACTAGTTACTTCCCCTTATATTCTCTGGTCAATACAAAAATATTTTTTCATACATCTCTATATTCAATGAATTAGATGTTATTCTGTAATTATATTATGTTGCAAAGTTCTGCTGGTCGGCAGTAATTGTCCAATATATGCAGGGATTTCAATAGAAGCCGGCAACCGGCGAACTCCGCCGTCTACTATCGACATCTGAGCCGCCTACTTTTGCCATGCCACGTCCCAATTGTACCTGTTAATGCAGGTTCTTTATAATTAGAAAAATATGTCAATAAAGTTAATATTTCCCCTCAATTTTGGTTGTTTTGCAACGCGAATCGCAACGCGATCGAAACTGTCCGCCGATTGTCCGCCATCTTGAAATTGAGAGAAGAGTGAGACTGGTGACTAAGTAAGATGCCTCGATTACATGCTGCAGTCTCTTCCGGTTTTCCATGTGCTTTTGAAGTTGATTAAATAGGTGTCTAAATGTGTAGAATGATAAATGTATAATAAACGTTTTTATATACGAGTACAATCAGTTGTTCTTACTCAATCAAAATTACAACTGAAACTCGGTGACACACACAAAGACTATTAGTTAATTATGTATCAATGGGCCGAAGTGTCTTAGGAAATAAGGGCCGAAGTGTCTTAGGGCCGAAGTGTCTAGGGCCGAAGTGTCTAAGGCCGTAGTGTCTATGGGCCGAATTGTCTTAGGGCCGAAGTGTCTGGTTACCATTAAATATGGCAGATAAAAAGCGTGCCGCTGGCAGTATCTTGTCATATTTTAATAAAAGACTGCGACCAGAAGAAGATTCAGGTAAGCATAACTAAATAAGAATAATAAGAATAACTTCAATAATTTAAAAGAAAATGCTATAAATTCAACATTTTTACCGATCTTTCGAACTACACAGTCATCCTACTTTATAGGAGATTTATGGATACAGACGGCTACTTCGTTGCTTTCAACGTCTACTCAAAATTTTATTGAAACCCCTGATATATGTCTCTAGTCGGTAATAATATGAAGTATGTGTTACCTCCCCTTTCAAAATGGCAGCCAGAATATCTAATCTGTGTTGTGGATGAATAATGGCTAATACATAACAGGACGGATTTAATAGAACTTGAGTTGTATGGCCTTATATAATGTATGGCCTTATATAATGTATGGCCTTATATAATGTATGGCCTTATATAATGTATGGCCTTATATAATATAATGTATGGCCTTATATAATGTATGGCCTTATATAATGTATGGCCTTATATAATGTATGGCCTTATATAATGTATGGCCTTATATAATGTATGGCCTTATATAATGTATGGCCTTATATAATGTTTGATATATTTCTTCTGGTCGGCAATTTTTTTAATTAAATAACCTCTAGTCGGCTCTAGACGTTTCTAGTCGGTTCTAGTCAGTAAATAGTGAGACCCCTTCTGGGGTGACGAAAACGAAGGTATCACGATTTGAGGACAGTAGAGGATATTAATTTTATTATGGTCAGAAGGGGGATCGAACCTGCGATCCATGGATTACCAGTCCAGTGTGTTACCACTGGAATACAGATCCGTCTGTGACACAGGTTGTCCTATATACACTATAAATATACATATATAAACTTGGTACGAAACGTCCAGCGTACGAAACTTCCAGAGGGTACCTGGACATAACGGACCCTGGACATAACGGACCCTGGACATAACGGACCCGGACATAACGGCCCCGATTGTGGACAGAACGGCCCCGATTTCGGGACAGAACGGACCCCGTCATTGGACAGAACGGACCCCGTCATTGGACATAACGGACCCCGTGTTTGGTCAACACTGACAATCAATATATTGTCAGCGATCAAACATATTCATGCTAATTCTTAATTAATGAGCATGAAATTATGTCCTTTAAGTTGATAAACATGCATGCATCGGCTAGAAACATCAGTGAAGTTAATTCACTAAATTAAGTGTTAGTAATCATGTTAATTAATTAAACATCCGTGATGATAAATCACTTGATAAAAAGTTATCAAGCATTAGTGTTAAGTTATTTCACTAGATTAACATATTTCGACAAGGTATGTCCAGGTTTACTTCATTTATGAGGACATATATATTCTGTTCACTATATTCTTGACTTATGTAGTAAGTTATTGCATGTCCGATATTTGCCGATATTGATAACGTAAATCAGTGATAGTTTCCGTAAATGACGCAAAAAAAGGTTGCTGAACAATTAAAACATTCAAACCCGTTTGAACATTTTAATTAATTTGACATCATTTACGGAAAATATTGTAGTATTTAAAAAGTAATATCCGCACAAACGGAATTAAAACTGCATTGCATTATGTTAATTAACATTTGTTTTTATGTGAATAAAAGATTATCACTAGATTAATACACATATTTATTTTGTTGTTGTAATTTGCTAGCCAATTAAGAAGGACACCTGTGATGTGCCAATTATAGTGTTTGCTTGTTATGACACTGAATCCATCTACTCAGGAAATGTAAATTCAACAGTTTGTCGAGGTGTGAATAACAAATTCCAAAGTACAATACACACCATGTCAAAGGTTCATTATTGGAAATATACTAGGTTATGCTTGTTTTTCTAACAATCACAAACTGAAATTCCGGCAATAATTTAGGTAGAAAAAAAAAAGTCTGGTATGCTTTTTATCTGGTCTGTTTATCAACGACGGGGTCCGTTATGACCAGAAATCGGGTCCGTTATGTCGAGAAATCTGACCAAAAGATGTTCTGTATTGACCAAACACGGGGTCCGTTATGTCCAATGACGGGGTCCGTTCTGTCCAATGACGGGGTCCGTTCTGTCCAAAATCGGGGCCGTTATGTCCGGGTCCGTTATGTCCAGGGTCCGTTATGTCCATAATTCTTCCAGAGTACAAAGTTACTGTAAATCGTGTATGAAACAGCAGAAGCGGCATAAAAAACTAACAAACCTGGGCACCATGAATGATGTATGTCTTTTCTGCATCACTTAACTGTATATCTACCATGTTTGATATGAACTATATTGTATAAGCAATAATTTTCACACAAGCATGTCGTATTTATTTACAAAATTCACCGGAAATGTGAACAATGTCATCAAATCTAGAGCATAATATATTTACGACTACATTTTATACATGTGGATGGATGCTTTGCGCATTTTTCTTTTGTACATATACTGTATAAATAACTATGCTATAGTAAATCTGATAAGCATGTTAAAACATGAACATATGTTTAGTGATGTAACACTTGTCACCAAACATAGTCCTGCCTCGCCCCGCCCTGCCCCACACCCCTGCCGTTGTTCAATAGATTGATAGAGCATCGGATTGGAATGGAAAGGTCCCGGGTTCAGTAAGTGTCTGTACGGTACGCCTGAAATACGAAATGGAATATTGGCATGTGCGAAATGGAATATTAAATCCTATATAAATGCAAAATAAGAGTACGAAATTACTTATATGGTATTATAAATATATCGAAAATTAATTATATGTAATGAAAATCACAAAGGTTACAATTAAAAATAGTAGCATATACAAAATGTATGGCTCATATTGTAATTTCTCAATGAAACGACCACTACGAAATTTAAATCTCGTGTGTGAAATGGAATTTAAAATCGTATATAAATGCGAAATAAGAGCATGACACTATTAATTGTATTTAATTAATGAAAATCACACATGTCACAATTAAATCTATTAACTTATACCCGAAGTATAGCTTGCAATGTAATTTCAAAATGAAATGAACGTCACGAAATGTAAATTTCTTGTGCGAAATATAATCTTAGATTAATAAGCGGCTGAAATTACTTATATTATATTATATATAGAATATTAATTGTATTCACTGAATACAAGAAGACATGCAATTAAATATATTAACTAATGCCATAATGATAGCTTGTAATGTAATTTCCCAATGAAACACATGCACTGTAAATCTGGAGTGGGAAATGGAATTTAAATTCCTATATAAATGCATAATAAACGGATTAAGTGTTACCGGGGTGTCTTTCGCCATTCTGATACGATAATAACATCAACGATTGTTCGAGGGTTCTAATCTATGTTTATTGTTCAACATATTCACCAGTCATATTCCCAAACCGACTTGCTGAGTCACTCTGAAAGTACACATTGAGTATGCGATACTTTAGATATACAATACTTATAAAACAATCATATCTGCATTTACTGGATATATCTATGTACCATATATCAACACTCGAATTATATACTATACATGTCATCAATTATGTACTGATAAACACAGTCAACATTACTTTCATCATAAATGATTATACATGTGGATGTGTCTAGTGGCTAGTATATATACTTACAATAAAGTGTATACAAATGAAACATCACAATTACATATGCATGACCAACTTACCAGTCTAAGGGATTGAGTGTACCTCCACTTCACCATACAGTCTCCACATACACAGTGATAAGCTGGTGCTGGAAGTTAGTAACAATGCATATTAAACAGTGTGTAAAGTTTAGAGAATATATAGTGTGTAGTTTTATTAGAGTCAAAACTATGTGCATAACACCGCCAGATTTAAACCATATTCAAACAAAAGTTACTTAAATAAATAAATCAACAACCAGCTAACTGAAATATACAACTTATTGTTTATCAACCTCAATAGATAAATAGGTACTAACCATCAAAGATATCCATTTATTTTATACTATTAAAATTTGGTAAAAAACCATGACTGCTGCTAAAGACACCAAACAAGCAACTGAGTTCTGATTGATTGAACTGAGTCATGTGACACTTTTGGAGGGAACTTAAAAATAGAATGTTATCAATCAAGGGAAGTAACTCATATACAGATATGTCCAAAAGTACAGTCTGTTACATAAGTGATTTATATTGTATTATAATATTATATCGAATATTAATTGTATTCACTGAAAATGACAAAGGTTGCAATTAAATATACATGTATTAACTTATTTGGACTATTTACAGATTCGCCATTTATGTTTGGTAAATATATAAATTTAGCTAATTTAATTAACAACTGTTTCTGAGATCACTTCATGTATTTAACCATACCAGACTTTGTATTATTCATGTTAGGGTCAAGCCTCAACAGGTGAGCATACTTTGTACGCTCACTTACAGCGCCTCCGGGCGGGCAGACCTTCATAAACTCGAAAGGAAAAAAAAGAGTATTATTCATGTCATACAAGTGTCAGCTATATTCCCAATAGTCTATACTTTGTATACAGTGCGAACTGTTTCATATTACTAACGTTGAGCTTGTACCGGAACAAAATATCTATAGCTGTTGTAGTAATGATGATGGGTCATATGACTTTCTTGTGGCTTCAGAAAGACTGAAACAGGTATGTTCGTATACTAACCATTTGGTAAAATATTATAGCATCTGATCAAACGGAAGCAAGAGTAATAGACACTTATTCATACCCCATTTCAATGAATGCTGATGGCGCAATATTCCAACCGTTGTTTTGATGGCTAATAAACTGTATGTCCAAAATAAAGTCGTAACGTATTTCATAGCAACCAATCTGGTATTGTTTTGTCGAGTAGTGACGCTACCAGGCACACTATGTGGAAGACTTTTCATCTTTCTCTAGGACAGACATTAATATATTTTGCATTTTCCGTCATATAAATATATTTACCTAACACCCACACTGTAGAGTTTCTGAAGATATCAATGTCATTTTGCCAGAAGCAAAAAATCTACAGACTGGAACCCACACTACTGTTTTGTGTATTGGAATGACAAAGTGTATGTCAAGTGTATCGATGATTACCATCCATGGTATGCGTCTCCACTATACAAGGATGTTAATTGTATTAAAGTATGCGCAATCCACTCACACCAAGGTGATCAAAATTATATCGTTACAAGAGAATTATGTTTAGGCTGCTAATCAATGTGCTAAGAAGTTGGTGATGATTAATGTATGTGCATATGATGAAAATGATTACTACATGGTATAATGATGACGATGATTACAGTATGTGGCAATGGTGGTGATGATTACTGTATGTTTGGCCCTTTTACATTTCGTAGTAGTCGTTTCTTTGGGAAATTACATTGTGAGGTATCATTCGGGTATAAGTTAATATATTTAAGTGCAGCAAGCCTTCTGGTATTCAGTAAATACAATTTAATATTCGATTATATAATACAATATAAGCCATTTCATGCTCTTATTTTGCATTTATATAGTTCCATTTCGCACACGAGATTTACATTCCGTAGTGGTCGTTTCTTTATTTCGAGAAATTACAATATGAGCTACAAATCTTGTATACGTTAATATATTTAATTGCAACCTTTGTGACCGTGTTTTTGTTTTCCATAGCCTCATTGAATTATACTTGTCCAAACAAGATATTATAACTATTGTACAGATTGGAAGTTCAGTGTAAATCCAAGTAAAATACTGGTAATTATTTTTAAATTTTAGGTGTGGTATCCATAAATTGCCCATAGAAGTCTTGGGTTTTTTGTACAGTCTTGGGGTGTCTTGGGTTTTCCACTGGCGGTCGTTTTCGATGTACTCCACAAACCACAGGCACCAGACACAAACCCCCCCCCCCAAAAATCCACACCGTTTGAGCTATACACATATTGAATAATTCTGGTTACGCTAAGTCTGTCCAAGAAAACATGTCTAGGCCCCCTATAGGTGTTTGACACAGGCATACATTTGACATAAATGGAACATACATGTATATGCCTACATAATGCGATGACCACGACAAACATGAGTGTGATTCGATGTAGTTATATACCCATGCAGGAGCACGTCACCAAAAAGTGTGTACACAGGTATAGCCTGTCAAACAGAACAGTGAACATGAAAAATGCTAACTAACCAAGGTTATATCATCGAGTACGTATACTATACATATGCCGCAGCGTTCCCCATTTAATACAACTCATCTTTACAGCTTTCTTCAATTACAGTCATTATGCTTACAAGGGTGTCAGTGGTGTGGCAACCCACATGAATCGGTCTCAAAATAAATTTGAACATTTTAGTAAATAATTCACTATTCCGAGTATTCATTATTATGAATAAGGCAAACCCTCAAAGCGAACTCAATCATAGATTCATAGCATCCGTGGTCCAGTGGTAGAGCATCGGATTTGGAATCGAACAGTCCCGGGTTCGATACTCGGGTCAGGCCACGTATGTAGTGTCATTGCACCTCACACACATTGCTTAGTACTGCACTAGGCCTACTGGTTAACCACTTAGGTCGGCTAAGCTTTCCCAGGAAAACATGTCTACGTCCCCGCAAGGGTTTGACATTAATGGAACATACATACATACATACATAGCTAAATCCAAATGATTGAATCTATGGCATGTGCTAACAGAACTATTTGCTCATGTATAAAACAATAGGTCTTTTGAACAATGTGATACTGTTATTGCTGCTGTTACTAATTCTACTGTGCAATTAACCAGTCGCGAAAATGGCCTATCGCTGCGCCCCTAAGATCATGTGACCCAGTAACGCGAAACCTCCGACAAACAAATACAATATTATGGCTATATCATATATTGAACCAGGACTATAGATAGATAAAATAGGCCCGGATTGAACATATTAAATTTAGAATTTACCGGAAATATTTGTCTGATGGCTATGATGTCGAAAAAATACACTGACGGGCCATTCATATACAAGCCACTCTGGCATAGGTTTGTTCATTATAATTTCTTTATTCCATATACCATTAGCGTACCGGTAATAGGCCGTCTGTTTTTCGGTGAATGTCTTCTAGTCTGTCTCTTTTACAGCAAGTGGAATAATATTACTAAATAAAATGATAATTTCTGCATTTAATGCAATTGACCTTTCTGCTGATTTTGATTGACAGCTGGCGTTAGCCAATCGCATCGCACCATTCGCGCACACCCCCGGCAACGGTTTATCGCCTCCATCTTGTTAGACAAACAATGCATATTAGACAAAACTAGTAACGAGTAGACAAATTTGAAAAGGCGTGAATTTGATCGAAAATACGGGTTTTAAATTGTTTTAATGATGTTGAAAATGTGTAGCTTTGGTGTGTGGGTTAGTTATAGTACAAAATTAGTCGATATCCTGGTGATCGACGTTAAATTCAACCCATTTCAAAATCCTTGGACAAATCTAAAAGTGTGTATATGAACCACAAAATACCAGACAGCTGCTTTAAAAACAATGTATCTATAAAAACACCGACTGACCCCATATAGTCATTCTTTTATTGCAAACACAGCAATCAAATTTAAGCGTGTCACACTGTTTATTGGGAGTTGTGCGTACCTGTAGCCTAATGCAACTGTCACCTGACTGGTTCAGTAGCCAAATATAAACAGACAACTTGTTGGGGAAATATTTTCCCACCGAAATGTGCAGTTTATGAGCATTTCAGGTGGCTATCCGGATTGAAAAAAAAATGTACAAATAACCAGAAAAAAGTTTCTTATGAGTTGTAATATTGTTAGTTATTGATGTTACTAAGTCAAAATAATAATTATATTGAACATTTACCCGGCATAAATAAATTCATGTCCACTGTGCAAATGTTCCCTAAAGTATCTAGTTCCCTGTGGAAAAACAGGTGCTGTTGCGATAGCTGTATTTAGGCGCATGGTTAGGTAATGAAGCTAAAATTTTCAACAACAATTTTATGACTTAAGAAAATACCGGTAATAATATGCGGCAAGTGCATTTGACTCTTTTATAGGCCATGATATGTAGGATTTACGCCGAGCATAGGTTCCACCACTCTATATGAACCCCATAAGTACCAAAACAGCTGTTTGATAGAAATGACTTAATTCACGTTCCGGATGTAAACGATAATCACGTGAATAAACAAAGGCCGAAAACGGGTGCCGGCCGATATCGGGGATGTTGACGATACATGGAAAATGGGCCTAAATCATAGTTAACCCTTTCAACACCACAGACCTCTAAATAGGCTTACAAAAAGTGTAGATCCAGATGAGCCGGCTCATGACGAGCTGTCTCATCAGGATCTGCACTTTTTGCCAGTGATATGACTATTTTTAGACATAGTTACCCATTTTGATAAATGAACTTGTCCAAATGTGATTTTCTGATTCATTTATTGGTTTATGAATATCATGGACCAGTCCATGTGAGTTACTTGGTGTTGAATGGGCTAAATGACATATATCATAGGACATAAACAAAGTATAAAACATTTCAATAATTGCACAAATTTACATTATTCAATTCATATGTTGTTGTACATGTAGAAAAGTTATATTAATATAATATAAATCTTACCACAGTGGGTGCTGATGCAGGCGTAAAACCCTAAATATAACATAACTTGCCACAGTGTCATAAATTAAAACTCTTTCAATATAAATTGAAAGTTAAATCTTCCCTATAATAGTTTGACTTAAATTCTTTACTCGCAAGAGTTTCCCTAGGTTCTGACCATGGGCGGAGGTATGATAATTGATTGTGCAAAGAGGATGTATTGGTCCAATACATGTAGAGCTTTCATTCACGTTCATACAATCTTTCATTCATACAAATACAACAAACACAAGGATTGGACACAGAACAAGACATTGACATGTGCTCACGAGACAAAACACGTGCACGACAATATTGATCCGGGAAACATCGGCATTTAGTCTCAGACATGTATCCAGAATGAAATGGGTTAAATAAATGTTGGGGGTGGGGGGAATACAACCCAAAAAATATTTCAAATTTGATTTTGTATCTCCGCCATAAGTCGACATATTATTTTCATCACATTTTTGGATTAGAAAAGGTATATAATTATGGTATATTTTTAAATGTCGCAATTTTGTTCTTCGTATTGTTCTAATCAATCTAACCAGATAATTGTTCTTTCTTAGATTAGTTCTTGTAACTGCACATACTGTATACAACCGTGCATTGCACTAACTGAGAGTCATTGTTGGTTGCATTAACTTTACTACCTCCAATGAGAGTCATTGTTGGTTTTTCTATTACCTCCCATGGCAGATAAAATCCGATATATATGCTGAAATGTATATTGGTCGTTTTAAGTGGAATCCTTTATTTTGACTTTTGTTCCCTAACCGGAGGATGCTGCAGTATGATAATTGTTGGTTTATCAAAATCCTGTTAATTAAATTTTTTACAGTAAAGTACCGATTGGATAATATACATGTACTGTCGGACATATGTCGAGAATTAATAATTTAATAATTATATGGGACCTCCGTGAGTGGTTAAGGTCGTTGACTTTAAATCACTTGCCCCTCATTGCTGTGTATTTGTTAGTCCAATCCCACTATAATGTCAAATTGTTTCATGTGACGATGCTGTCATGTGACGATGCTGTCATGTGACGATGCTGTCATGTGACGATGCTGTCATGTGACGATGCTGTCATGTGACGATGCTGTCATGTGACGATGCTGTCATGTGACGATGCTGTCATGTGACGATGCTGTCATGTGACGATGCTGTCATGTGACGATGCTGTCATGTGACGATGCTGTCATGTGACGATGCTGTCATGTGACGATGCTGTCATGTGACGATGCTGTCATGTGACGATGCTGTCATGTGACGATGCTGTCATGTGACGATGCTGTCATGTGACGATGCTGTCATATGACGATGCTGTCCAGATGGCTTGAGAAAGGTTGGTGGTTCTACCCAGGTGTCCATCCGTGCCTGAAATATCGCTTAATGTCTTTATCCACCATGCAACCATATATACCATTATATCGTGGCACAAAATACAAATATATAGCATTTATATAGTGCAAAAATTATTCTATTGCGCTTCACAATTACAGATGTAATTTTAAGCATTTACACATGACAATAATATATGGAAATTATATAAATAAAAATGTATACATATATATATACATGTAGCTATGATTCTAGCCTGGGTGCCAGTCTGTTGATTTTCACTTTTTAACTTCTGGCCAAATGACAGCCTGGGGAAACTGGATTTCGCCGAACAGGCACGATCATTTCCGAATATACACGAATGCTCCCGTAGACTCATTTACATTGCAAACATATAACGTCCCGCTTCTGTGTTATATCGATGCGATGGCGGATTTTAAATATTACATTTAGATGGTAATGGATCGATTCTGCGTAATTGAACTAAGGACGACTTAAATATTGAGTAAATATGTCAAATCAGACACACAATTGTACTTTTTAAAACTATTTATCGTTCCGTTGACCCGTAAACAATGACGACCAATTATAAAAGTTTTATCAACATTGCAGTGCCTCACTTTCGATTCAAGTACATCATTAATTAAGTCATGTGCTAATAGGCCTATTAATAGGATTTATGCGAGTCAATAATTACATGGACAATCCCCCAATTTTCCCCAGACGTTGATATGATCAGAAACTTAATGCGGCCCAATTAATAGTCCATGTGTTAAAATATATTTATTTGACTGACCAGGCAAAATATATCGACGCCTGTTCCCAGGCTACTAGGATTCTAGTAATTGGATAAGAATATATTATATCATATCTACACCATTACAGTATATAACTGAGTGATTGGAGTAACGAGAAAAGTGGCAATATGAACCATAGACCCAAACACCGCCGTAAGAATGACAACCATGATGTGGCCAGTACAGTGATTGGGTCGGTACAGCACATCACCACACGACAGAGCTCGAACCCAAGAGAATGCTTATACAACACTTCACTCGTCAATCACTTATAAAGTCAATTATTGATCTTATTGAACACAATTATCATCATTGTATTTAAACTGTTTTATATCATCACAGATGTTATTTTTTGTACCAAGAAGACCCAGAATAGAGCTCTGAAGCCTTTCATTTATTTGCACTGTCATCATAAGATTCTAGAATCACATTGTCATGGCTTGAAGCAAGCAGGAAAATATTAATTAGAATCGTATACCAGTAGAAATACTGTATTCCCAGTACACGTTAGATTATATTATATTTCAACATGGTTGTTTATGGCACAGCTATTAAATCAATAAGAAAGAAAATTAAATAAATGCTACTAGGAGTTGATCTAGGTTTGAAATGGATACTTACAATATTGTTTAGTTCAAATTGGAAAATAAAATTTCTTCTTATTATTGGCACTGTTTTAAAGTGACACTACATCGGTGCTAAAGCAGATTTATACAGAATGTAATTTCCTGATAAATAATTGTTTTCCAAATATTTGCCTCAAAATCTGAATATTTCAAGTGTCAAACAAGTGTCATATACGATGTTTGTTGACATAACAAAATTATGTAAACAGGGTCAACATCCATGCATAATACAATGCATTCAATATCATTCTTGAATAACACGATTTATGAATCAGATTAACAGTTATATCTCACATTTGTGTCTATAGATGCATTCTATTTTTAGACTAATCTTGTTTAAATTATCTCTAAGCGACAGTATCCCGTGCGTGCTTACTATAGACTACAATAATAATGATCCATTCAGGAGTAATTGGCTGACCGTTATATGAAATCCTACTTTCACTTTTGTGAATATGTAGGCCAAATCATTTATTGATTGAAAGTTTTGTTTTTGTTTTTTTATTGATTGAAAGTTAGTGTTCAAATTATTTCAGAAGAATTTATAGTAGCAATGCTAATTATATGTAAAAATGCAATATTTTTGTTTGATTTTTTGCGATGTAATGTCTCTTTAATGACTTTGCAATGTAATGTCGCTTTAATGACTTTTTGCAATGTAATGTCGCTTTAATGATTTTTTGCAATGTAATGACTCTTTAATGACTGCAATGTAATGTCGCTTTAAAGACCAAATCAATGTTTGATACAATATGTTACCATACTCTAACAGAGATACTGAACAATACTACATGTACTAGAAAGCGAAACAAAATTGAAAGCGTTAATTAACAATTTGGATTGATTAAATTATTCCGGATATTTATCAATAATGTTGTTAGTTATTAATGGAAGTGAGCTGAAATAATCAGAACAACTTTATACGCTCACCACCATTTTAAAATTGTGGATTGCTGGCCCATTATGACGCGCGGGCGGTGAATGTTTTATAAGCTCATCATTAGTTTGAAGTGTTGGATTGCTTGCCTCATGCATCATGTATAAATCCAGGGCTTACACTACAACATGGAGATATTTAAGGTATACAAGGGAGAAGTTTAAGATGTACAAGGGAGATGTTTAATGTATACAAGTCAGACTTTTAAGGTATACAAGGGAGATGTTTAAGGTGTACAAGGGAGATGTTTATGGTACGCAAGGCAGGCATGGAGATGTTTACGGTATACAAGGCAGACATTTAAGGTATACAAGGGAGATGTTTAAAGCAAGGAAGAACTTTATTCAAATATGACCTCTATATATTCATTTAATTCTACATGTATATGAAAAGAAAATCTCCCTTGCTCAAATATGGGGGTAAGTGAAGCAACATGTGAAATCTGTTTCTCTCAAATATGGGGGTAAGTGAAGTAGCATGTGAAATCTGTTTCTCAAATATGGGGGTAAGTGAAGCAGTATGTGAAATCTGTTTCTCTCAAATATGGGGGTAAGTGAAGCAGTATGTGAAATCTGTTTCTCTCAAATATGGGGGTAAGTGAAGCAGTATGTGAAATCTGTTTCTCTCAAATATTGGGGTAAGTGAAGTAGCATGTGAAATCTGTTTCTCTCAAATCACCCTCTACATGTAGATAAAGCCTGACAGCCCCTATTTTGTTGTTAGCCTGATGGAATCATATATACAATGTTGTTAGCCCTGTTACAGCATCTGACACATACAATACATGTAATAGCTCAGCTTGAATGTTACATACAAATACCAGAAGTCACAATGCTACAAATCCCACGTTCCCTTAACATTGCTATATGTCCGACTTTTATATAAAACTTGCTCTTTGCTTGAAACAGTTACACATTGCTATACATGTACATGTATATCCAACTGTTATATAAAACTTGCTCTTTGCTTGAAACAGTTACACATTGCTATACATGTACATGTATATCCAACTGTTATATAAAACTGGCTCTTTGCTTGAAACAGTTACACATCAGGGGCGTTTCTAGGGGTATTTTGAGTGTACGCACTTCCAATGGCGAAGGCATCGGTCGGACGATCTTGTAGCGAGGAGGAAAGAGGATTTGGGGAAATTCCCACTCAAGAAAATTTGGGTATTTTTATGGGCGATGGTGCGCTCTGATGTCATTTCATCATACTCATCACTGACTGAAAATAATTTATGTAAACACCAAACTGTATGCAAGTATTTGTGGAGAATGTAAGAATTAAGATTTTTCTGCTTAAACATCTAATATTGAAACTAATTAGCTAGGTTTTTATCTTTTCGATGTGGCATTCTATGTTTATACGATTGAATTTTACCCAGACATACCTTTTGAGAACAATCGATCAAACTCGAAATCGGAAGTAAAATCTCAAAACTTACATATTTGTCGGGTATCCATGGGTGTGATGGTCTCTTAATGCTTTTAAATAAATTGTCATTCGGGGCTTGCGACACTTGTTTGATATGCGACATTAAATAAAGTTTATTTATGTATGGATCTATGAGCAAGACACGTTATCCATTATTGCCTGGAACAGACTTGAGGGTGTTCATGATTATATATAAGCTTTCAACTTTCGTCTCCATATGATTATTAAATACTAGAGCTTAAATAAATCAATATAGACTACTGAATATACTGCATATATATCTAAGGTAAATGCGTGCTAAATATATAAAACACTCGAGTTGGTTTAAAGACACTTGCATATTTAATTCAATCTTATGAATAAAGGTGTTACACTAAGTTACTGTGTACTGAAACGCGAAACAACAGGGACAAACGCCTTTCTTCCTAGCGAATGTATCTACAACTAATTCAGCACTGATTTCTCATTCATCAGTCCCAATCCAAACAATATCTATGTTGATATCGTTGCCCTGAGGTATGTTTTAGCTGTTTCATGGAGCTAAACGACTGCTCAGCTGATGCAGTAGACACTGGCATTGCTAGAAGGACATGGATACCTCTTGTTGATGTTGGCCAGTGTATCGACAATACATTCACTGGGTGTGGCTACAGCATCACATTGAAGCTTCTATCTGTAAGTTTTCTGAAGGAAGATCTCCACAGTTTCTGCAGGCATGTCTTCCTCAAATGCTGTGTACATTTCACGAATCATGTCTTCGATTAACATGCGTGCTTGTTTGGGGATCAAATACTGAGCCTTGAGTCGGTCTCCATTCTGCAGTAACCTTGAATCTATTTCTTCAACTAAGTGATCAATGAACGGGTAATACATGTTCCGCCTCCAGAAGTCTGATGTGGATTCTGCCGGTGTATTCTGCCTGTTCTGTTGATGCATATTTGCAGCAGCTCTTGGTCGAGATGGTTCTACATCGACAGAATGTGTCAGCTCTACTGCCTTCTTGCTATGTAGCGTATCCCAGACAAAGATGTCATTTCGTTCATCTGTGATTTGCTGCTTGAGGATTGCAGCCTCTGATACAGCTTCTACAAGATCGCATGAATTCTTCTGAAGCAGAAGAGATAGGCACACTAACGCTGAAAGTGTGTGTTCAATAGCAGCGAGTGATATAAGTAACCCAAACTGTGTAACTGCCATCCTGTGCATTGCTGCCTTCGTATCCCCATCATTTTCAGAGCGTCAGCCTTGAACGTTAACAACGCTTCGGCAACCGTTACCAACATAGTCTCACAGAGAGGCGACTGAAGCTTTGTCCTTTCCCCCTGGTGCTGGTGGCATCATTGTTTAGGGATTCCTGGAATCTCAGGTGACACTTTGCTGAACAGTTAAACGCGAAAGCTACTTCGTGTACTGTGTTCGGAAGATGCATGTACACTGGCAAGATTGAGATTGTGCGCTCTACAATGTGCATAGACTGCCTTAGCTACAACTTCCCTGGTGCGTGTCTGTACCCCTCGAATTGTACACGACAAGTTCGTGGTGCCATCGTAGTCCTGCCCCCTCATCTGCTCGATGTTGACACCAGCCTCTCGCAAATTACCAAGAAACGCCCTCGGTAAAGATTCGTCTGTAATTCTCTCACACTCTGAAAATCCTAAGATATCCTCACGGAGCAATTGACTTCCCGAATCAAAATATCGCAGGCAAATAAAATGGAAATTTGGTAACTTTCGTAAGTTTTCAGATTGGTCATCATTATACTAGGTAATTCTGGGTGGGCCTGAAAGCATCATACCCCCCTACCCACCATTTATTTTCATTTTTCGAGCTAAAACCGTTTACATTTTTTTAGATTTGTTTTTAGCGTGCGCGCGAGCACATGCCTAGAAACGCCCCTGCACATTGCTATACATGTACACTGTATATATCCGACTTGCTCTTTGCTTGAAATCAAGGCCCATTGGCCCATTATGCGTTTACTTAGAATGTCCTACACACTGAGATATTGTAAGGAGCGGATGATTAGATATTGTGATTATTGTCTTATATTTTCATTTTTCAATAATAAATTATTACGGTATAAAGTGAAATTTGGAAAATATGGACACAAACAAACATGATTTTGTGAAATTAGCATTTGTAAATTACCTCACTTTATGTTTTTTTAACTTATACATAGCATATGAAAACTCATAAAATAATGTCAACACGTCGGCATACACCCATAAAAGCATCGAAAATTCTACTGTATGAATACATTGGGCGTATGCATAACGTATTGAACGTTTTTGTATCGTATGTGTAACCTATTAGTAACCCATCACTAACTTATATATAACTTATGACAGCGTTCTCGACTTATGCCCAACGTATGAGAAACCTATGCGCAGCGCGCTCGGCGTGTTGCCAACAATCACGTGACGTTCTGCATAAATATGTCGCCGATCTGTACAGTACCACATTCGTACAGTAGTCATCGAACTATGAACATGGCACCCAAGAAAACAAACAAGTCAACAACCAAGAAGTCTGCTAGTGGCCGAGGTAGAGGCAAGATCACCTTTGCACCATCATCCCCAGGAACATCCTCGAAAGCCGCCGATTCACCTGCTCATGATCTCGCTGCTGAGCCCAAAGACGGTCGCTCTCGGTCACCACGCTCTCCATCTCCT
The DNA here is from genome assembly GCA_014843695.1 of Archivesica marissinica. NCBI lineage: Eukaryota > Metazoa > Mollusca > Bivalvia > Venerida > Vesicomyidae > Archivesica > Archivesica marissinica. Next base: position 45,535,595 of record CM026395.1, on the reverse strand, counting down.
CCTTCCGGTGATGGTTCCCGTGCCTCTTCTGCTGACTCAGTTACCGCATCATTCGTCAGACCCCTGTGGCTGTACGGCTTCATCATGGTCGGTCGTAGGGCGAAGTCATCGTCGCCGATGAAGTAGTAGGGCACATCCTGGTAGTCGTTGGGAATAGATTCGGGGTCAGGGAAACCTTCAGCGCATTCCCTCAGCTCAGAGTCATTGTAAATCTCAGCGTCGGATGCTGACCCTGTCCCACCGACATCTGCCCCGATGAATTTGTAGTCGGCATCTACAAGCGCCATCAGAACAACGGAATAAAATCCTTTATAGTTGTAGTACATGGACCCAGTCTTTGGAGGACACCGACAGGCAACGTGTTTTCCATCCAGTGCCCCGCATGTATGGGGGAAGTTCCACTTTTCATAGAACCTGTCCGCAATGGCACGCCATTCATCAGAAGTGGTAGGGCAAATCATCACCTCGTCCGTGTAATTTCATCGATGATGGCCTGACAGCCTTCTCGGACGAGGAGTGACTGGGTGTTGTGAGGGACCCTCCAACCAAACTTCATCGCGGCATACTTGCTCCCAGATGCAAGGTGATGCAAAGTCAGGGTAGGTTCATGCCATGCTCCAGGGGCTCCCAGTAACAGGTTTGTTGCTTGGTGATCCTGTAGCCCACTCTGGCTAGTAGCTCGTCGAACATCTCGGGGGACATCCGCATGAAGTTCTTGAAAGCTGCTTGGTCCTTGTTCCACCAGAACCTGGTCGTACAGGCCAAACTGCCGTCGCCTCCCGATCCATGGCCTGACCCAGACCCTCCCCCGTCGTTGACCCCTTCTCTTCCACATCCTGTTGGCACGGATCTGGTGAAGTGCCAATTCGATGATGTCATACTGATGTTGGAGAACGACTAGTTGGTATTCTTGTCGAAGCCTGGAAGAAGTGATGGTGAGCTACACACATGCCCCTTATACAGGGACCGCACAACGCCAGTTACTCCATCGTCAGGCATACGTCTAATACGTTGGAATACGTCAATATACGTTGCATATAAGTCAGATATAGGTTATATGTAGGTTAGAAGTAAGTTACTCATAGGTTAGCAATACGTTAGCTGTACGGTACACCTTCATCTCGACATATGAGTAACCTACATCTAACGTACTTAGCGCATGTCTAGCGTATGCCTAACTTATGCCTAATCTATGAAGTCAAAATTTTTGAGCATGCACAAAAAATTATTTCGGCCTCAGCGTACAACAACGTATGTCAGCTTATACCAGCATGCTTTTAACTTATACCAAACCTACTGATAACTTATGTCAACGTACACCAGCGTGTTAGTGAAAATTCACATACGTTACTGCTATACGTTATAGTGTGACAGCACCATAACTCTGTAAATGATGGTTAAAACTAGGATATTTGCATATGAATTTTAGTATTATTTAGAGACCTTAACATTGTTATTTGTATAGGACTTTCATCATGTACATGTACATGTATAAGACTCAGATAATTGGTTTAAACATATTTATTCATTCATAATGTACAGTACATATCTATTGTATACAGAATGAAAATGGATTTAATCGAAAGCTTAAAGCTTATTGAGTTAATTGCTCTGTCTCCTCCAGGTTGAGTGGTTACGGTCGCTGACCATTGATAGTCACGGGTTCGAGCCCCACTCAGACCGTGTCTCTTCATATGAAATAGTTGGCAGTTTCTTACGTACAGGTAGGTTGGTGCACCTAGTACTGGCCCCGCTCAGGCCGTGTCTCATTTATATGAAAAAGTTGGCAGTTTCTTATGGAAGTTGGTGCACCCAAGTACTGGTTAACCGCTGGAGCCTGCCCAGGAAAGGTGTTGTTAAGTAAATTGCCCGCTGGCGATATAGCCCGAAATGGTGCTGATGCAGGCGTAAAACCCGAAATATAACATATCCTAGTACTGGTTAACCGTTGGAGCCTGCCCAGGAAAGGTGTTATTAGGTAAACTGCCCTTTGCTCAAATGGGCAACCGGTAGCGACATTAAATAACTTAAATTAAAAAAATATCATTGCTTGAAACCTATTGCTGAAATCATATTTATATAAAACTTGAGGCTCCGTTCATGTTTTCAGGGGAATTGCATGCCTGCTTGAGTCTCTAGCATATTTTTGTTAGCGTTATCCTCGGGTGTGCGTTATCCTCAGGTGTGCGATCAGCGAATATACATTTAAGCTGATGTAATGCTAGACTGTACCTTGATAGCATCGTGATGGTGTACGATCCTTGAATATAGACTGATGTAATGCTACAACTGTACCTAATTAAGAAGAGAGCCACAATGGATAACAGGTATAGCAAATAATGTTATCGATGGAGTGTATTATATTATCGATGGAGTGTATTATTTTATGCTTATACTTAATTTTTTGTGCTGTTTATTTTTCTAACGAGTATCCACTTTCCTGTGACGATGGCAGAGTATTCTGCGCTTCTTTCAAAAACATGCTCCGACTGCCTTCCATTTCTCCATAAATTGTGATGAAAGTTGGTGCAGGGTATTGGGGAAACTTTTATATTAAGTACATTGTAGATCAAAAACTGCTCCTGATGTGAATCCAAAATGGTCATCTTGGTGGCCATCTTGAACATTTATTTTTTCCATTTTGATGAAACTTTGTATGGAGCATCAAGACGACTAGTATTATCTATCATAGCTAGCTTTGTTCTAACACAAAATCCAAGATGGCCACCATGCTCGTATGAACTCTTTCTTGACAATCATCAACTGCTGCAACCACAACAGGTTCTATAGTAACACCTATATATACATCTTACAATGTGAGAGGCAGTGGACATGAGTTATGGGGTGAGCGGTTTTGGACAGGGCAGGATTTAACTATATGCTTGTTTCAATCACAATTCATGGCTTCAGATAGAGGGTGATTTGGGAGAAGAAATCTCCCTTAGCTGTCTTATTTCTCTCCCTTTTATTTTGAATGTTTATTGCTTTATTTCCTATAGATCTGATATAATAAACAGAGAACATCTTTCTGGGTCTCCAATCTTCGGGTCTTGTACACCTTTGCCTTGTATTCTTCTCCCATGTATATTCTCCCATGTATATTTCTCCCTTGTACATGTATATACTTCTCCCTTAAATACCTTATACTGCTCCCTATGTTGATGGTGAAGTCCTAAATATGTTACACACTGACAGATGTGTTAGTTAGTTTATAGAAATTTATTTTAGCTCGATTGCGAAACAAGCTCTTACTACTTATATTAATCTCTCTCGAGACCTCATTCCGCATGGATTCCATTGCCACGAGGGAGAGAGAAGAGGCAATGTGGAATTTAAATGTGTTAGTTTTCTTGTATAATAAAGATAAATTAGCTACCAGTGCAAATGATGGGAGACATGCCCAGTGACACACGGAAAAGGGGCACTGAGACATAATTAACAAAAACGAAATCTTGTCTAGAACACATTGTGTCATTTTCAACGCAATACATGTATGTTACCAATTGAGAAATTTGAGACTTGGTTAGTGACACACATAGACAGATGTTTGAGACTTGGTTAGTGACACACATAGACAGATGTTTGAGACTTGGTTAGTGACACACATAGACAGATGTTTGAGACTTGGTTAGTGACACACATAGACAGATGTTTGAGACTTGGTTAGTGACACACATAGACAGATGTTTCTGAAAGAATGTTTGAAAGGTCGTGCCACCATTAATGGCGTTCTATAATCTGTAAGTTTGGTTGCTTATGATGTCAGTATTTTAAGAAATACACATGTATGACATGATAAGAAATTCCTATTGTTCACATCATCATTCACATTCATAGTCCACAACTTTAGTTTATATCATGATTTTACCAAATATCATGCCATTAACTTTATCTAACAAAGTGGCAACACGTTAGAAATGTTTCGCTATTCGATATCGAAATTTAAATGGCAAACCTTTATACCTGTTATTCATACTTGAAATTATACAGTAATATAGTATGAGGTGGGGAAACTGTTTAATTTCTTAATTTAAACACTTACTTCCTTTCCGTTCTTCTGAAAAATGTCCCAGTGCCCATTTTCGCATGATGGCAGCATAATTATGTTCATAAAAAGAGGTGTCTCATAAATGGCTGGCCCTTTAAATAGGGGTGACACTACACGTATAATAAAGAAAAACATTTATACCATTGAATTTTACAGCAGGATCTGCACTTTTTGCTAGTGATATTACTATTTTTAGACAAAATTACCCATTTTGATAAATGAACTGGTCCAAGTGTAATTTTCTTATTATGTATTGGTCTAATAATAGCGTGCACCAGTCCATGTTAGTTGGTGTTGTGCACCAGTCCATGTTAGTTGGTGTAAAATAAAATGTGTTATTCCACTGCTTTCAACCCATGGAATAACACATTTTTATTTCACTGATAAATTTCTACATGTTATTGGAAAACATAAAATATTATAATTATATGATCTTACACTTGTGGTGATTTCAAACCATTTTTTATGAAGCGAGTTGTGGAATTGTGGAGTTGTGGAATGTGGAAAATTCGAAAACAAGTTTCATAAAATATGGTTTGAAATCACCAAAAGTAAGATCCTTTTTTTTACATTACCACAGTAACAACAACCATAAATTTGAAGAAATTTGCCAGTATATTGTTGAGCCTTATTACATTAAGCTGCATCCGTACGCCGTTAGGAAATAGTCCCTGATAATCAAACAACTTCATGCAAATAATAGACACAATATTTGAATCACCTTGTGTGCTGCTAGATTGCATTTTATTGATCTAAGCAGTTGATTTTCAACAAATAATTCATGAACACAAACAACATGTACTGGTATCTTTCGAATGTGTATTGGCTGTCAATGTCATGCCTCGACCAATCAGATCCTTCCAGGTGTTATTAACCATGTTGACATATAAGAATTTATGACATGACTGTTTTACACTGAAGTTGTGTAATAAATGTATATATTGTGTAAAACTTGAACACTACAGGAAACATAATGATCATGAGCAGGAAGCAAGACTGATGCAACAACAACAGAAACCACGGAGACCGGTGGAAGATGGGATTGTCATATACGACTGCTCACCCTGTCTGCGCAGGTTTGGGCTCCACCGCATCATACCGAAAGAGAGAAGCAAGGTGTGGTTTGTGAAGGACATATGCGGCGTGATATGCGTGATATTCACGTGGTTGCTCATACTTTATGCGGAATACGTGGTCATGTTTATAATGTTGATGCCGAGTACCAGTATCGGGTACAAGTGGGGAAATGCCCTGTTGTTCAACTTCTTGGCTTTCATGGCAACAGCATCACATTCCAGAGCTATGTTTTCTAACCCGGTAAGTAAAAAAAACAACACACAACCAATGTTTTTTATTGTTACAATAACCACTAAAATTAAATGATGAAACCCCAATACATGTACAGACTTCTCACAGCCTTTGAAAACACTAATAAGATCTTATCTCGGCAGCCATCATGAATGGCAAGTTTTATAAATTATAAATGCCTAATGACAATTTCAGGATTTTACTACAAATTCTTTAATTGCAATAACATAATTAATTTGTTATTATATAGATTTTTGTATCATTTTAAATGTACTGAAATACACATTTTAAACATTAATTTATTTTTTGACAATAGTGTATGCATTAGAATTCATAAGAACTTAACTGGCACATAGTTTTGAAAGTGTACATGTATATTAAGATAATTTGATAAAGGTAAATTATCTTTATTTGTTAGTGATACCAAATTTGTGAATGATACAAAGAATATGTCTATTAGAGCTTTCCAACAAGAAACAGGGTGATGGAATACATGTAAACTTGTGCTACTGTACAATTCATATAATATCTGGTAAACTTTGCCATACAAAATGGCTGCCACAGGATGAATGGTGATGTCATGGGAACTATGCATCTGCGTTATCTTGTAGCATACTGCATGCTGAGATATATATGTACATGTGCCCAACATCATTATAATGGTAATCAAGGGATCGCAGGTTTGAACCCCCGTCTGACCCTAATAAAATTGAGTCTTTCAGATGGGACGTTAAACCGAGGTCTCGTGTCGGTGCTTTACACCGTGCACGTAAAAGAACCAGAGGAGACTCTGGAATGGGTCTCTGTCTGTATCATTGCACTATCCTCCAAAATCTAAAATGACTAATCTCTTCAGGAGGCGTCGCTCATATGGGCAACCGGTAGCGACGATAAATAAATGTAAGACACACACACATCATAATATATTTACTAAATCATGTCAACCATCTTGAAGTTCAATATGGTGATCACTGCAGTTTACTGCACATGGCATTCATGGATTCCTTGCCCCTGAAAGTGTGATGCCAAAGATACATGTACATGTATGTTGCTTAGAAGACGAGGTCAATGGAAACCATATTTTTATGGCAGCCATTTTGAAATTGAAGATGGCTACAGGATGCCATGTCGATGGGGATAGGTATATGTACCAAGTTTTATCTGAACCTGCACCAATATGGGTGTCTCCATGGCCGAGTGGTTAATGTTTTTGTCTTCAAATCTATTGCCCCTCACCACTGCAGGTTCGAATCCTACTGGGGTGCCGAATTGTTTCATATGAGTTAACATACTGGCAGAAGGTGGGTGGTTCTACCCGAGTGTCCATCAATGTCTGGAATACTGCTCGAATGGGTATCCAGGGTCTTACTCCACCAATAATAGCTGGAGAGTCGCTATATAGCTCTGACTTTAAGCCCCAAAAACAAATATGGGCTGCCTGTTTTGCTGTCCGATTAGCACAGTGGTTAGCGTGCTTGCTTCTCACCAATGCAACCCAGGTTCAATCCTCTGACCGGGAAGTATGTGAGATGGTACTGTGGTCGCCTGATTGGACAGGTGGGTTTTCTCCAGGTAATCCGGTTTCCTCCCACACAAATGACCACACATTTACGCTTTCATCCACGCCAACGAGAGTGATTAATATAAGTTGTAAAAACTTGCTTCGCAATCATTGTAAAATAAATAAAGCTTAAATAATATGCGAATTTTCTTGCTTTTGTCAAATTATGCTATTCAAATGTTTTCTGTATCAGCTGTACTACAAGGAGTAGATTATTACAAATTGTGATTACTGGTTTATATAATTTATTCAGAATCATATATACATGTATGAGAAATAAATAATGTCGTGGAATGACGGCTACATGTATATGTGGGAACTGATAAAGTTATTGTATGTTGTTTATTGTGGAGTGAAAGGTTAAATGAAATTTTGAACCACGACTGAACTGATTTATGTTATATTATGACTTGAGTCGCTCTGTAAGAAAACCAACATTATAGACAAGAAAATGATTATAACAACGATTGCACAGTCGATGCACGATGTGGCCGTTATGGCCTGTCCAGACCCTTCCAAGCAGCATAGCGCTGTATATCGAAACAGTCCTAAATAGGAAACCTTTGGTATAACCATTCAAATAGTCATGACTGAGATTGACCTTTCAAGGTCATGTGAATTCAAGCATTTGTTATTGTGTCGAATATCAGTGCTGTGTTTGCATCTCTCCAAGTGTTGTTCTCTAGTTCTGTATGTTATACGTGGATTAAAATTATGTTCATAGATTTCAAATGTCTATGCTCTATTACCTCTTTGCATGCTGGGTAAAATAAAGGCTATAAATAGTTCAAATTATTGTAGCAGACGACAATTCATTAATGTCTTTTTCTTATTTGTAACTGAAAACTTTGGAAATATGTCCTGGAATTTCATTGGAATTGTGTCATTGACGGTTATCTTCATCGCTAGCATGCAAAGAGTAAATATGTTATAATTATATAATTTTGCTCTTGAGCTAGATTTTATTTCTCATTTCTGTTTTTACAGGGTGCAGTTCCAAAAGGCAATGCAACAAAGGAGAATATAATGAAGCTGGGTTTAAAAGAGGGTGAAGTCGTATTTAAATGTCCAAAGTGTATCAGTATCAAACCAGACAGAGCACATCATTGCAGGTAAATCTAATCTATAAATAATATCAAACCAGGTAAATAATAATCTATAAATAGTATCAAACCAGGTAAATCTGATCTATAAATAGTATCAAAACCAGGTAAATAATAATCTATAAATAGTATCAAACCAGGTAAATCTGATCTATAAATAGTATCAAAACCAGGTAAATAATAATCTATAAATAGTATCAAACCAGGTAAATCTAATCTATTAATAATATCAAACCAGGTGAATCTAATGTATACAGACCATCAAACAAGATACAGCTCATTGCAGACATGTAAATGTTATCTATAAATAGTATCAAACAATTCCAGGTAATCTATAAGTAGTAACAAACAAGATACATGTATAACACACACATTATTATCGTTAGTGAAATTAGGTTTCAACTTCATTTATATTTACAATGATTGCCCAAGCTGCTCTTACGGAAGGTCAATGGTTCTACTCGGAGTCTTTCTACACCATTAATAGATGGAGAGTCGCCATATAACCTAAGCTGTATGTGTGACTTTAAATTCCAAGAACAAACAAACCAAATATTGCAACATAAATTTTCACAACTTTTATTAATTAATCATGTGTGCATGGATAAAGTGTATACTGTCGAACCCTAAAAGGTGTGTGTGGGACGGGAGGCACGGGCCTCTACATTCACTTTAAACAGCACAAATATATTTAAAATTTATTTATTTTACCATTATCACGAAACAAGCTTCAACAACTTATATTAATCACTTTCATTGGCGTGGAACAAAGCGTATAATGTTTTTAATTATGTGGTCATTCATGTGGAGGAAACCGGAGTACCCGAAGAAAACTCACCAGTCCGATCTGGTGACCACCGTACCATCTCACATGATCTGGCGACCACCGTATCATCTCACATGATATGGCGACCACCGTACCATCTCACATGATCTGGTGACCACCGTATCATCTCACATGATATGGCAACCACCGTACCATCTCACATGATATGGCGACCACCGTACCATCTCACATGATATGGCGACCACCGTATCATCTCACATGATATGGCGACCACCGTACCATCTCACATGATATGGCGACCATCGTATCATCTCTGGCGACCACCGTACCATCTCACATGATATGGCAACCACCGTATCATCTCACATGATATGGCAACCACCGTATCATCTCACATGATATGGCGACCACCGTACCATCTCACATGATATGGCGACCACCGTACCATCTCACATGATATGGCGACCATCGTATCATCTCTGGCGACCACTGTATCATCTCACATGATATGGCGACCACCGTACCATCTCACATGATATGGCGACCATCGTATCATCTCTGGCGACCACCGTATCATCTCACATGATATGGCGACCACCGTATCATCTCACATGATATGGCGACCACCGTACCATCTCACATGATATGGCAACCACCGTATCATCTCACATGATATGGCAACCACCGTATCATCTCACATGATATGGCAACCACCGTATCATCTCACATGATATGGCGACCACTGTATCATCTCACATGATATGGCGACCACTGTATCATCTCACATGATATGGCGACCATCGTATCATCTCTGGCGACCACCGTATCATCTCACATGATATGGCAACCACCGTATCATCTCTGGCGACCACCGTATCATCTCACATGATATGGCAACCACCGTATCATCTCTGGCGACCACCGTATCATCTCTGGCGACCACCGTATCATCTCTGGTGACCACCGTACCATCTCACATGATATGGCAACCACCGTATCATCTCTGGCGACCACCGTACAATCTCACATGATATGGCAACCACCGTATCATCTCTGGCGACCACCGTATCATCTCTGGTGAACCACCGTACCATCTCACATGATATGGCGACCACCGTACCATCTCACATGATATGGCGACCACTGTATCATCTCACATGATATGGCGACCACCGTACCATCTCTGGCGACCACCGTATCATCTCACATGATATGGCGACCACCGTACCATCTCTGGCGACCACCGTATCATCTCACATGATATGGCGACCACCGTATCATCTCACATACTTCCCAGCCGGATTTTCCAACCCCGGTTCAATGGCGAGACGGTGCTGGCTAACCTTGCACTAAGAGGATATCCAGCAAAATGATAATGTAACAATAATGATACTGTTCAATATTTTATTAACAACTTTCAAGTTTATTGGCATTATCAGCAATACATTGCCTTTGGCCATTTACATAAGTATAAACTATGGCAAAGACATACACAAATACATAAATACATACCGGTACATACATACATACATACATACATACACATGTTAAGAAACAGTGATATTATCTAGGGTATTTGTTCTTAGTAACATAGATTCCTTTATATACTTAGATATTTTTAACAATTCTATTTTATTCTTAGAAGACATGATATTATTGAATTTCTGTACACACGGCCACGATATATTACCAAGGTATTTAGTTCTTAAACTTGTGTATCTCGTACAACATAGCAAAAAGTGATACTCCGATTCAACCGACTTTTGGTTACATAGTTTACATACTCTTTCTATAGCATTATATCTACCAAATTCAATTTCTAAAGTGTGTGAACATAATCTTAAGCATGTGAAACACTTTCGTAAGTCATCACTAACAATCGTATCAATATATTCTTCAAATATAAATTCATTTTTAAATTTACAATAATAGTCTAATTTTGTCATTGTGCTTATGGATTCTCTCCATTCTTGAATGAACTGGTCACGTATTCTCCTTTTAAACTTAGGAAAATAATTAATATTATCATTAAAACTTAATCTTACATCTCTAAAGCCAAGATGATCAATAACAGAATGCATACGGGCTGCCCAACACTTATTACTTACATTTTCACAGAGGTCCATATACATAGTATACATAGGTGAAGTGTTGTTTCATTATTTTCAGACAATATTTTGTAGATCTTTCTTTACATATTGTAGAGAGCGGGAATCTTTCTAGTTTGCCATAAACAGCATTAGTTGGTGTCTGTTGTTTGACTCCAAGTATATATTTACAAAATCGGATATGCAATTTATCCACCTGTTTGTAACTATTATTATTATAAATACCCCACACTTCACAACCATACAACAGCATTGGCATAACCATTGTATCAAATAAAGAAAGTTTAGTTTTAACATCAAATTTAACTTTGTCAAATAAAGATAACAGATTATGGTAGGCCTTTAATGCTTGGTTATATAAAGCTTTAACCGCTCCCGACATAGTTCCAGTGTAGGTAAAATTGACACCTAAATAGGTGAAATTATCCACACGTTCAATATTTTCCCCGTTAATGAAAAGGTCTGTATAAACTCTTTGCTTACGTTTCTCAAAGACATAGATCTTAGTTTTATCAATGTTAATTTTAAGACCCCATTTTTCAGAATACTGATAAATGCAGTCAATTTGCGATTGTAGACTGATTGCATCAGTGGTGAATAACACTATATCATCAGCAAACAAAATCATGTACATTGATAAAAGTTCAAGATCTTTATCAGTTAGTGAATTTACATTTAATTGACTATTGATATCGTTAATAAATAAAATAAACAGAAGGGGAGATAACGGTTCACCCTGCTTCAAACCTATTATAACATCAAAGAAATTGGACAACTCCATAGTACTGGATAATTTAACACACGATTGGACATCATTTTAAATACATTTATTAACAAGAATCTTGCAAATGTAAAGCTATAGCCTTGTGTTTTGTTGTTTTATACAGTGTGTGTCAAAGGTGTATACGGAAGATGGATCATCATTGCCCGTGGGTAAACAACTGTGTCGGGGAGACTAACCAAAAATATTTTGTACTGTTTACTGTAAGTAGACCTTAGGCTATTCAGTAAATACAACGTTTCTGTGTCCACGAACAGATCAGTAAATACAACGTTTCTGTGTCCACGAACAGATCAGTAAATACAACGTTTCTGTGTCCACGAACAGATTAGTAAATACAACGTTTCTGTGTCCACGAACAGATCAGTAAATACAACGTTTCTGTGTCCACGAACAGATCAGTAAATACAACGTTTCTGTGTCCACGAACAGATCTGTAAATACAACGTTTCTATGTCCACGAACAGATCTGTAAATACAACGTTTCTGTGTCCACGAACAGATCTGTAAATACAACGTTTCTGTGTCCACGAACAGATCAGTAAATACAACGTTTCTGTGTCCACGAACAGATCAGTAAATACAACGTTTCTGTGTCCACGAACAGATCAGTAAATACAACGTTTCTGTGTCCACGAACAGATCAGTAAATACAACGTTTCTGTGTCCACGAACAGATCAGTAAATACAACGTTTCTGTGTCCACGAACAGATCAGTAAATACAACGTTTCTGTGTCCACGAACAGATCTGTAAATACAACGTTTCTGTGTCCACGAACAGATCTGTAAATACAACGTTTCTGTGTCCACGAACAGATCTGTAAATACAACATTTCGTCATTTCTTTCTGTATCCACGAACAGATCTGTAAATACAACATTTTGTCGTTTCTTTCTGTGTCCACGAACAGATCTGTAAATACAACATTTCGCCGTTTCTTTGTGTCCACGAACAGATCTGTAAATACAACATTTCGCCGTTTCTTTGTGTCCACGAACAGATCTGTAAATACAACATTTCGTCGTTTCTTTGTGTCCATGAACAGATCTGTAAATACAACATTTCGTCGTTTCTTTGTGTCCATGAACAGATCTGTAAATACAACATTTCGTCGTTTCTTTGTGTCCATGAACAGATCTGTAAATACAACGTTTCGTTGTTTCTCTCTGTCCACGATCAGATCTGTAAATACAACGTTTCGTTGTTTCTCTCTGTCCACGATCAGATCTGTAAATACAACGTTCCTAACAGGGAACTAGTAATATATATGTGGTCCTCTACATTGTCCCTAACAGGGGACTAGTAATATATATGTGGTCCTCTACATTGTCCCTAACAGGGGACTAGTAATATATATCTGGTCCTCTACATTCACATTTTCGGCTTAAAAAGGAAAGTTTCAAACAAAAATCTGACTAATTTTCTTTAAAATTGTGATCATTTATCCGTAATAAAGAATAGTTCTTTAATCCAAATATGTTTTGTAATTTATCCGTAATAAAGAATAGTTCTTTAATCCAAATATGTTTTGTAATTTATCCGTAATAAAGAATAGTTCTTTAATCCAAATATGGTTTGTAATTTATCCATAATAAATAATAGTTCTTTAATCCAAATATGTTCTGTAATTTATCCGTAATAAAGAATAGTTCTTTAATCCAAATATGGTTTGTAATTTATCCATAATAAATAATAGTTCTTTAATCCAAATATGTTTTGTAATTTATCCGTAATAAATAATAGTTCTTTAATCCAAATATGTTCTGTAATTTATCCATAATAAAGAATAGTTCTTTAATCCAAATATGTTCTGTAATTTATCCATAATAAATAATAGTTGTTAGTAAATGCATTAACCCTTTGTGTAGATGTGTTCCCCCCACCACCCGACCATCTAAGACATATGTTTGTAATCGTGTAATCATACATGTAAGTTGTTATCCTCGTTTTTCAGTTATATATCTGTTTGGTGTCAATACATGCTGTATACATGTCCATCCAACATTTTATTCTGTGTATTGGAAAAGATTGGAAAGGTAAGGCTTTCATTACATGCATGTACATCCTTAGTTTTACCATGTCCAAGATGTTGTGAACTTAACTACAGAGAAATAGACCATGTTACTCTGACTCTATCATAGAGTTCTTGTTTAATATTCTCATTTTCAGAATGAAAATAGAATGCAGATACTATAAAGAAAGAAAGCACCACCCATATTTCAGCTATTATCTTTTAGAAGTGCACAAGTCATTTGTACTAAATTTCCTTGAGCGTATCATTTTCATTGCTTATTCAAAATTATTGGGCATATCTGGTGTGTCATGTACTAGTCTTGTCTGCAAAACAAAAAGGTACTAACAAATACAGATCTGGAGGTGTCGCCCTGAGAGGCAACCAGAGATGAGGGTAATTAAACATTTCATTGAAAGACCATTCTCAATCTCTGTCTGCCTTATAAAAGTTATTAACCAAGTATAGATAGCTTTGAAATTTTACACACTTCCACATTGGTAACTACTACTTTACCATATGTTTGGAGAAACATGCATTGTGATTAATAATTATGAGACATATTGTTTTTAGCATTGTTACCGGTCTGTCCACTTTAGCATTTCCACACATCATCTCCATAACACCTGTCTGTCCACTTTAGCATGTCCACACATCATCCCCATAACACCTGTTTGTCCACTTTAGCATGTCCACACATCATCTCCATAACACCTGTTTGTCCACTTTAGCATGTCCACACATCATCTCCATAACACCTGTCTGTCCACTTTAGCATGTCCACACATCATCTCCATAACACCTGTTTGTCCACTTTAGCATGTCCACACATCATCTCCATAACACCTGTTTGTCCACTTTAGCATGTCCACACACCATCTCCATAACACCTGTTTGTCCACTTTAGCATGTCCACACATCATCCCCATAACACCTGTTTGGATATTCTTCAACCTTGGCAGGAAGCATCGCTATAATGTCTAGTTGTGCATAATTTTACGCCGCTCCGGTTGGATGATTTCTTTGCGGATTTACGGCCATTTTGATATTGTTATAACTAGTGATTGTGATATTCGAATATTCGGATGATCTTCCGAACGAATATGCGAATATTCGCAAATTTCTCCAACTTTCGATTTCCACTTTACTCTTGCATCGCTGACCGTTCTATTGAAAGTGTTGGCATGTTAGAATTATGTAAACGTGAAGTCTACTGCCGGCGTTTTAAATATGCGGCTTGTGTTGATTGATAAACAACTCCGCTTGTTGACTTGGTGGGCTAGTACTTTCTTTGCGACTTACGCCACTTTTGGGAATGTGTGTTCGTTCCGTCGCCACCATTCCAGGGGTTTACAGTGTGGATCCATTTTTTCTAGCAAGTACGATTTTAGTTCGTCCGATTGTTCTTTCTCGGGGGTGTCACACACTAAGCTTAATTTCCCACTTTTACTCGGTGGTTTGCTAATTGTAATATCACTTTCATTCGACGGTAATCGTAATGACCAGGGACAGTCATGTTTTAGTGTGAATCATTAAACTTTGTATGTTTTCAAGGGCTACAGATGGAACCTGTAAAACAAATGCTTCTCAGTTTGTGTCCTGTCAAATTAATCAATTAGTGACCCCTGTAAGGTGTGACCAACATGTCATCACCCTCCTTTGTTATTTGGAGCCAAATCGCGATGACATTTCTCACCCTCGGGCACGCATTGGGTCATTCTTTGTTTTCGAAACTTAATTGATTGAAATTTAAACAAACATATATATCCTTTTAAGTTATGATTCAACTGCAATTTATTAAAATTTGATTTGAATTTTTTTTTTAATATTCGAATATGGTTTTAATGGTTCGAACGAATATTCGAACATTCGTTGCCATCCCTAGTTATAACACAAAGCTTGTCCGCGCTTCATCTCCAAAACCCCTTGTTGGATGTTCACCAATCTTGACAGGAAGCATCGGTATGATGTCTGGTTGTGCATATTGTGACCCAGTTCCGGTTGGATGATTATTTTGCAGATTTATGAATATTTGGACATTTTTATTACACAAAGCTTGTTCGCGCTTCATCTCCAAAACACGTTTTTGGTTATTTACGAAGCTTGTCATGAAGCACCAGTATGATGTCTAGTTGTGCATATAGCAATCACGTTCCGGTTGGATGATTTCTGGTTGATTTACTGCCATTTGAACAGTTTTATAACACGCAGCTTGTCATCCATGCTTCCAATCCTCATAATACTACATATGACGTTTTATTGCATGACTTCATATATTTAACGTGCATGGTTTTATTGCATGACTTCATATATTTAACGTGCATGGTTTTATTGCATGACTTCATATATTTAACGTGCATGGTTTTATTGCATGACTTCATATATTTAACGTGCATGGTTTTATTGCATGACTTCATATATTTAACGTGCATGGTTTTATTACTCCACTGATGCAACAGTGAGTGCACAGACGTGTGTTGTTTCATTCCAAAACAATATCTAGTTATAGTTAGTTTAAACATTATTTATTTCAGTTCCATGTACATGTAATCAAGAATTGAGCGTTTCAGTTTCTGACACAAGCGTTTCAGTTTCTGACACAAGCGTTTCAGTTTCTGACACAAGCGTTTCAGTTTCTGTCATTAGCTTTTCAGTTTTTACCCGTTAACATTTTACATATAATTTAACAGCAGTAGACTGAAAGGGATTAGAAGGAAAGAAAACTTATATAGTTCTTCTCCCTAAATAGTTGCTACATGTTTTCAGGTTGTTCTGGCGTATCACCACCGGCAACAACGATATTCCTGATATTCCTTGTATTTGAGGGCCTTCTGTTTGGCATATTTACAGCCATTATGTTCGGCTCGCAGCTCTCTGCCATTTGCTCAGACGAAACCGTAAGTATAGTACATGTACCGGTGATTTGTTTCCTTACATGAGCCCGTAATCTTGACCCTTCCAATCGAAAATAGTTTCTTGTGTTTTATATAGAACATTTTCAAACTTGATTGCAATGTGTCAGTCTGCTGCAAAATAGTGTTCCCATTGCTAAGATTAACCCATTTGATTCTGGATACCGTTCAAACAGTATTTGCAAAGAACATACAGCCAGATCAGCCACCATGGAACGTGCCGTCTGATCAGGCTCTATGCTGTTTACTATTCAGATGATCTTGCTAAGACACTTGGCTATGTAGCTAAACAACATAGATCCTGATCTTAAGCAGCCAGCCAAGGGAGTCAGAGAAAATGGCTGCTTAGCACAGGTGGCTGCTTAAATGAGGTCAAATATATAATAAAACAACTGATTGGGAATCTGGAAACTGGCTGCTTAATACAGGTTGTCTGCTTAACCCTTTCAACCCCACAGGCCTCTAAATAGGCTTATGAAAAGTGTAGATCCAGATGAGCCGGCTCGTAACGAGCCGTCTCATCAGGATTTGCACTTTTTTTGCCAGTAATAATTATTACTATTTTTAGATAAAATTACCCATTTTGATAAATGAACTTGTCCAAATGTAATTTTCTTATTAATTTATTGGTCTAAAAATAGCATGCACCAGTCCATGTCAGTTACTTGGGGTTGAAAGGGTTAATGGAGGTGACCACAGGTGTGACTGTAATGACAGTTTCCAATTCAGTGAGAACTATTACCATTCTAAAATACTTTGTGTCTCATATATTTGCTTGACGTAATATATTATTTTAAACAAATTATAATTAGCTTGATTGCGAAACAAGTTCTTACAACATTTGTTTAATCGCTTTTGAGACCACATTCCTGGTGGAATTCATTGCCATGATGTAGAGAGAAGAGGCAGTGTGGAATTTTAAGTGCCTTGCATAAAGACTCCTCCACCACTGTTCCCATGTCACCCTCTAATTACTGTAAAATACTTCTCCCATGTTGTCCTCTAGTTAAGGGAGAATGTCACCCTCTAGCTTACACCCTGATCATTATTTTCAGGGCATAGAGCAGCTAAAGAAAGAACAAGGAGAATGGGAGAAGAAATCGTACTGGTTTAGTATTAAATCTGTGTTTGGACATCCGTTTAGTTGGAGATGGTTCTCTCCCTTTGCTACGCCGAATTACGTCTACTTTGAATCGCAGGAATACTGTGTTTGATACCAGTGCGAGTGTGATTCATTCTATTACTCTATATATCTACGCAAGTCTTGTGATAGTAAGGGTTGCCTCCCTTGCACTAGTACCAAACTGTTTCAGGAAGTCATTCTTGAGGAATCCCACTGAGGGTGTCTGAAGGCCGATGGTTCTATCCGGGTACCTGTCTGAAGGCCGATGGTTCTATCCGGGTACCTGTCTTTGCCAGATATACTGCTCGGAGTGCACTTGCTGATTTTCTACAATAACAGCTTGCGTGTCGGTATATGCTTAAACTATCGATCGGTGCGGCTTTACGCCCCAAAAACCAAACCTACATTATTAAGGTTTTAATGCAACTACCGGTATACATGTACCAAGGCTGTGTTCGCTCGCTATATAAGTTTATTTATAGTCGCCACCGCATAAATGCATTTGGGCGACTAGGCTGTGTTGAAGTGTGTCGATAGATATATATGAATATGTACCTCAAAGTTTGTTGATGAGTAATGAAAACATAACGTTGACATTTGTATTATTTTTATTACACCTTATACAAACCGCAACAATTAATCGTAATTACCTAAATTTTATCCAACAAACCACAAATTCAAAATTGGACCTATGTGGCCGAATGGTTATGGTTAAAATGGGTGTGTTAAATTCTTTCAAATAAGAAAGCCATCCAGCTAGCTTGTGGAAGGTTTGTGGTTCTACCCGGAAGCCCGCCCGTCCATGCTTGCATACTGCTAGAAGAGGCCCCCTTGTGTCTTCCTCCACAATTCATAGCTGGAGAGCCACTGTATGACCTAATCTGTTGGTGCGACTTTAAACCCCGAAATCAAACAAACTCAAAAAATCAATTTGCCTTGTGTTATTTCGGTAGATTTTCGTGTTGTATTGTATGAACATTTGACGAAGCATTGTATCAGGTTACATAGGGTGTATTTACCGAGTGCAGAGACTTATAATCAGCATCAGTTTTTATTAACCTCGGAACAGCATCACTATATTTTGCTCTGTCTGTCAGTCAATGATATGTATATTTAACACCTCACCTATAAATAAATATCCGCATTGGGCACAGGAGCCGGTCACAAGGTCTTTAAGAGCCCATATTGTTCTATAAGTAGAACACTATGGTCTCTTATAAACCTTGTGACCGGCTCCTGTGCACTTTGAGTTTCTTCAGTTATCTATTGATTTGCCACAGTTGTAAAATGTTAAAATATGGGCAGCCTGGAATGCAGTTTATGTTTTTATATATATGTAGAGAGCATATAATTATTGTTGACATTTTGATAATTAATACCCTAGAGTTTACACATGTCAGAATTAATAGATTGCTTTGCTATTCAGTCATAAATTTGAGGACTGGATTCGCATGAGTATTTCAGTAAATTTTGTGCAAAATAAGATTTACACTACATTATACACGTGACTTCTAAAATTTTCAAAACCAAATCGGCCAAGGCGGAAATCGGATCCCCCATACCCCCCATGTCATTCTAATATTTTTGCGATTTAGAGGGAGAACGAGTCCAGACTACCAGCAAAAGTCGGCAGACTGGGCCTCGACTATATATGTCTGTAGACTGGGCCTCGACTGTATATATGTCTGTAGACTGGGCCTCGACTGTATATATGTCGGTAGACTGGGCCCCGACTGTATATATGTCGGCAGACTGGGCCTCGACTGTATATATGTCGGTAGACTGAGCCTCGACTGTATATATATATGTCTGTAGACTGGGCCTCGACTATATATATGTCGGTAGACTGGGCCCCGACTGTATATATGTCGGCAGACTGGGCCTCGACTGTATATATGTCGGTAGACTGGGCCTCGACTGTATATATGTCGGTAGACTGGGCCCCGACTGTATATATGTCGGCAGACTGGGCCTCGACTGTATATATGTCGGCAGACTGGGTCTCGACTGTTATGTCGCAGACTGGGCCTCGACTGTATATATGTCGGAGACTGGGCCTCGACTGTATATATGTCGGTAGACTGGGCCTCTACTGTATATTGCGGCAGACTGGGCCTCGACTGTATATATGTCGGTAGACTGGGCCTCGACTGTATATATGTCGCAGACTGGGCCTCGACTGTATATATGTCGGCAGACTGGGCCTCGACTGTATATATGTCGGTAGACTGGGCCTCGACTGTATATATGTCGCAGACTGGGCCTCGACTGTATATATGTCGGCAGACTGGGCCTCGACTGTATATATGTCGTAGACTGGGCCTCGACTTATATATATGTCTGTAGACTGGGCCTCGAATGTATATATGTCGGTAGACTGGGCCTCGACTGTATATGTGCGGCAGACTGGGCCTCGACTGTATATATGTCGGCAGACTGGGCCTCGACTGTATATATGTCGGCAGACTGGGCCTCGACTGTATATATGTCGGTAGACTGGGCCTCTACTGTATATATATATGTTGGCAGACTGGGCCTCGACTGTATATATTGTCGGTAGACTGGGCCTCGACTGTATATATGTCGGTAGACTGGGCCTCGACTGTATATATGTCGGTAGACTGGGCCTCTACTGTATATGTGTCGGCAGACTGGGCCTCGACTGTATATATGTCGGCAGACTGGGCCTCGACTGTATATATATGTCGGCAGACTGGGCCTTGACTGTATATATGTCGGTAGACTGGGCCTCTACTGTATATATGTCGGTAGACTGGGCCTCTACTGTATATGTATCGGCAGACTGGGCCTCGACTGTATATATGTCGGTAGACTGGGCCTCTACTGTATATGTGTCGGCAGACTGGGCCTCGACTGTATATATGTCGGTAGACTGGGCCTCGACTGTATATATGTCGGCAGACTGGGCCTCGACTGTATATATGTCGGTAGACTGGGCCTCTACTGTATATATATATGTTGGCAGACTGGGCCTCGACTGTATATATATGTCTGTAGACTGGGCCTCGACTGTATATATATGTCTGTAGACTGGGCCTCGACTGTATATATATCGGCAGACTGGGCCTCTACTGTATATATGTTGGCAGACTGGGCCTCGACTGTATATATATGTCAGCAGACTGGGCCTCTACTGTATATATGTCGGTAGACTGGGCCTCGACTGTATATATGTCAGCAGACTGGGCCTCAACTGTATATCTGTCGGTAAACTGGGCCTCGACTGTATATCTGTCGGTAGACTGGGCCTCGACTGTATATATGTCGGTAGACTGGGCCTCAACTGTATATATGTCGGCAGACTGGGCCTCGACTGTATATATATGTCTGTAGACTGGTCCTCGACTGTATATATGTCGGTAGACTGGGCCTCGACTGTATATATGTCGGTAGACTGGGCCTCAACTGTATATATGTCGGTAGACTGGGCCTCAACTGTATATATATGTCTGTAGACTGGGCCTCGACTGTATATATGTCTGTAGACTGGGCCTCGACTGTATATATGTCGGTAGACTGGGCCTCGACTGTATATATGTCGGTAGACTGGGCCTCGACTGTATATATGTCGGTAGACTGGGCCTCGACTGTATATATGTCGGTAGACTGGGCCTCGACTGTATATATGTCGGTAGACTGGGCCTCGACTGTATATATGTCTGTAGACTGGGCCTCGACTGTATATATGTCGGTAGACTGGGCCTCGACTGTATATATGTCTGTAGACTGATGCATAGCCTGATTGTTTCGGTGGGGGGGGGGGAATTTAATAATACTTAATTCCTGCTCACTTGAAACAAATGAATCAATTATCTATAATGAACTATATCAGTTTTCTTTAGTTCTAATCCCTTTCAGTCTACTGCTGTTAAATGTTATGTAAAATGTTCATTTCCTGATTATACAAGGTATTGTGATGTGTAGATTGGTAAAATGTCTATGTTCCATTATATAAAGACAGTGTACCGGTAGTTTGTTCAGTAGAAATCGGAACATTTATATTAACCTGTTACGCCACAAGAGAAGAGGCCAATTACTCATTTGATCTCCATATTACTGATAAGCAATAGGTACACTGTACTATATTCTCAATATGTTTGTGGAATAGATAAGGGTGTGAGATCGGCAGATTAAGATGGATGATGTCCGTCACCAAATGGCAACCAGTTGCTTATAGGATGAATATTAAGATAGCCATGACGTATGTGGGAGCTATGAAGGTGTTGCATGAGATATGAAGGTGTTGCATGAGCTATGAAGGTGTTGCATCAGCTATGAAGGTGTTGCATGAGCTATGAAGGTGTTGCATGAGATATGAAGGTGTTGCATCAGCTATGAAGGTGTTGCATCAGCTATGAAGGTGTTGCATGAGATATGAAGGTGTTGTATGAGCTATGAAGGTGTTGCATGAGATATGAAGGTGTTGCATGAGATATGAAGGTGTTGCATGAGATATGAAGGTGTTGCATGAGATATGAAGGTTTGCATGAGCTATGAAGGTGTTGCATGAGATATGAAGGTGTTGCATTAGCTATGTGGATTAAAGGGATAAGAATACACTGTAAATGTTGTTTTAGATGTCCATGTATGCATTCCTTGCCAAAATAAATCGAAGGAACCCGATAATAATTTGGCTGCAAAATGCAGTTTTTGTTGATAGCTAATTGTTGGGTTTAATTTTTTATTTGTATCTAAAAATATGTGTCATTATGTTAGTTGATGCAAAGTTGTCAAACTAAAACTCAGCACAGATTCAGCACAATGTGTCATGTGATCACCCTAGGTGATTGTTAATGTCCATTCCAACAATATAGTCTGTTCCAACAATATAGTCCATTCCAACAATATAGTCCTTCCAACAATATAGTCTGTTCCAACAATATAGTCCTTCCAACAATATAGTCCATTCCAACAATATAGTCCTTCCAACAATATAGTCTGTTCCAACAATATAGTCCTTCCAACAATATAGTCCATTCCAACAATATAGTCCTTCCAACAATATAGTCCATTCCAACAATATAGTCCATTCCAACAATATAGTCCTTCCAACAATATAGTCCATTCCAACAATATAGTCCTTCCAACAATATAGTCTGTTCCAACAATATAGTCCTTCCAACAATATAGTCCTTCCAACAATATAGTCCTTCCAACAATATAGTCCTTCCAACAATATAGTCCTTCCAACAATATAGTCTGTTCCAACAATATAGTCCATTCCAACAATATAGTCCTTCCAACAATATAGTCTGTTCCAACAATATAGTCCTTCCAACAATATAGTCCTTCCAACAATATAGTCTGTTCCAACAATATAGTCCATTCCAACAATATAGTCCTTCCAACAATATAGTCTGTTCCAACAATATAGTCCATTCCAACAATATAGTCCATTCCAACAATATAGTCCTTCCAACAATATAGTCTGTTCCAACAATATAGTCCATTCCAACAATATAGTCCTTCCAACAATATAGTCTGTTCCAACAATATAGTCCATTCCAACAATATAGTCTGTTCCAACAATATAGTCCATTCCAACAATATAGTCCTTCCAACAATATAGTCTGTTCCAACAATATAGTCCATTCCAACAATATAGTCTGTTCCAACAATATAGTCCATTCCAACAATATAGTCCTTCCAACAATATAGTCTGTTCCAACAATATAGTCCATTCCAACAATATAGTCCATTCCAACAATATAGTCCTTCCAACAATATAGTCCATTCCAACAATATAGTCCTTCCAACAATATAGTCCTTCCAACAATATAGTCTGTTCCAACAATATAGTCCATTCCAACAATATAGTCCTTCCAACAATATAGTCTGTTCCAACAATATAGTCCATTCCAACAATATAGTCCATTCCAACAATATAGTCCTTCCAACAATATAGTCTGTTCCAACAATATAGTCCATTCCAACAATATAGTCCTTCCAACAATATAGTCTGTTCCAACAATATAGTCCATTCCAACAATATAGTCTGTTCCAACAATATAGTCCTCCAACAATATAGTCCTTCCAACAATATAGTCTGTTCCAACAATATAGTCCATTCCAACAATATAGTCTGTTCCAACAATATAGTCCATTCCAACAATATAGTCCTTCCAACAATATAGTCTGTTCCAACAATATAGTCCATTCCAACAATATAGTCCATTCCAACAATATAGTCCTTCCAACAATATAGTCATTCCAACAATATAGTCCTTCCAACAATATAGTCCATTCCAACAATATAGTCCATTCCAACAATATAGTCCTTCCAACAATATAGTCTGTTCCAACAATATAGTCCATTCCAACAATATAGTCCTTCCAACAATATAGTCTGTTCCAACAATATAGTCCATTCCAACAATATAGTCTGTTCCAACAATATAGTCTGTTCCAACAATATAGTCCTTCCAACAATATAGTCCATTCCAACAATATAGTCTGTTCCAACAATATAGTCCATTCCAACAATATAGTCCTTCCAACAATATAGTCTGTTCCAACAATATAGTCCTTCCAACAATATAGTCCATTCCAACAATATAGTCCTTCCAACAATATAGTCCATTCCAACAATATAGTCCTTCCAACAATATAGTCCTTCCAACAATATAGTCCATTCCAACAATATAGTCCATTCCAACAATATAGTCTGTTCCAACAATATAGTCTGTTCCAACAATATAGTCTGTTCCAACAATATATGTTGAAGAATCCTAATGACAATTTGTTTTGTGATTTGTAAGATAAGAACTGAATGTCCATATGAACAAATTACATGTAAAAATCTGACCTTTCATACCTCGAAGAAACTTGTTAAATGCTAACAAATGTTCAGTTAATGTTTTGTCCGGTTATCGTGTCTGTATATTTTAATTATTACTTTTAAAAATGTAAATAAATATAGATGATATTAGTGTAAGACTGGAATTTATTTCATCGAGTTATCACATAATGAAATAAATGACATGACTAGTGTAAATGACTAGTGTAAATGGCTAGTGTGCATGACTAGTGTACATTGCTAGTGTTCATGACTAGTGTTCATGACTAGTGTACATTGCTAGTGTGCACGACTAGTGTAAATGGCTAGTGTGCATGACTAGTGTACATTGCTAGTGTGCATGACTAGTGTAAATGGCTAGTGTGCATGACTAGTGTTCATGACTAGTGTACATTGCTAGTGTTCATGACTAGTGTTCATGACTAGTGTACATTGCTAGTGTGCACGACTAGTGTAAATGGCTAGTGTGCATGACTAGTGTACATTGCTAGTGTGCACGACTAGTGTAAATGGCTAGTGTGCATGACTAGTGTTCATGACTAGTGTACATTGCTAGTGTTCATGACTAGTGTTCATGACTAGTGTACATTGCTAGTGTGCACGACTAGTGTAAATGGCTAGTGTGCATGACTAGTGTACATTGCTAGTGTGCACGACTAGTGTAAATGGCTAGTGTGCATGACTAGTGTTCATGACTAGTGTACATTGCTAGTGTTCATGACTAGTGTTCATGACTAGTGTACATTGCTAGTGTGCACGACTAGTGTAAATGGCTAGTGTGCATGACTAGTGTACATTGCTAGTGTGCACGACTAGTGTAAATGGCTAGTGTGCATGACTAGTGTTCATGACTAGTGTACATTGCTAGTGTTCATGACTAGTGTTCATGACTAGTGTACATTGCTAGTGTGCACGACTAGTGTAAATGGCTAGTGTGCATGACTAGTGTACATGACTAGTGTACATTGCTAGTGTGCACGACTAGTGTTCATGACTAGTGTACATGACTAGTGTACATGACTAGTGTAAATGGCTAGTGTGCATGACTAGTGTACATTGCTAGTGTGCATGACTAGTGTACATGACTAGTGTACATTGCTAGTGTACATGACTAGTGTAAATGGCTAGTGTGCATGACTAGTGTGCATGACTAGTGTACATTGCTAGTGTGCATGACTAGTGTACATGACTAGTATAAATGGCTAGTGTTCATGACTAGTGTAAATGACTAGTGTACATTGCTAGTGTGCATGACTAGTGTACATTACTAGTGTGCACGACTAGTGTACATGACTAGTGTACATGACTAGTGTTCATGATTAGTGTTCATGACTAGTGTACATGACTAGTGTTCATGACTAGTGTACATGACTAGTGTAAATGGCTAGTGTTCATGACTAGTGTGCATGACTAGTGTGCATTGCTAGTGTGCATGACTAGTGTACATTACTAGTGTGCACGACTAGTGTTCATGACTAGTGTAAATGACTAGTGTACATGACTAGTGTTCATGACTAGTGTTCATGACTAGTGTACATGACTAGTGTTCATGACTAGTGTACATGACTAGTGTAAATGGCTAGTGTACATTACTAGTGTGCACGACTAGTGTTCATGACTAGTGTACATTACTAGTGTAAATGACTAGTGTACATGACTAGTGTAAATGACTAGTGTACATGACTAGTGTTCATGACTAGTGTACACTACTAGTGTTCATGACTAGTGTACATGACTAGTGTTCATGACTAGTGTACATGACTAGTGTAAATGGCTAGTGTTCATTACTAGTGTACATGACTAGTGTACATGACTAGTGTAAATGGCTAGTGTACATGACTAGTGTAAATGACTAGTGTACATGACTAGTGTTCATGACTAGTGTACACGACTAGTGTTCATGACTAGTGTACATGACTAGTGTTCATGACTAGTGTACATGACTAGTGTAAATGGCTAGTGTTCATTACTAGTGTACATGACTAGTGTACATGACTAGTGTAAATGGCTAGTGTTCATTACTAGTGTACATGACTAATGTGCATGACTAGTGTACACTAATATTTTTCTTTTATTCTGCTGATCTTTGGCTAAATATTTATTTTTTAACCGCTTTTATTCACATGTTACTACTTTCTGTGTTGATAGCCTCTAGGTTAGCTGATAGTTTTGTTGTATCACCAATTCAAAATATCTCTCGAAAAGGACTAAAACACGTCAAACACCAGGATAAATTTATTTTAGCTCGATTGCGAAACAAGTTCTTATAAATTATATTAATCACTCTTGAGACCTCATTACTGATGGAATCCATTGCCACGAGGGAGAGAGAAGAGAGAAGAATTTATTTGCCTTGCCTAAAGGCATAATCGTAACGGCTCAAACTCTGGGCCATTCGCACCTAAAGCAAGCGCTCTATCACTATGCTATCGTAACTTCCACCAAGATATAGTGGATTCAAATTTATTGGTGGGTTCCGATCCAATACAGATCGTCATCAGAACTATCGGGGCCTCCCATGACTGTGGTTACGGGTGTTGATTTAAAATCACTTGCCCCTCACCACTGCAGGTTCGAATACCACTAGGGGTGTCAAATTCTTTTTTTAAGTGTGGTGGCTATGAAGCTGGCTTGCGGAAAGTCGGTGGTTCTACCTGAGCTCTTATCCGTGTCTGAAATACTGCTTCATCAGAATAATGAAAATATATAGCAAAGTATATATACTATACGGTGCTGAAAAAGTGGAGCTAGATTTTGATGTTTGTTACTAAAAATAGAATTGTTCATGGCTATAAATAGATGTTTGTCATAGTGCCAGATATTAGTTATATTGTTATTGTTGATGTTGAATGTTTATGTATTATTATTATATTATACTATTAAAATTCCATCAATTCTCATCGAAACAAAACATGTTTGAAAGTTATGCTTGTAATATTTACATTGTTATGCTCGCCACGTTGAGTATCTTCCAGTCTACGCAGTTGCCTGTCGGACGTTGCTCATTGGTTAACGTTGTTTTTTGACATCACAAGTTTCTATGCCATTGCCGATAATACAGCGCAGTGCATTAGTAACATTAATTATAGTGAAACAATGTAAATACAGGTTTAATACAAACTTTTGTACCATTTATTGTCATTTATAGTGTTGAAATCTTCAGAAAATGCAATGGAAATACAAGGAATAAAATCAACGTGCGTTTCGTTTATTGGTGTATACAATATATTTGTATTCGGGCTGTCCGTTTAGCGCAGTGGTTAGCACTCCAATGCAACCCGGGTTCGATCCTTGGACCGGGAAGTATGTGAAATGGTACGGTGGCTGTCACCTGATCGGATAGGTGGGTTTTCTCCGGGTACTCTGGTTTCCTCCCACATGAATGACCACATATACGCTTTCATCCGCGCCAACAAACGTGATTAAGTTTTTGAAGCTTGTTTCGTGATCGATAAAATATATTTATGCTGTTTAATGTGAATGTAGAGGCCTCCCGCCACACCCCCAACCCCCACACACACTTTTTAAACAGCACAAATGTATTGTATCGCCAATAAACGGAACACTTATTGATTTTATTCTTTAATTAAACAACCGTCTTGCTGTACGACAATTTCACTCGAAACAATTTTATCCACTTTCGTTTTCCTACAGTTTCTGTGTAAATTGCTGATTGGAAAATTTTCCAACATTCCTATTTTTGGGAACATCATAACAAGTGTCTAGATCATATTTTCGAGATTGTCACAATGAGCATCTACGTGCACAATTGGACATTTGTGGTTGTGATTTGCGTACCGGTATTTTTGTATTAGCTGAATTAGAATTAATCACCAGTTAGCTTAGTTACTTTATTCACGCTCCATTACGGGACATCTTGATCAAATGTGAACATATGACTCGCATGATAGTCTTCCTGATTTACACATCAAGCTTTTGTTGGTAAGCTGAATTCACAATAAATGAACCAGACAATTAGATCATTCAAACGAACGATTTATGCTTTAAAGCTGTTTATTTGCTATAGACACATTCCATTATATAACATATACCATAGTATTGCCAATAAGTAACACAGGTCATAGTTCATTGTATTGCCAATAAGTAACACATGTCATAGTTCATTATATTGCCAATAAGTAACACAGGTCATAGTTCATTGTATTGCCAATAAGTAACAGGTCATAGTTCATTATATTGCCAATAAGTATCACAGGTCATAGTTCATTGTATTGCCAATAAGTAACAGGTCATAGTTCATTATATTGCCAATAAGTAACACAGGTCATAGTTCATTATATTGCCAATAAGTAACACAGGTCATAGTTCATTATATTGCCAATAAGTAACAGGTCATAGTTCATTATATTGCCAATAAGTAACACAGGTCATAGTTCATTATATTGCCAATAAGTAACACAGGTCATAGTTCATTATATTGCCAATAAGTAACACAGGTCATAGTTCATTGTATTGCCAATAAGTAACACAGGTCATAGTTCATTATATTGCCAATAAGTATCACAGGTCATAGTTCATTATATTGCCAATAAGTATCACAGGTCATAGTTCATTATATTGCCAATAAGTAACACAGGTCATAGTTCATTGTATTGCCAATAAGTAACAGGTCATAGTTCATTATATTGCCAATAAGTAACAGGTCATAGTTCATTATATTGCCAATAAGTAACACAGGTCATAGTTCATTATATTGCCAATAAGTAACACAGGTCATAGTTCATTATATTGCCAATAAGTAACACAGGTCATAGTTCATTGTATTGCCAATAAGTAACACAGGTCATAGTTCATTATATTGCCAATAAGTATCACAGGTCATAGTTCATTATATTGCCAATAAGTATCACAGATCATAGTTCATTATATTGCCAATAAGTAACACAGGTCATAGTTCATTGTATTGCCAATAAGTAACAGGTCATAGTTCATTATATTGCCAATAAGTAACAGGTCATAGTTCATTATATTGCCAATAAGTATCACAGGTCATAGTTCATTATATTGCCAATAAGTAACACACGTCATAGTTCATTATATTGCCAATAAGTAACACACATCATAGTTCATTATATTGCCAATAAGTAACACACGTCATAGTTCATTGTATTGCCAATAAGTAACACACGTCATAGTTCATTATATTGCCAATAAGTAACACACGTCATAGTTCATTATATTGCCAATACTCACCAAATGCCATATATCAACTGGAGTTCTATGCTAAAGTCCAGTTTCAAACCATAGGAACTTGAGATTGTATCCATAAGGCACCCAGAATCCTGTTGTACACATCCAGAACCCTGTACCTATATCATAAGGACACCCTCTCTATACATGTGTGTGTTTTACGTTTATTTATCGTCGCTACCTGTTGCCCATATGAGCGACGCCTCCTGAAAAGATTAGTCATTTTAGATTGTTGGTGGATAGTGCGCTGATACAGACAGACAGACTCATTCCAGAGTCTCCTCTGGTTCTTTTACGTGCATGGTGTAAAGCACCGACACGAGACTTCAGTTTAACGTCCCATCTGAAAGACTGTTAATTTTATTAGGGTCAGATGGCGGATCGAACCTGTGATCCCTTAATTACCAATCCAGCGTGTTACCACTGGGCTGCAGATTCGTCTATATATCTATAAACTACTTTTTAAAACGTGATTTTTGGTGCCTTATGGATAAACTCTCAAGTTAGTGCGCTCAAACTCAGAAACGAAGGTTATAAAACTGTCTAGTTTCATCTAGTGTTGAGATTTAGAAGAACTCCAGATTGGTTTTGATCAAACTCGACAAACCAATCTCGATCTGAAAATGTTATGGCTTTTTAAGCCTGATCTCATGCTCAACTGAGTACAGTCTCAGTCTATGTTTCTGTCTCAAATCTCTAGTGAGTTTGAGATTTTGAACTAAGATAAAAACAGTTTTATAACCTCGAGACCTGGTTCAAAGACGAGATGTTTAGCGATTTATTGTACTCTTGTTATATATCATTTCTTTTATGATTTCCAATGAAGAGATTTTTCAGTGTAAGAAAACTCCATCTTACACCACTTTGAAACAGTGAAACATGGCATTTTCTCTGTCACTGCTTGAGTTTCGTATTTCTCCACAGTTGGATGTCCTTTAGATATTTTCTCACTATGAACAGTTAATTATATAGTAATATATTCTAATGAATTTGTTTTGTCTGTTGTTTTTAATTTTGACAGCAAACAGAAACTAATTTGAAATTTAAAATGAACTATTTCTTATTACGGACGTTCACACTAACATAAGTGGTTGTGCAGTTGTGGAATGCAGTGAAAATGAGGCTCCCGACAGAGGCAGTTGAAACGAATTAAGTTTGATAAAAACTATTATATTAGCCAAAACCATTGGAAATCATAAAAGAAAAAGATTTGTGTTTATTAGTGTAAAGATTTTATTTCATCTCGTGATCACTGAAATATGTATTTCCACGAGTGGCGTTCATCCTCTATATCTTTACAAATTGCCATGGTATTATGTTATAACCTCTCCATAATGTGTAATTGGGGTTGAAATCCTGACACTACTTTAAAGCGACATTACATCGCAAAAATAAAATCAAATCATTTTTTCATTATGAATGCATTGCTACTACAATTTCTTCTGAATACATTCGATCAATAAACAGTGTTTTTGTGGTCTACAAACTTTCAAAAGTGAAAGTAGGATTTCATATAACGGTCATCCACGCTCCTGAATTGACGTCATTGGAGTCGATACTAAACTTGCGGTACTTTTGTTTAGAGATAATTTAGCTAAGACTAATCTACAACTAAATATGCATAGGCACAAATGTGAGATATAACGGTAAATCTGTACCATAACTCATTGTTATTCAGTATACACGCATTGTATTACACATTAATGTCGTCCCTATTTACATTATTTTGTTATGTCAACAAACCGCGTACACGATGTTTGTTTATTAGTTGAAATACTCAGTTTTTGAGGCAAATATTTGGAAAAAATTATACCATATAATAGGAAATTACATTCTGCAATCATTTGCGTTTTCACCGATGTAATGTTGCTTTAACTGTATGACATCGTATGTTGTTAAGTTTGAATATTTCTCCTTCTTGGAGAATAATTTGCTGAATATTTATTTATTAGAAGAACAAATGTGTTTATTTGTAAGCCTGTCTATCTGTATGTCCTTGGATTTGTATATGTGTATACGTCCCTTGATTGATGTATGTTTATTTGTAAGCCTGTCTATCTGTATGTCCTTGGATTTGTATATGTGCATATGTCCCTTGATTGATGTATGTTTATTTGTAAGCCTGTCTATCTGTATGTCCTTGGATTTGTATATGTGTATACGTCCCTTGATTGATGTATGTTTATTTGTAAGCCTGTCTATCTGTATGTCCTTGGATTTGTATATGTGCATATGTCCCTTGATTGATGTATGTTTATTTGTAAGCCTGTCTATCTGTATGTCCTTGGATTTGTATATGTGTATACGTCCCTTGATTGATGTATGTTTATTTGTAAACCTGTCTATCTGTATGTCCTTGGATTTGTATATGTGTATATGTCCCTTGATTGATGTATGTTTATTTGTAAGCCTGTCTATCTGTATGTCCTTGGATTTGTATATGTGTATACGTCCCTTGATTGATGTATGTTTATTTGTAAGCCTGTCTATCTGTATGTCCTTGGATTTGTATATGTGTATAAGTCCCTTGATTGATGTATGTTTATTTGTAAGCCTGTCTATCTGTATGTCCTTGGATTTGTATATGTGTATAAGTCCCTTGATTGATGTATGTTTATTAGTTCTTTAACTTTATAACTTTAAATTCTGTCTTATTTTAACTAGAATAGTCGTCTATTCGTTCGGCTCTCTCCGTAGGTGCGTTTTTCCATAGCAAATAATGATAGCAAATTTAATGAATGTTCGTAAATCAAATTTGGCACGGTGACGTTTTATTAACATTGCTGGCATCAAAAATGGGACAGTCGACTGCAGTGAAATATGTTTTTGTGGTTTGTATCGGATAATGAAAGTCCCAGGTTCTATTTTGTATATGATGTTTCTGATTGTAACGGTAATTTAGTAAAAATAGTTGGTCTATAAATTTAAAACGATTGTTGTCTGATTTGGGATTTCAATAGCTTTCAGAAAATGATAAGTTATTAACATTAGTAAAGTTATTAACATTAGTAAAGTTATTAACATTAGTAAAGTTATTAACATTAGTAAAGTTATTAACATTAGTAATTGTCAAATCAATAACACAACAGAGATAAAAATGTGTAACATTGGTTTGCTGATATCAGCACATGTCCTAAACTTGATAGTTATTATCAAATTTAAAAGTGAACTGAGCTTTTACTCACCTATAAGACGACCTCGACTATAAGACGACCTCCACTTTGGTCTTAAATCAGTGGTATTTTGCATATACCCACATATAAGACGGGTTGGGAAAATTGAAACCACTCAGAAGTAACGGTCAAACAAATTGTACTGTAAAAGCACTGTAAATTATGTCAAATCATAAAAATATGTACTGATGCATAACAACATTTTTGATTTGCTAAAATGCTATTGACAAGTTCAGTTTACAGATAGCGCTGTGAAAGTCTATGCTATTGAAAAGTTCAGTTTACAGATAGCGCTGTGAAAGTCTATGCTATTGAAAAGTTCAGTTTACAGACAGAGCTGTGAAAGTCTATGCTATTGAAAAGTTCAGTTTACAGATAGAGCTGTGAAAGTCTATGCTATTGAAAAGTTCAGTTTACAGATAGAGCTGTGAAAGTCTATGCTATGGAAAAGTTCAGTTTACAGACAGAGCTGTGAAAGTCTATGCTATTGAAAAGTTCAGTTTACAGACAGAGCTGTGAAAGTCTATGCTATTGAAAAGTTCAGTTTACAGACAGAGCTGTGAAAGTCTATGCTATTGAAAAGTTCAGTTTACAGACAGAGCTGTGAAAGTCTATGCTATTGAAAAGTTCAGTTTACAGATAGAGCTGTGAAAGTCTATGCTATTGAAAAGTTCAGTTTACAGACAGAGCTGTGAAAGTATATGCTATTGAAAAGTTCAGTTTACAGACAGAGCTGTGAAAGTCTATGCTATTGAAAAGTTCAGTTTACAGACAGAGCTGTGAAAGTCTATGCTATTGACAAGTTCAGTTCACAGACAGAGCTGTGAAAGTCTATGCTTTTGTTACAACCTTTCAGTTATTTCAAAGGTCATCAGTTATTGAGATGGAACAAACTGATTTAAAAGAAAAGAAAAAAACATTTATTTTTATCACTCAACTATAAGACGGGAAGCCACTTGGAGACCAATAATCTGGTGGCATAAATACCGTCCTATGGGCGAGTAAGTAAGGTATTGGCCAATATTAATGTCTTGTACATCTGCTGTTTCTTAAGCATGTATTTAAAGTGACACTATATGACACTGTATCGTATGAAATAAAAATATTATAAAATTTGAAATTTGAATACTACTATACATTCTTCCGTTATAATTTGAATATTTATTTTCAGTCAGTAAACATTGAAAATGAAAGTAGGACTTTCCTGAATCAGTTCGCCACGGCATGCGTACATTCGAAACACATAGTTAGTTCTCTATTGGAAATCGGAACAAACATATAGGATATCTGTTTGGACATGCGTCATTGCGTCATGTGTGCACATTAACCATTGTTTACATTCTGTTTATTGATAAACAATTCACGTATACTTCGGTGCTTATTTATTTGATTTTTTCCGTTTCTGTACGAATATTTTGAGTTCTTTTAAACACATAGTATTGGAAATTATATTCTTTAAATATCTTGTATATTTTACCATCCTTTATAGTGTCGCTTTAATGTATTTATTTGGTGTAAAATAAATTTTGTACAGATTTTTATGAATAAATGTATGATCTAGTTTGTATTGTACAGTATGTTTTCTAAAGAAATTGTTTATATTAAAAAATATTTAAAAAAACCACATTTAGAAAATGTATTTTATTCTCGCCATAAATCATACTCTCTGCCCACTACCGTGACTTTGCTTGTGTTTTACGTTTATTTAACGTCGCTAACGATATATGAGCATCGCCACCTGGAGAGATTAGTCATTTTAGAGGATAGTGCAATTATACAGAGACCCATTTCAGAATCTCCTCAGGTCTGTTTTTTCGTGTATAGTGTAAAGCTCCGACATGAGACCTCGGTTTAAGGTTCCATCCGAAAGACTGTTAATATATTATTATTAGACTGGGGATCGAACCTGCTATCCCTGGATTCGCAGTCCAACGTTTTTAACCGCTGACCCGTCTTAATCTGAAGTTATCATAGAAGCATCAACCACAGACACCTGCATAATTTCCCTAAAGGCATAAAGATAAATGTTATAACAGAATGTTGGGGGTAAGCAACAATAACCATGTTGGGTTATTTATTGACGTCGTCGTACATGGTCCAGCGTTTGAGCGTCGTATTTGGATTCGTGGGTTGGATACTCGTGTCTCGGCACGTATGTAAAAATTAGTATCCTTGAGTTTGGCACCTCACATACATTGCTTTGTATGCCTCCTTTGGTTAACCACTTACCGTCGTTGTAGCGCGTTCGATTCAGGTGTTAAAGGCCCCGGGTTCGAGCCCCGCTGGAGCCGTTGCGATTGTGTCCTTAGGCAAGGCATTTAAATTCCACGTTGCCTCTTCTCTCTCCCTCGTGGCGATGGATTCCACCAGGATTGAGGTCTCGAGAGTGGTTAGTATAAGTTGTAAGAACTTGTTTCGCAATCGAGCTAAAATAAATTAGTATAAAGTAAACCACTTACATGTAAGTCGATAAGTCTGCCCGAGGGCAATAAACACGTCAGCGTCCCAGGAGTAGTCATTTAGTTGGAATGTGTGTTTTACGTTTATTTATCGTCGCTACCGGTTGCCCATATCAGCGACGCCTCCTGAAGAGATTAGTCATTTTAGATTTTTGGAGGATAGTGCAATGATACAGACAGAGATCCATTCCAGAGTCTCCTCTTGTTCTTTTACGTGCACGGTGTAATGCACCGACACGAGACCTCGGTTTAAAGTCACATCTGAAAGACTGTTAATTTTATTAGGGTCAGACGGGGGATCAAACCTGCGATTCCTGGATTACGATGAAGGGAAGAACTATTGTGATGTTTTATAGTGGAGCCCAACTTCGTACTGCCGAACAATCGGCGTTGATTATTGCTGGCAGGCGCCGTATGAAACAGTCAAACGCCTGTGCCTAAACGTGAAAACATCCTGTCTCTCTTTGTAGAAGTTAGAATTGAACGTTCACACTGATATCTTCTTGTTATAAATCTTTCAAACACTCCTGTATGGTCCGTAAGTTGCTCCCGGGCATTGTATTTCAAATCCGAAATAAGCTCTGTTGTGCAAACACGTGGTTGTTTCTGGCGATCTAATTTGATGTGTTGTGACACTTGTGTTTTCAAATGTTGCTAGGCGAGTCCGGAAAAGAGAGAGAGAGAGAGAGAGAGGAGAGGAGAGGAGAGGAGAGGAGAGAGAAAGCTTACATCGTTAAAGTCATCATATGTAAGTCGTGATAGAGCAGTTGTAGCACGCTCGCTTCAGGAGTGAAAGTCTCCCCGAGTTCGCGCGAATAGCTGTAGCCGTAACGATCGCGCCCTTTTAGGCAAGGCACTTAAATTCCACATTGCCTATTCGTTCTCCCTGATTGCGATGTATTGCAGCAGAAATGAGGTCTCCAGAGCGATTAACCTAATGTAAGAACTTGTTTCGCAATCCAGTTAAAATAAATGTGTATAAACTAACGTAACCACATACGACAATGTTCCAGTGTTGGCCATGTACACTATTGGGAGTAGTAGACGAAATATATTTGCTTGAAATATGAACACAAAAAATGAGCTTGCACGGGTATGTGGGTCAACATTTAGATACTTTATGATGCAATCTGACAGAAAATTCGGTCTGATATGATTCCTGAAACGAGCATGTCAATAATGCTGACAATAAAATGATTGAATTATTTAAAGTATTAGCTAACTGACATTCCGGTTAGTATTTGGCTGCGTTTTATTATCTCTACAAGAAAGCTATGTTTTCATCCCAATTTGTTTATCTGTTATCAGGAATACGTTTGTTTGTTTACACCAACAGTTTAATTATGTCATATGGCCAGTCTCTATCTATTAACACTAAAAGTAAAGCGTTTGTTTATTAGTCAACCCTGTGATAAGCAGCCAGCTAAGGGAATCATATCAAATGGCTGCTTAGCACAAGTGGCTGCTTAATAGAGGTCAAATGTATAATAAAGCAACAATATTGAGCATCTGGAAAGTGACTGCTTAATAAAGGTTGACTGATTAATAGAAATGACCGCTAGCACAGGGTTTGGTTTAAACATATTTATTTATCAGGATACATGTAATATACATAGAGAAATATACAGATATGTGGATTGAACTGAAAGCTAAAAACTTAAGGTAATTCTTTCCACAGATACAGGGTTGACTGTATAGTCCCCCCCCCATTTCTGACTTATAAGACACCTCTTATGAACATCCGTACTTCCCGAATCCTTTCCATGACTGCCAGGCTGATAGGTAATCTGTAACCATTATTAAACTAATTAAAATAAAATGATACTCATCTTCAATGTCTCTAACAGTGCAACATTTGCAATAACGCTATATTTTTCTCTCAAATATAATGCCTACATAAGTTACATTGTACAACATTATACATGTATATTGCATGGCGTAACTGTGTACTTTGGTTATAATTATTGTGTATGTGCATTAATGCTATAGTGTTAAGAAATTTAAGAGGCCCTAAGGAAGATTAGTTCAGAACTAATCATTCTCTATAAATAAAGAAATCTATCTATCTACATAGATACTCGCCATATGTCGATTACTGTTCTTGGATATTACCCATGATTCTCCGCGATTACTACCCATGATCCTCCGCGATTACTACCCATGATCCTCCGCGATTACTACCCATGATCCTCCGCGATTACTACCCATGATCCTCGGCGATTACTACCCATGATCCTCGGCGATTACTACCCATGATCCTCCGCGATTACTACCCATGATCCTCCGCGATTACTACCCATGATCCTCGGCGGAATGGCTTAATTGCTGTCCTATTTGCCAGTGAATAGAGGTGCATAATTTTGTGTGCGTTATTGACGTAATCAGATCTTGTATGTCGTCATATTAGCAGATAAACATGATCTTTCTTTATGCATACAATTTTACAATACGAGTCTGCATGGCTGTCATAATATTGCCAGCTGAATGCCTGAGATTTCTCAACAATTCTGTGTAAAACCGTAATATCACTGTACATTAATATGTACTTAACAATCTTAACACAAAATTGCCGAATCCGTTGTAACACGGCCAATTTGGTGGACATATAGTTAATATAATATAGTGATGAAATGACTCACTTTTATAGCAATTAATTATATTTGCAATGTTTTGGATACTATTTAAGTGAAGGTAGAGGTTCTAGTTGGTCAATATTTTATATGGAAGTCGTGCTAGCGCAGTGGTAGCACGTTCGCTTCAGGTGCGAAAGGCTCGGAGTTCGAGCCCCACAGGAGCTGTTACGATAGGCATTTATAATCCACGTTGCTTCTTCTCTCTCCCTCATGGCGATGGATTCCATCAGTGTTTATACACATTGATTTTAGCTCGATTGCGAAACAAGTTCTTACAACTTAATATATTAATCACTCTAGAGACCTCATTCCTAATGGAATCCATTCCTGTCAGCCTGTAATGTGGAAGTAATGCATGTACGCCTGTAATGTGGAAGTAATGCATGTAAGTCTGTAATGTGGAAGTAATGCATGTACGCCTGTAATGTGGAAGTAATGCATGTACGCCTATAATGTGGAAGTAATGCATGCACGCCTGTAATGTGGAAGTAATACATGAACGTCTGTAATGTGGAAGTAATGCATGTACGCCTGTAATGTGGAAGTAATGCATGTACGCCTGTAATGTGGAAGTAATGCATGAACGCCTGTAATGTGGAAGTAATGCATGTACGTCTGTAATGTCGAAGTAATGCATGTACGTCTGTAATGTGGAAGTAATGCATGTACGCCTGTAATGTGGAAGTAATGCATGCACGCCTGTAATGTCGAAGTAATGCATGAACGTCTGTAATGTGGAAGTAATGCATGTACGTCTGTAATGTCGAAGTAATGCATGAACGTCTGTAATGTGGAAGTAATGCATGTACGCCTGTAATGTGGAAGTAATGTATATACGCCTGTAATGTGGAAGTAATGCATGTACGTCTGTAATGTGGAAGTAATGCATGTACGCCTGTAATGTGGAAGTAATGCATGTACGCCTGTAATGTGGAAGTAATGCAAGTACGCCTGTAATGTGGAAGTAATGCATGTAAGTCTATAATGTGGAAGTAATGCATGAACGCCTGTAATGTGGAAGTAATGCATGTACGCCTGTAATGTCGAAGTAATGCATGTAAGTCTGTAATGTGGAAGTAATACATGTACGCCTGTAATGTCGAAGTAATGCATGTAAGTCTGTAATGTCGAAGTAATGCATGTACGTCTGTAATGTGGAAGTAATGCATGTAAGCCTGTAATGTCGAAGTAATGCATGTAAGTCTGTAATGTGGAAGTAATACATGTACGCCTGTAATGTCGAAGTAATGCATGTAAGTCTGTAATGTGGAAGTAATGTATGTACGCCTGTAATGTCGAAGTAATACATGAACGTCTGTAATGTGGAAGTAATGCATGTAAGTCTGTAATGTCGAAGTAATGCATGTAAGCCTGTAATGTCGAAGTAATGCATGTACGTCTGTAATGTGGAAGTAATGCATGTAAGCCTGTAATGTCGAAGTAATGCATGTAAGTCTGTAATGTGGAAGTAATACATGTACGCCTGTAATGTCGAAGTAATGCATGTAAGTCTGTAATGTCGAAGTAATGCATGTACGCCTGTAATGTCGAAGTAATGCATGTAAGTCTGTAATGTGGAAGTAATGCATGTAAGCCTGTAATGTCGAAGTAATGCATGTAAGTCTGTAATGTGGAAGTAATGCATGTACGCCTGTAATGTCGAAGTAATGCATGTACGCCTGTAATGTGGAAGTAATGCATGTAAGTCTGTAATGTGGAAGTAATACATGTACGCCTGTAATGTCGAAGTAATGCATGTAATTCTGTAATGTGGAAGTAATACATGTACGCCTGTAATGTCGAAGTAATGCATGTACGCCTGTAATGTGGAAGTAATGCATGTAAGTCTGTAATGTGGAAGTAATGCATGTACGCCTGTAATGTGGAAGTAATGCATGTAAGTCTGTAATGTGGAAGTAATGCATGTACGCCTGTAATGTGGAAGTAATGCATGTACGCCTGTAATGTGGAAGTAATGCATGTACGACTGTAATGTGGAAGTAATGCATATACGCCTGTAATGTGGAAGTAATGCATGTACGCCTGTAATGTGGAAGTAATGCATGTACGCCTGTAATGTGGAAGTAATGCAAGTACGTCTGTAATGTGGAAGTAATGCATGTACGCCTGTAATGTGGAAGTAATGCATGTATGCCTGTAATGTCGAAGTAATGCATTTAAGTCTGTAATGTCGCAGTAATAATGCATGTACGCCTGTAATATCGAAGTAATGCATGTA
Organism: Archivesica marissinica; assembly: GCA_014843695.1. Classification (NCBI taxonomy): domain Eukaryota; kingdom Metazoa; phylum Mollusca; class Bivalvia; order Venerida; family Vesicomyidae; genus Archivesica; species Archivesica marissinica. Next base: position 45,495,320 of record CM026395.1, on the reverse strand, counting down.
AGTCTGTAATGTGGAAGTAATGCATGTACGCCTGTAATGTGGAAGTAATGCATGTACGCCTGTAATGTGGACGTAATACATGTACGCCTGTAATGTGGAAGTAATGCATGTACGCCTGTAATGTGGAAGTAATGCATGTAAGTCTGTAATGTGAAAGTAATGCATGTACGCCTGTAATGTGGAAGTAATGCATGTACGCCTGTAATGTGGAAGTAATGCATGTAAGCCTGTAATGTCGAAGTAATGCATGTACGTCTGTAATGTGGAAGTAATGCATGTACGCCTGTAATGTGGAAGTAATGCATGTACGCCTGTACTGTCGAAGTAATGCATGTACGTCTGTAATGTCGAAGTAATGCATGTAAGTCTGTAATGTCGAAGTAATGCATGTAAGTCTGTAATGTCGAAGTAATGCATGTACGCCTGTAATGTCGAAGTAATGCATGTACGTCTGTAATGTCGAAGTAATGCATGTACGTCTGTAATGTCGATGTAATTACTGTAAACCTGTAATGTCGAAGTAATGCATGTAAGTCTGTAATGTCGAAGTAATGCATGTACGTCTGTAATGTCGAAGTAATTACTGTAAACCTGTAATGTCGAAGTAATGCATGATAAGTCGTGATAGCGCAGTGGATGCGCGTTCGCTTCAGGTGCGAAAGATCCGGAGTTCGAGCCCCACTGGAACCGTTACGATTGTGCCCTTAGGCAAGGCATTTAAATTCCACGTTGCCTCTTCTCTCTCCCTCGTGGCGATGGATTCCATCAGGAATGAGGTCTCGAGAGTGATTTATATAAGTTGAAATAACTTGTTTCGCAATCGAGCTAAAATAAATTTGTATAAACTAATGCATGTAAGTATGTAATGTCGAAGTAATGCATGTAAACCAGTGAACGCGTGTTGTTCATTATGCCTGGCTGTTGACCCTATTTACATGTTTTAGTCATGCCAGCAAACGTTTAGTTTAATCATATTTATTGCTTGTTTTATATACAATGCAATTACAAATATAAACATGGTAAATATAAACATGGTAAATATAAACATGGTAAATATAAACATGGTAAATATATGAGCAAAACGATACAACTGTATAATGCTATGTTTATACTTGAACACTGCGAGAATAAAAATCTAGAAGCAAATGTGTTGGGCAACAAGTTTTACAAATATTACCTAGTGCCCTCCACATAGTGCCCTCGTATACGACGTGTGTTTACTACTTAACTTTCTCAGATTCTGTGGCAAATATTTTGAGAACAAAATACCATGATATAGGACATTACAGTCTGTAGAACTTTGCTATTTCACCGATAAATATTCGCTTCATTGTCATCGATACAGCGGCGCTAATATGATATCATATTATTACGCGTTTTGATTTAACAGTTATATACCGCATGTGCACCAATTCAGCCACATATGTTGGTCATTAATAACACTTGTGGACAGACTTTACAATATAGAGGCATGCTGTTTGGTCCACATGGAAGTATTGTTAAGTTGAAAGCATTGACATTTTATTTCTAAAAAATATAATTTCTAGGAAGTCCAACACAATTTTAATAGTTGCAGTTAACAGTGTGCGTTTAATAGTACCATTGCAGTTAACAGTGTGCGTTTAATAGTACCATTGCAGTTAACAGTGTGCGTTTAATAGTACCATTGCAGTTAACAGTGTGCGTTTAATAGTACCATTGCAGTTAACAGTGTGTGTTTAATAGTACCATTGCAGTTAACAGTGTGCGTTTAATAGTACCATTGCAGTTAACAGTGTGCGTTTAATAGTACCATTGCAGTTAACAGCGTGCGTTTAATAGTACCATTGCAGTTAACAGTGTGCGTTTAATAGTACCATTGCAGTTAACAGTGTGCGTTTAATAGTACCATTGTAGTTAACAGTGTGCGTTTAATAGTACCATTGCAGTTAACAGTATGCGTTTAATAGTACCATTGCAGTTAACAGTATGCGTTTAATAGTATCATTGTAGTTAACATTGTGCGTTTAATAGTACCATTGCGGTTAACAGTATGCGTTTAATAGTACCATTGCAGTTAACAGTGTGCGTTTAATAGTACCATTGCAGTTAACAGTGTGCGTTTAATAGTACCATTGCAGTTAACAGTGTGCGTTTATATAGTACCATTGCAGTTAACAGTGTGCGTTTAATAGTACCATTGCAGTTAACAGTGTGCGTTTATATAGTACCATTGCAGTTAACAGTGTGCGTTTATATAGTACCATTGTAGTTAACAGTGTGCGTTTAATAGTACCATTGCAGTTAAGAGTATGCGTTTAATAGTACCATTGCAGTTAACAGTGTGCGTTTAATAGTACCATTGCAGTTAACAGTGTGCGTTTAATAGTACCATTGCAGTTAACAGTGTGCGTTTAATAGTACCATTGCAGTTAACAGTGTGCGTTTAATATACCATTGCAGTTAACAGTGTGCGTTTAATAGTACCATTGCAGTTAACAGTGTGCGTTTAATAGTACCATTGCAGTTAACAGCTTGCGTTTATATAGTACCATTGCAGTTAACAGTGTGCGTTTAATAGTACCATTGCAGTTAACAGTGTGCGTTTAATTGTACCATTGTAGTTAACAGTGTGCGTTTAATAGTACCATTGTAGTTAACAGTGTGCGTTTAATAGTACCATTGCAGTTAACAGTGTGCGTTTAATAGTACCATTGCAGTTAACAGTATGCGTTTAATAGTACCATTGCAGTTAACAGTGTGCGTTTAATAGTACCATTGCAGTTAACAGTGTGCGTTTAATAGTACCATTGCAGTTAACAGTGTGCGTTGTGCGTTTAATAGTACCATTGCAGTTAACAGTGTGCGTTTAATAGTACCATTGCAGTTAACAGTGTGCGTTTAATTGTACCATTGTAGTTAACAGTGTGCGTTTAATAGTACCATTGCAGTTAACAGTGTGCGTTTAATAGTACCATTGCAGTTAACAGTGTGCGTTTAATAGTACCATTGTAGTTAACAGTGTGCGTTTAATAGTACCATTGCAGTTAACAGTATGCGTTTAATAGTACCATTGCAGATGACAGTATGCGTTTAATAGTACCATTGCAGTTAACAGTGTGAGTTTAATAGTACCATTGCAGTTAACAGTGTGCGTTTAATAGTACCATTGCAGTTAACAGTGTGCGTTTAATAGTACCATTGCAGTTAACAGTGTGCGTTTAATAGTACCATTGTAGTTAACAGTGTGCGTTTAATAGTACCATTGCAGTTAACAGTATGCGTTTAATAGTAACATTGCAGTTAACAGTGTGCGTTTAATAGTACCATTGCAGTTAACAGTGTGCGTTTAATAGTACCATTGCAGTTAACAGTGTGCGTTTAATAGTACCATTGCAGTTAACAGTGTGCGTTTAATAGTGCCATTGCAGTTAACAGTGTGCGTTTAATAGTACAATTGCAGTTAACAGTGTGCGTTTAATAGTACCAATGCAGTTAACAGTGTGCGTTTAATAGTACCAATGCAGTTAACAGTGTGCGTTTAATAGTACCATTGCAGTTAACAGTGTGCGTTTAATAGTACCATTGCAGTTAACAGTGTGCGTTTAATAGTACCATTGCAGTTAACAGTGTGCGTTTAATAGTACCATTGCAGTTAACAGTGTGCGTTTAATAGTACCATTGCAGTTAACAGTGTACGTTTAATATACCATTGCAGTTAACAGTGTGCGTTTAATAGTACCATTGCAGTTAACAGTGTGCGTTTAATAGTACCATTGCAGTTAACAGCTTGCGTTTATATAGTACCATTGCAGTTAACAGTGTGCGTTTAATAGTACCATTGCAGTTAACAGTGTGGGTTTAATTGTACCATTGTAGTTAACAGTGTGCGTTTAATAGTACCATTGTAGTTAACAGTGTGCGTTTAATAGTACCATTGCAGTTAACAGTGTGCGTTTAATAGTACCATTGCAGTTAACAGTATGCGTTTAATAGTACCATTGCAGTTAACAGTGTGCGTTGAATAGTACCATTGCAGTTAACAGTGTGCGTTTAATAGTACCGTTGCAGTTAACAGTGTGCGTTGTGCGTTTAATAGTACCATTGCAGTTAACAGTGTGCGTTTAATAGTACCATTGCAGTTAACAGTGTGCGTTTAATTGTACCATTGTAGTTAACAGTGTGCGTTTAATAGTACCATTGCAGTTAACAGTGTGCGTTTAATAGTACCATTGCAGTTAACAGTGTGCGTTTAATCCATAGCAGTTAACAGTATGCGTTTAATAGTACCATTGCAGTTGACAGTATGCGTTTAATAGTACCATTGCAGTTAACAGTGTGCGTTTAATAGTACCATTGCAGTTAACAGTGTGCGTTTAATAGTACCATTGCAGTTAACAGTGTGCGTTTAATAGTACCATTGTAGTTAACAGTGTGCGTTTAATAGTACCATTGCAGTTAACAGTATGAGTTTAATAGTACCGTTGCAGTTAACAGTGTGCGTTTAATAGTACCATTGCAGTTAACAGTGTGCGTTTAATAGTACCATTGCAGTTAACAGTGTGCGTTTAATAGTACCATTGCAGTTAACAGTGTGCGTTTAATAGTGCCATTGCAGTTAACAGTGTGCGTTTAATAGTACAATTGCAGTTAACAGTGTGCGTTTAATAGTACCAATGCAGTTAACAGTGTGCGTTTAATAGTACCAATGCAGTTAACAGTGTGCGTTTAATAGTACCATTGCAGTTAACAGTGTGCGTTTAATAGTACCATTGCAGTTAACAGTGTGCGTTTAATAGTACCATTGCAGTTAACAGTGTGCGTTTAATAGTACCAATGCAGTTAACAGTGTGCGTTTAATAGTACCATTGCAGTTAACAGTATGCGTTTAATAGTACCATTGCAGTTAACAGTGTGCGTTTAATAGTACCATTGCAGTTAACAGTGTGCGTTTAATAGTACCATTGCAGTTAACAGTGTGCGTTGTGCGTTTAATAGTACCATTGCAGTTAACAGTGTGCGTTTAATAGTACCATTGCAGTTAACAGTGTGCGTTTAATTGTACCATTGTAGTTAACAGTGTGCGTTTAATAGTACCATTGCAGTTAACAGTGTGCGTTTAATAGTACCATTGCAGTTAACAGTGTGCGTTTAATAGTACCATTGCAGTTAACAGTGTGCGTTTAATAGTACCATTGCAGTTGACAGTATGCGTTTAATAGTACCATTGCAGTTAACAGTGTGCGTTTAATAGTACCATTGCAGTTAACAGTGTGCGTTTAATAGTACCATTGCAGTTAACAGTGTGCGTTTAATAGTACCATTGTAGTTAACAGTGTGCGTTTAATAGTACCATTGCAGTTAACAGTATGAGTTTAATAGTACCGTTGCAGTTAACAGTGTGCGTTTAATAGTACCATTGCAGTTAACAGTGTGCGTTTAATAGTACCATTACAGTTAACAGTGTGCGTTTAATAGTGTCATTGCAGTTAACAGTGTGCGTTTAATAGTACAATTGCAGTTAACAGTGTGCGTTTAATAGTACCAATGCAGTTAACAGTGTGCGTTTAATAGTACCAATGCAGTTAACAGTGTGCGTTTAATAGTACCATTGCAGTTAACAGTGTGCGTTTAATAGTACCATTGCAGTTAACAGTGTGCATTTAATAGTACCATTGCAGTTAACAGTGTGCGTTTAATAGTACCAATGCAGTTAACAGTATGCGTTTAATAGTACCATTGCAGTTGACAGTATGCGTTTAATAGTACCATTGCAGTTAACAGTATGCGTTTAATAGTACCATTGCAGTTAACAGTGTGAGTTTAATAGTACCATTGCAGTTAACAGTGTGCGTTTAATAGTACCATTGCAGTAACAGTGTGCGTTTAATAGTACCATTGCAGTTAACAGTGTGCGTTTAATAGTACCATTGTAGTTAACAGTGTGCGTTTAATAGTACCATTGCAGTTAACAGTATGCGTTTAATAGTACCATTGCAGTTAACAGTGTGCGTTTAATAGTACCATTGCAGTTAACAGTGTGCGTTTAATAGTACCATTGCAGTTAACAGTGTGCGTTTAATAGTACCATTGCAGTTAACAGTTTGCGTTTAATAGTGCCATTGCAGTTAACAGTGTGCGTTTAATAGTACAATTGCAGTTAACAGTGTGCGTTTAATAGTACCAATGCAGTTAACAGTGTGCGTTTAATAGTACCAATGCAGTTAACAGTGTGCGTTTAATAGTACCATTGCAGTTAACAGTGTGCGTTTAATAGTACCATTGCAGTTAACAGTGTGCGTTTAATAGTACCATTGCAGTTAACAGTGTGCGTTTAATAGTACCATTGCAGTTAACAGTGTGCGTTTAATAGTGCCAATGCAGTTAACAGTGTGCGTTTAATAGTACCATTGCAGTTAACAGTGTGCGTTTAATAGTACCATTGCTGTTAACAGTGTGCGTTTAATAGTACCATTGCAGTTAACAGTGTGCGTTTAATAGTACCATTGCAGTTAACAGTGTGCGTTTAATAGTACCATTGCAGTTAACAGCTTGCGTTTATATAGTACCATTGCAGTTAACAGTGTGCGTTTAATTGTACCATTGCAGTTAACAGTGTGCGTTTAATTGTACCATTGTAGTTAACAGTGTGCGTTTAATAGTACCATTGTAGTTAACAGTGAGCGTTTAATAGTACCATTGCAGTTAACAGTGTGCGTTTAATAGTACCATTGCAGTTAACAGTATGCGTTTAATAGTACCATTGCAGTTAACAGTGTGCGTTGAATAGTACCATTGCAGTTAACAGTGTGCGTTTAATAGTACCATTGCAGTTAACAGTGTGCGTTTAATTGTACCATTGTAGTTAACAGTGTGCGTTTAATAGTACCATTGCAGTTAACAGTGTGCGTTTAATAGTACCATTGCAGTTAACAGTGTGCGTTTAATAGTACCATTGTAGTTAACAGTGTGCGTTTAATAGTACCATAGCAGTTAACAGTATGCGTTTAATAGTACCATTGCAGTTGACAGTATGCGTTTAATAGTACCATTGCAGTTAACAGTGTGCGTTTAATAGTACCATTGCAGTTAACAGTGTGCGTTTAATAGTACCATTGCAGTTAACAGTGTGCGTTTAATAGTACCATTGCAGTTAACAGTGTGCGTTTAATAGTACCATTGTAGTTAACAGTGTGCGTTTAATAGTACCATTGCAGTTAACAGTGTGCGTTTAATAGTACCATTGCAGTTAACAGTGTGCGTTTAATAGTACCATTGCAGTTAACAGTGTGCGTTTAATAGTACCATTGCAGTTAACAGTGTGCGTTTAATAGTGCCATTGCAGTTAACAGTGTGCGTTTAATAGTACAATTGCAGTTAACAGTGTGCGTTTAATAGTACCAATGCAGTTAACAGTGTGCGTTTAATAGTACCATTGCAGTTAACAGTGTGCGTTTAATAGTACCATTGCAGTTAACAGTGTGCGTTTAATAGTACCATTGCAGTTAACAGTGTGCGTTTAATAGTACCATTGCAGTTAACAGTGTGCGTTTAATAGTACCAATGCAGTTAACAGTATGCGTTTAATAGTACCATTGCAGTTGACAGTATGCGTTTAATAGTACCATTGCAGTTGACAGTGTGAGTTTAATAGTACCATTGCAGTTAACAGTGTGCGTTTAATAGTACCATTGCAGTTAACAGTGTGCGTTTAATAGTACCATTGCAGTTAACAGTGTGCGTTTAATAGTACCATTGCAGTTAACAGTGTGCGTTTAATAGTACCATTGCAGTTAACAGTGTGCGTTTAATAGTACCATTGCAGTTAACAGTGTGCGTTTAATAGTACCATTGCAGTTAACAGTGTGCGTTTAATAGTACCATTGCAGTTAACAGTGTGCGTTTAATAGTACCATTGCAGTTAACAGTGTGCGTTTAATAGTACCATTGCAGTTAACAGTGTGCGTTTAATAGTACCATTGCAGTTAACAGTGTGCGTTTAATAGTACCATTGCAGTTAACAGTGTGCGTTTAATAGTACCATTGCAGTTAACAGTGTGCGTTTAATAGTACCATTGCAGTTAACAGTGTGCGTTTAATAGTACCATTGCAGTTAACAGTGTGCGTTTAATAGTACCATTGCAGTTAACAGTGTGCGTTTAATAGTACCATTGCAGTTAACAGTGTACGTTTAATAGTACCATTGCAGTTTAACAGTGTGCGTTTAATAGTACCATTGCAGTTAACAGTGTGCGTTTAATAGTACCATTGCAGTTAACAGTGTGCGTTTAATAGTACCATTGCAGTTAACAGTGTGCGTTTAATAGTACCATTGCAGTTAACAGTGTGCGTTCAATAGTACCATTGCAGTTAACATTGTGCGTTGAATAGTACCATTGCAGCTAACAGTGTGCGTTTAATAGTACCATTGCAGTTAACAGTATGCGTTGTCAATACAAATAACATTAGCCTAGTTACATAGAAATGACACATATTGTCATTAAAACAGTATTTTTCATTATAATGACCAGTGTGTGTGTGTGTTTTACGTCTATTTATCGTCGCTACCGGTTGCCCATATGAGCGACGTCTCCTGAAGAGATTTGTCATTTTAGATTTTGGAGGATAGTGTAATTATACAGACATAGACCCATTCCAGAGTCTCCTCTGGTTCTTTTACGTGCACGGTGTAAAGCACCGACACGAGACCTCGGTTTAACGTCCCACATGAAAGACTGTACATTTTATTAAGGTCAGACGGGGGATCGAACCTGCGATCCCTGGATTACCAGTCCAGCGTGTTAATGACCAGTGATATTTACATAATTTATAAATATTATATATTTGTTACTCGGCATTTTTGATATTTTGAACACGTGGTCACATTTGAGAAAGTACTACATTTACGGATGTAGCAACCAATTGATAACTGCTAACGAGCGCGTGCACGGATATTAATTTCTCGGAACATTTTGCTTTTCAATTTAACAGTTTATCATTTTCTTAGAAGGGAGAATGATCGCAATCAATGTAACCAAAGCGAACAGCAGACACAATGTCAATAATACTGACAGAATACCGTGCGCAAGTCTTAATTGGATATGAAATTCTTGTAAAATATTTGACAGGAAATTGATAAACAATTGGTAGTTTGTCGTCTGCTTAATGGAATGATAGACAGAGGCACATCTGATGTCACATTCATATAATGAGTATATTGATAAGCCATCCAATAAATATAAACTTTCTCGATGATTTTGACGAGCAGACGCAAGATTAAATGCGCGTGCATTGATAATTCGTCCCGAATAAATTCGTACCAGTGTTTCAATCGATAACTGAATATTTTTTGATGCTCTAGAAGAATTGGTTTTGCTTGGTGTTATACAGAGAATTTATATCGTTTTTAAAACAGTGCGGCGATAATTTGCGCAGTGTGAACATTTATGTTAATTAAATTATAGATAGGTCCATTGCATGCCACTATTTCAAAGTCTAGGCGGGGATGGAATGGTGGTATTTTATTTTGGTATTATGTCGGTGTTTGCTATATTAACCAACAACAGTCCTAATAGTGGAAGTCGTGATAGCGCAGTGGATGCGCGTTCGCTTCAGGTGCGAAAGGTCCGGAGTTCGAGCTCCGCTGGGCCGTTACGATTGTGTCCTTAGGCAAGGCATTTTAATTCCACGTTGCCTCTTCTCTCTCCCTCGTGGCGATGGATTCCATCAGGAATGAGGACTCGAGAGTGATTTCAACTTTGAAAGAACTTGTTTCGCAATCGAGCTAAAATAAATTTGTATAAACTAACAGTCCTAAATGGGTCGGTTGTGTACCGGTTGAGAGCAGATCGACGGACAGAGCATGTTGGAGATGAGTTTAAGATCACAGCGATCAGTGACCAGACTTAATTATTTTACAACGTTTGCGAAACAAGCTGTAGCAACTTATATTAAAACAACCCCGTTGACGTGCATGAACGCGCATATGTGGTCATTCGTGTGGGAGGATACCTGAGTACACGGAAAACACCCACATGCCCGATCTTGCGACCCGGGCACCGTACCATCGCACATTACTTGCCAGTCCGAGGATTGAACCCGGTTTGCATTGGTGAGAAGCGAGTGTCGATAGAAGTTTTATTAAAATAAATTATTTCGTTTTTTAGCTTAAAGTTGCATCAACAGATGGCCACTCCACTCTCAAACTATTATTGGTGGAGGATAAAATATATTGATGCTGGTTACAGGGTTGTTGTGTGTGTGTGGTGGGTGGAGGGATGGAGGGGTGCATGGATGGATATATGATAGTATTTCAGTTGGCTAATGTTGTCTCATGGAGACTGTGTGTGTTTTAGCTATGTGATATGTTCAGAAACTCAATACGGCCCAATTAATAGTCTCCGTGTTAAACTATATTTATTTGACTGACCAGGCAAAATATATCGACGCCTGTTCCCCGGCTACGTCCTGGCTAACAGCTATGTAAAACTCGCCATTCAAATGGAAAAAGACAAGGTGCTATATCAATGTATTGTCATACAGTATCAGCGGGTCATTGGTATGGACTAATAATCGAGGGACTTGCGAGTTTCCAGCTCCTCCACAACTAAAAAACAATATCATAGTATTGCGGCGGGGTGAGTTCTTGTTGATTTACACATACTGTGCAAATGAACAACACGTTGTGTTGTAATGTGGCTATTTTTGTGTCACGCACTGTCTGCGAATTCCAAAGAAATTCCGTGACTAGTATAGTTACGGAATTATCGCCGCCTAGTATAACTAGAGGCGATGATAAATAAAACATTTGCTACAAGGCCTTCTCACACGCGTCTCCGAGGAAATATCTTCTGATGATAGACAGCAATGGGAGAACATCTGTGTGTTTTTGCCAATGAAAACACACAATGCCTGCTAATGACTCTTTCTTTGCTTATTTATGTTTATTTAACGTCGCTACCGGTTGCCCATTTGAGCGACGGGCAGTTTACCTAACAACACCTTTACTGGGTAGACTCCATCGGTTAACCAGTATTTGGTGCACCAACATCCGTAAGAAACCGCCAACTTGTTCATATAAAGAGACACGGTCTGTGCGCGGGGCTCGAACTCATAACCATCAGTGACGATAGGCTACAGTGGTATGCAAGTCAGCGACATTAACCACTCGACCACGGAGGCGGTCATCTTTTGATGTTGTTCTTTTGTTTTTGGGTTAAAGGTCGCACACACATCTTAGGTCATATGGCGACTCTCCAGCTGTTAGTGGTGGAGGAAGCTTAGGTCATGTGGCGACTCTCCAGCTGTTAGTGGAGGAGGAAGCTTAGGTCATATGGCGACTCTCCAGCTGTTAGTGGAGGAGGAAGCTTAGGTCATGTGGCGACTCGCCAGCTGTTAGTGGTGGATGAAGCTTAGGTCATGTGGCGACTCTCCAGCTGTTAGTGGTGGATGAAGCTTAGGTCATATGGCGACTCTCCAGCTGTTAGTGGTGGATGAAGCTTAAGTCATATGGCGACTCTCCAGCTGTTAGTGGTGGATGAAGCTTAGGTCATGTGGCGACTCTCCAGCTGTTAGTGAAGGAGGAAGCTTAGGTCATATGGCGACTCTCCAGCTGTTAGTGGAGGAGGAAGCTTAGGTCATATGGCGACTCTCCAGCTGTTAGTGGAGGAGGAAGCTTAGGTTTGGTGGCGACTCTCCAGCTGTTAGTGGTGGATGAAGCTTAGATCATATGGCGACTCTCCAGCTGTTAGTGGTGCATGAAGCTTAGGTCATGTGGCGACTCTCCAGCTGTTAGTGGTGGATGAAGCTTAGGTCATATGGCGACTCTCCAGCTGTTAGTGGTGGATGAAGCTTAGGTCATGTGGCGACTCTCCAGCTGTTAGTGGTGGATGAAGCTTAGGTCGTATGGCGACTCTCCAGCTGTTAGTGGTGGATGAAGCTTAAGTCATATGGCGACTCTCCAGCTGTTAGTGGAGGAGGAAGCTTAGGTCATATGGCGACTCTCCAGCTGTTAGTGGTGGATGAAGCTTAAGTCATATGGTGACTCTCCAGCTGTTAGTGGAGGAGGAAGCTTAGGTCATATGGCGACTCTCCAGCTGTTAGTGGTGGATGAAGCTTAGGTCATGTGGCGACTCTCCAGCTGTTAGTGGAGGAGGAGGCTTAGGTCATATGGCGACTCTCCAGCTGTTAGTGGAGGAGGAAGCTTAGGTCATATGGCGACTCTCCAGCTGTTAGTGGAGGAGGACGCTTAGGTCATATGGCGACTCTCCAGCTGTTAGTGGAGGAGGAAGCTTAGGTCATGTGGCGACTCTCCAGCTGTTAGTGGTGGATGCAGCTTAGGTCATATGGCGACTCTCCAGCTGTTAGTGGTGGATGAAGCTTAGGTCATATGGCGACTCTCCAGCTGTTAGTGGTGGATGAAGCTTAGGTCATGTGGCGACTCTCCAGCTGTTAGTGGTGGATGAAGCTTAGGTCATATGGCGACTCTCCAGCTGTTAGTGGTGGATGAAGCTTAGGTCATGTAGCGACTCTCCAGCTGTTAGTGGTGGATGAAGCTTAAGTCATATGGCGACTCTCCAGCTGTTATCGGAGGAGGAAGCTTAGGTCATATGGCGACTCTCCAGCTGTTAGTGGAGGAGGAAGCTTAGGTCATATGGCGACTCTCCAGCTGTTAGTGGTGGATGAAGCTTAGGTCATGTGGCGACTCTCCAGCTGTTAGTGGTGGATGAAGCTTAGGTCATGTGGCGACTCTCCAGCTGTTAGTGGTGGATGAAGCTTAGGTCATGTGGCGACTCTCCAGCTGTTAGTGGTGGATGAAGCTTAGGTCATATGGCGACTCTCCAGCTGTTAGTGGTGGATGAAGCTTAGGTCATGTGGCGACTCTCCAGCTGTTAGTGGTGGATGAAGCTTAGGTCATATGGCGACTCTCCAGCTGTTAGTGGTGGATGAAGCTTAGGTCATATGGCGACTCTCTAGCTGTTAGTGGTGGATGAAGCTTAGGTCATGTGGCGACTCTCCAGCTGTTAATGGATGGATACTTTGGATGCATGTTGGGGCAGTATTTCAGACACGGACCAGGGTAGAATCACGAACTCCCCACAAGCCAGCTGGATAGCTACCTTACATGACAGAATTCGAGATCCCTAAATGGATTGGACCCTGCAATGGTGAGGGGCAAGTAATTTGAATGGAACTATCTTAACCACTCGGCCCTTTACAATGTGAACTAAAAACAACAATCAGCAATTGATACTGTTAAATGTAGATTTTTGAATAATCAGACTAAATATAATTGATAACATTCCCAATAAAATTAGAACTAGACACAATGAATCTCCATTGTCGTCTGGTCTGACACGGCGTTGTTAGATCTCGCGTTTGGTTTTAAACATTATTTAATTCAGTAATGACACGTCTTTCACTGTTATCGCTGGATTTAATCATATTTTAGTTTGCTCTAGTTTGACACAGAATTTACATACAATATATGCAAAGAAAGCATATATGGGTCGAGTCACAAGTTCTGACAACATTAGAAGACTCTTCACTGTTTATCATCAAGGCCATGCGTCCCCTCCTGGCATTCAGGTAGCCTACACGTGGTCAAATGTTATGTGAGATAGATGTCAGACGCTTATAGATGTCGGGGAATTGAGTACTGGCTTCTATCCAGGTAATATTGGTTGTCTTCTCCACCACAACAGCTGTCTGTGTACGATAATGCTCCAGAGTGGGTCATGTACACATATAACAGCGAAACAGAAGAAACATAGTAATGACGGATCTGTAGTCCAGTGGTAACACGCTGGACTGGTAATCAAGGGATCGCAGGTTCGACCCCCCGTCTGACCCTAATAAAATTAACAGTCTTTCAGATGGGACTTTCAACCGAGGTATCGTGTCGGTGCTGCACACTGTACACGTAAATGAACCAGAGGAGATTATGGAATGAGTCTCTGTCTGTATCATTGCACTATCCTCCAAAATCTAAAATGACTAATCTCTTCAGGAGGCGTCGCCAATATGGGCAACCGTTAGCGACGATAAATAAACGTAAAACACACGTATACATAAAGGGGCAATTGTTCTCATGGGCACTACAATGCATATTTCTATTAACGACCCTCTACCAGAAATATTTACATCGCTATTGCATTTCCTTCTATGAACGTATATTCCCTGTTTGTATATATTTTCGTGTGAATTTCCACGCTGATGATGTGTAGCTGACATGCGCACTCGAAGCTACGAGCATGCGCAGTGTTGGACAGCGTTTCTTTGATATTATTTGAATAATTAATGTATATATAAGTAATGAATATATGGTTACTATCTGGATATGAACTACATTGGGTGTGCTTAAAGTTAGCGTGGACGCCCATTCGCGATTCAATCGTTAAATAAATTGTTAACCTTTTCTGACAGAAATTAGAAATACAAACTTGTATTTCTTTATAAAATGAAATACAGAAGTGTACCAGTTTGTCCTATTTTATTTCTCTTCTTTCGCAACAAGTTGGACCATCGTCTACTATGTATAATCTTATAAATTCTGATAATCTATTAAATATTCAGACAGAAATTACTTTTTACACGAATTCCTTCCTTCTATCGGTACTTCCAGACTGGAATAGCATGACTAATGAGATTTGAGAAAATCTTGGATTCTTTCAAGGCCTTTCATAGCACTAACACATCTAAAATTGGAAAAGTATTTTTCTGCGGCGAAATGGCGCTCCCAGATATTACATAGTTACAAGTTTTCGAACAAAATCCAGTTCAGTGAATCATCATCTGCTCCTAATGGACATTATAGAATCTCTGTTATGCAGATATGGCTTTACAGAAGACAATCTCATGTTTGTTTCAATGTCATGTCTACCATCAAATCTCTAAAACTCTCTTCGGCGATATTTCTAAGAATTTTGTAACAAACGCAACAGTTTTTTTTATGCTGTTCATGAATACAATATTGCCAGTGAAATGCACTGAAAATGCAGATCGCATTTTCTTTCTTTTTTGTTTGTTATAAATATGATGCTACAATAATTGTTCCATTTCACGAAACAAGAGTTTATCATCCACTTATAATGTTAGCGTTAATCGGTTATTATTTGGTAGAGATACTGTGAAATACGAAGAAAACATTGTACTATTCGGAGTTGTGCAGAAATTTATCCAACAAACAACCCGTGGGATGCACACCTTGGTCATGGGATGCACACCTTGGTCATGGGATGCACACCTTGGTCATGGGATGCACACCTTGGTAATGGGATGGACACCTTGGTCATGTGATACAAACCTTGGTCATGTGATGCACACCTTGGCCATGGGATGGACACCTTGGTCATGGGATGTACACCTTGGTCATGTGATGTACACCTTGGTCATGGGATGTACACCTTGGTCATGGGATGTACACCTTGGTCATGGGATGTACACCTTGGTCATGGGATGTACACCTTGGTCATGTGATGTACACCTTGGTCATGGGATGTACACCTTGGTCATGGGATGTACACCTTGGTCATGGGATGCACACCTTGGTCATGGGATGCACACCTTGGTCATGGGATGCACACCTTGGTCATGGGATGTACACCTTGGTCATGGGATGCACACCTTGGTCATGGGATGTACACCTTGGTCATGGGATGTACACCTTGGTCATGGGATGTACACCTTGGTCATGGGATGTACACCTTGGTCATGTGATGTACACCTTGGTCATGGGATGTACACCTTGGTCATGGGATGTACACCTTGGTCATGGGATGCACACCTTGGTCATGGGATGCACACCTTGGTCATGGGATGCACACCTTGGTCATGGGATGTACACCTTGGTCATGGGATGCACACCTTGGTCATGGGATGTACACCTTGGTCATGTGATGTACACCTTGGTCATGGGATGTACACCTTGGTCATGTGATGTACACCTTGGTCATGTGATGCACACCTTGGCCATGGGATGTACATATTGGTCATGTGATGCACACCTTGGTCATGGGATGCACATCTTGGTCATGTGATGTACACCTTGGTCATGGGATGTACACCTTGGTCATGTGATGTACACCTTGGTCATGGGATGTACACCTTGGTCATGTTATGTACACCTTGGTCATGGGATGTACACCTTGGTCATGGGATGCACACCTTGGTCATGTGATGCACACCTTGGTCATGGGATGCACACCTTGGTCATGTGATGCACATCTTGGGAAACTGGACAGTTGGTTATGCAGACTAGTACACTTCTATGAAAATGTTAAAGACTCATATTAGTGTAACATACAGTCAAACCTGTATTCGTGGTCACCTCTATTAAGCAGCCAATCTGTATTAGGCAGGAAGTTTCCAGATTCCCAATATGTTGTTTTATTATACATTTGACCTCTATTAAGCAGCCATCTGCGTTAAGCAGCCACTTGCCGTGATTCCCTTATATGGCTGCTTAAGACAGGTCTGATTGTATAATCATACTTGTAAACTGCAATATGTACATGTTTACATCTTTGATTGCGTAATAACGCAATTTACATTATGTAGTGTTCAAATCGTTTCTATGGGGAGGGAGGGCCAATCACTAATGATGTCAGAATTATTGACCCAACCCATTTGCTAATGTTTATGATGTTATTGTTATACACATGTACATAGAGCAATAACATAATTATTATCAAATCAGTGAAAAGTTCTGAGAAAATTGATGGTTTCTAATAATATTTGCATGACGTTGTAATCATTATAATAAACAACGGACATAGTCCACACATTCTGATCTGTAGTCCAATGGTTGACACGTTGGGCTGGTTATCCAGGGGTTTGAGCCCCCGTCTGACCCTAATACAAAATTGACAGTCTTTCAGATGGGACGTTAAACCGAGGTCTCGTGTCGGTGCTTTATACCATACACGTAAAAGAACCAGAGGAGACTCTGTAGTGGGTCTCTGCCTGTATCATTGCACC
The DNA here is from genome assembly GCA_014843695.1 of Archivesica marissinica. Classification (NCBI taxonomy): domain Eukaryota; kingdom Metazoa; phylum Mollusca; class Bivalvia; order Venerida; family Vesicomyidae; genus Archivesica; species Archivesica marissinica. The sequence continues at coordinate 45,478,364 of CM026395.1, read as the reverse complement.
ATCCTCCAAACCTAAAATGACTAATCTCTTCAAGAGGCGTCTCTCATATGGGCAACCGGTAGCGACGATAAATAAACGTAGCACACGCACGCACACACACTCCAGAAATTCATTACAGTTATGTTTGCTCTTATTGTCATGCTCCTATTTTGACCGACTTTGTGTGTGTCATACGTTCATTTATCGTCGTTACCGCTTACTCCATCTGGAGTCATTTTAGATTTTGGACAGTAGTGCAGTGATACAGACAGGGACCCATCTCTGAGTCTCCTCTGGTCCTCTGGTGTAACGAACCGACACGATAGCTCTGCATAAAGTCACATCTGAAAGACTATGATTATTTAGGATCAGACGGGGGATCGAACCTGCGATCATTGGATTCGCAGTCCAACGTGTTAGCCACTGAACTGCTGACCCATCGACATTTGTATTATGTCCCTACCGAATGGTTATGATCAATGACCTAACACAATTCTTGCCCATATCGTAATGGCGGAAGACAGGACCCGCCCTTCGTCTGCCTAATACGCCAAGTTGTGATTTCTAAGTTGCTCAGTTTGTGGCTTAATGTCAGTGTGTGCTGTATTAATTGTCATTGATTTGCTGGAATTATAGTCCTACATGCATTATGCTATGATGAATTTTTTGCTTGACCTTTGGCAGGAAGTAAAACAGATAATTATTTCTTAGAAAAGATACACGATCTCTTGATTTAGAAATATTATTCGGAAATTGAAAGGCTACTTGGCCATGCTTAAGGGCACACTCGTAACGGCTACAGCTGAACGCGAACTCGTGTCCTATCACACCACTTACATCAAGACATATAACAGCGCTATCCATGTACACAATTACACCACTTACATCAAGACATACAACAGCGCTCTCCGGTACACCAATACACCACTTACATCAAGACATACAACAGAGCTCTACGGTACACCAATACACCACTTACATCAAGACATACAACAGCGCTCTCCGGTACACCATTACACCACTTACATCAAGACATACAACACTGCTCTACGGTACACCAATACATCACTTACACTAAGACATACAACACTGCTCTACGGTACACCATTACACCACTTACATCAAGACATACAAAACTGCTCTACGGTACACCAATACATCACTTACACTAAGACATACAACACTGCTCTACGGTACACAATTACACCACTTACATCAAGACATACAACAGCGCTCTACGGTACACCAATACACCACTTACATCAAGACATACAACAGCGCTCTACGGTACACCAATACACCACTTACATCAAGACATACAAGAGCGCTCTACGGTACACCAATACACCACTTACATCAAGACATACAACAGCGCTCTCCGGTACACCATTACACCACTTACATCAATGCATACAACAGCGCTCTACGGTACACCATTACACCACTTACATCAATGCATACAACAGCGCTCTCCGGTACACCATTACACCACTTACATCAAGACATACAACAGCGCTCTCCGGTACACCATTACATCACTTACATCAATGCATACAACAGCGCTCTCCGGTACACCATTACACCACTTACATCAAGACATACAACAGCACTCTCCGGTAAGTCATTACACCACTTACATCAAGACATACAACACCGCTCTACAGTACACCATTACACCACTTACATCAATACATACAACACTGCTCTACGGTACACCATTACACCACTTACATCAAGACATACAACAGCGCTCTCCGGTACACCATTACACCACTCACATCAAGACATACAACAGCGCTCTCCGGTACGCCATTACACCACTTACATCAATACATACAACACTGCTCTACGTACAACATTACACCACTCACATCAAGACATACAACAGCGCTCTCCGGTACGACATTACACCACTTACATCAATACATACAACACTGCTCTACGGTACACCATTACACCACTCACATAAAGACATACAACAACGCTCTCCAGTACGCCATTACACCACTTACCTCAAGACATACAACAGCGCTCTACGGTACACCATTACACCACTAACATCAAGACATACAACACTGCTCTACAGTACACCATTACACCACTTACATCAAGACATACAACAGGGCTCTACGGTACACCATTACACCACTTACATCAAGACATACAACACTGCTCTACGGTACACCAATACACCACTTACATCAATACATACAACAGCGCTCTCCGGTACACCATTACACCACTTACAACAATACATATAACAGCGCTCTCCGGTACACCATTACACCACTTACATCAAGACATACAACAGCGCTCTCCGGTACACCATTACATCAAGACATACAACAGCGCTCTCCGGTACACCAATACACCACTTACATCAAGACATACAACAGCGCTCTACGGTACACCAATACACACACCACTTACATCAATACATACAACAGCGCTCTCCGGTACACCAATACACCACTTACATCAAGACATACAACAGCGCTCTACGGTACACCATTACACCACTTACATCAAGACATACAACAGCGCTCTCCGGTACGTCATTACACCACTTACACCAAGACATACAACAGCGCTCTACGGTACACCATTACACCACTTACATCAATACCTACAACAGCGCTCTACGGTTCACCATTACACTACTTACATCAAGACATACAACAGCGCTCTACGGTACACCATTACACCACTTACATCAATACATACAACACTGCTCTACGGTACACCATTACACCACTTACATCAAGACATACAACAGCACTCTCCGGTACACCATTACACCACTTACATCAAGACACACAACAGCGCTCTACTGTACTCCAATACACCACTTACATCAATACATACAACAGCGCTCTCCGGTACACCATTACACCACTTACATCAATACATACAACAGCGCTCTCCGGTACACCATTACACCACTTACATCAAGACATACAACAGCGCTCTCCGGTACGTCATTACACCACTTACACCAAGACATACAACAGCGCTCTACGGTACACCATTACACCACTTACATCAATACCTACAACAGCGCTCTACGGTACACCATTACACCACTTACAACAATACCTACAACAGCGCTCTACGGTTCACCATTACACTACTTACATCAAGACATACAACAGCGCTCTACGGTACACCATTACACCACTTACATCAATACATACAACACTGCTCTACGGTACACCATTACACCACTTACATCAATACATACAACAGCGCTCTCCGGTACACCAATACACCACTTACATCAAGACATACAACAGTGCTCTACGGTACACCATTACACCACTTACATCAAGACATACAACAGCGCTCTCCAGTACGACATTACACCACTTACACCAAGACATACAACAGCGCTCTACGGTACACAATTACACCACTTACATCAATACATACAACAGCGCTCTACGGTACACCAATACAACACTTACATCAAGACATACAACAGCAATCTACGGTAAACCAATACACCACTTACATCAAGACATACAACAGCGCTCTCCGGTACACCATTACACCACTTACATCAAGACATACAACAGCGCTCTACTGTACTCCAATACACCACTTACATCAATACATACAACAGCGCTCTCCGGTACACCATTACACCACATACATCAATACATACAACAGCGCTCTCCGGTACACCATTACACCACTTACATCAATACATACAACACTGCTCTACGGTACGCCATTACACCACTTACACCAAGACATACAACACTGCTCTACGGTACGCCTTTACACCACTTACACCAAGACATACAACAGCGCTCTACGGTACACCATTACACCACTTACACCAAGACATACAACACTGCTCTACGGTACGCCATTATACCACTTACATCAAGACATACAACAGAACTCTACGGTACACCATTACACCACTTACATCAAGATATACAACAGCGCTCTACGGTATACCATTACATCACTTACATCAATGCATATAACAGCGCTCTCCGGTACACCATTACACCACTTACATCAAGACATACAACAGCGCTCTCCGGTACACCATTACATCACTTACATCAATGCATACAACAGCGCTCTCCGGTACACCATTACACCACTTACATCAAGAAATACAACATCACTCTCCGGTACGTCATTACACCACTTACATGAAGACATACAACAGCGCTCTACGGTACACCATTACACCACTTACATCAATACATACAACACTGCTCTACGGTACACCATTACACCACTTACATCAAGACATACAACAGCGCTCTACGGTACACCATTACACCACTTACATCAATACCTACAACAGCGCTCTACGGTACACCATTACACCACTTACAACAATACCTACAACAGCGCTCTACGGTTCACCATTACACTACTTACATCAAGACATACAACAGCGCTCTACGGTACACCATTACACCACTTACATCAATACATACAACACTGCTCTACGGTACACCATTACACCACTTACATCAATACATACAACAGCGCTCTCCGGTACACCAATACACCACTTACATCAAGACATACAACAGTGCTCTACGGTACACCATTACACCACTTACATCAAGACATACAACAGCGCTCTCCAGTACGACATTACACCACTTACACCAAGACATACAACAGCGCTCTACGGTACACAATTACACCACTTACATCAATACATACAACAGCGCTCTACGGTACACCAATACAACACTTACATCAAGACATACAACAGCAATCTACGGTACACCAATACACCACTTACATCAAGACATACAACAGCGCTCTCCGGTACACCATTACACCACTTACATCAAGACATACAACAGCGCTCTACTGTACTCCAATACACCACTTACATCAATACATACAACAGCGCTCTCCGGTACACCATTACACCACATACATCAATACATACAACAGCGCTCTCCGGTACACCATTACACCACTTACATCAATACATACAACACTGCTCTACGGTACGCCATTACACCACTTACACCAAGACATACAACACTGCTCTACGGTACGCCTTTACACCACTTACACCAAGACATACAACAGCGCTCTACGGTACACCATTACACCACTTACACCAAGACATACAACACTGCTCTACGGTACGCCATTATACCACTTACATCAAGACATACAACAGAACTCTACGGTACACCATTACACCACTTACATCAAGATATACAACAGCGCTCTACGGTATACCATTACATCACTTACATCAATGCATATAACAGCGCTCTCCGGTACACCATTACACCACTTACATCAAGACATACAACAGCGCTCTCCGGTACACCATTACATCACTTACATCAATGCATACAACAGCGCTCTCCGGTACACCATTACACCACTTACATCAAGAAATACAACATCACTCTCCGGTACGTCATTACACCACTTACATGAAGACATACAACAGCGCTCTACGGTACACCATTACACCACTTACATCAATACATACAACACTGCTCTACGGTACACCATTACACCACTTACATCAAGACATACAACAGCGCTCTACGGTACACCATTACACCACTTACATCAATACCTACAACAGCGCTCTACGGTACACCATTACACCACTTACAACAATACCTACAACAGCGCTCTACGGTTCACCATTACACTACTTACATCAAGACATACAACAGCGCTCTACGGTACACCATTACACCACTTACATCAATACATACAACACTGCTCTACGGTACACCATTACACCACTTACATCAATACATACAACAGCGCTCTCCGGTACACCAATACACCACTTACATCAAGACATACAACAGTGCTCTACGGTACACCATTACACCACTTACATCAAGACATACAACAGCGCTCTCCAGTACGACATTACACCACTTACACCAAGACATACAACAGCGCTCTACGGTACACAATTACACCACTTACATCAATACATACAACAGCGCTCTACGGTACACCAATACAACACTTACATCAAGACATACAACAGCAATCTACGGTACACCAATACACCACTTACATCAAGACATACAACAGCGCTCTCCGGTACACCATTACACCACTTACATCAAGACATACAACAGCGCTCTACTGTACTCCAATACACCACTTACATCAATACATACAACAGCGCTCTCCGGTACACCATTACACCACATACATCAATACATACAACAGCGCTCTCCGGTACACCATTACACCACTTACATCAATACATACAACACTGCTCTACGGTACGCCATTACACCACTTACACCAAGACATACAACACTGCTCTACGGTACGCCTTTACACCACTTACACCAAGACATACAACAGCGCTCTACGGTACACCATTACACCACTTACACCAAGACATACAACACTGCTCTACGGTACGCCATTATACCACTTACATCAAGACATACAACAGAACTCTACGGTACACCATTACACCACTTACATCAAGATATACAACAGCGCTCTACGGTATACCATTACATCACTTACATCAATGCATATAACAGCGCTCTCCGGTACACCATTACACCACTTACATCAAGACATACAACAGCGCTCTCCGGTACACCATTACATCACTTACATCAATGCATACAACAGCGCTCTCCGGTACACCATTACACCACTTACATCAAGAAATACAACATCACTCTCCGGTACGTCATTACACCACTTACATGAAGACATACAACAGCGCTCTACGGTACACCATTACACCACTTACATCAATACATACAACACTGCTCTACGGTACACCATTACACCACTTACATCAAGACATACAACAGCGCTCTCCGGTACACCATTACACCACTTACATCAAGACATACAACAGCGCTCTACGGTACACCAATACACCACTTACATCAAGACATACAACACTGCGCTACGGTACACCATTACGCCACTTACATCAAGACATACAACCCTGCTCTACGGTACACCATTACACCACTTACATCAAGACATACAACAGCGCTCTCCGGTACACCATTACACCACTTACACCAAGACATACAACAGAGCTCTACGGTACACCAATACACCAATTACATCAATACATACAACAGCGCTCTACGGTACACCAATACACCACTTACATCAAGACATACAACAGAGCACTATGGTACACCACTACACCACTTACATCAATACTACAACATCACTCTACGGTACACCATTACACAACTTACATAAAGACATAACACTGCTCTACGGTACACCATTACACCACTTACATCAATACATACAACCGCGCTCTCCGGTACGCCATTACACCACTTACATCAAGACATACAACAGCGCTCTACGGTACACCAATACACCACTTACATCAAGTCATACAACAGAGCTCTACGGTACACCATTACACCACTTACATCAAGACATACAACAGCGCTCTCCGGTACGCCATTACACCACTTACATCAATACATACAACAGCACTCTCCGGTACGCCATTACACCACTTACATCAAGACATACAACAGCGCTCTACGGTACACCAATACACCACTTACATCAATACATACAACAGCGCTCTCCGGTTCGCCATTACACCACTTACCTCAAGACATACAAAACTTCTCTACGGTACACCATTACACCACTTACATCAATACATACAACACTGCTCTACGGTACACCATTACACCACTTACATCAAGACATACAACACTGCTCTCCGGTACGCCATTACACCACTTACATCAATACATACAACAGTGCTCTCCAGTACACCATTACACCACTTACATCAATACATACTACAGCGCTCTCCGGTACACCAATACACCACTTACATCAATACATACAACAGAGCTCTCCGGTACACCATTACACCACTTACATTAATACATACAACAGGGCTCTACGGTACACCATTACACCACTTACATCAAGACATACAACACTGCTCTACGGTACACCATTACACCACTTACATCAAGACATACAACACTGCTCTCCGGTACGCCATTACACCACTTACATCAATACATACAACTGCGCTCTCCGGTACACCATTACACCACTTACATCAATACATACAACAGCGCTCTACGGTACACCAATACACCACTTACATCAAGACATACAACAGCGCTCTCCGGTACACCAATACACCACTTACATCAAGATATACAACAGCGCTCTACGGTACACCAATACACCACTTACATCAAGACATACAACAGCGCTCTACGGTACACCAATACACCACCTAGATCAAGACATACAACAACGCTCTCCGGTGTACATCATTACGCCACTTACATCAAGACATACAACACTGCTCTACGGTACACCATTACACCACTTACATCAATACATACAACAGCGCTCTATTGTACACCAATACACCACTTACATCAAGACATACAACACTGCTCTACGGTACAACATTACGCCACTTACATCAAGACATACAACAGCGCTCTACGGTACATCATTACACCACTTACATCAAGACATTCAACAGCGCGCTACGGTACACCAATACACCACTTACATCAATGCATACAACAGCGCTCTACGGTACGCCATTACACCACGCCGTTACACCATTTACATAAATACATACAACACTGCTCTACGGTACACCAGTACACCACTCACATCAAGAAATACAACAGCGCTCTCCGGTACGCCTTTACACCACTTACATCAATACATACAACACTGCTCTACGGTACACCATTACACCACTTACATTAATACATACAACAGCGCTCTACGGTACACCATTACACCACTTACATCAAGACATACAACAGCGCTCTCCGGTGTACACCAATACGCCACTTACATCAAGACATACAACACTGCTCTACGGTACACCAATACACCACTTACATCAAGACATACAACAACGCTCTACGGTACACCAATACACCACTTACATCAAGACATACAACATCGCCCTACTGTACACCAATACACCACTTACATCAAGTCATACAATAGCGCTATCCGGTGTACAACATTACGCCACTTACATCAAGACATACAACACTGCTCTACGGTACACCATTACACCACTTACATCAAGACATACAACAGCGCTCTACGGTACACCAATACACCACTTACATCAAGACATACAACACTGCTCTACGGTACACCATTACGCCACTTACATCAAGCCATACAACCCTACTCTACGGTACAACATTACGCCACTTACATCAAGACATACAACAGCGCGCTACGGTACACCAATACACCACTTACATCAAGACATACAACACTGCTCTACGGTACACCAATACACCACTTACATCAAGACATACAACACTGCTCTACGGTACACCATTACGCCACTTACATCAAGACATACAACCCTACTCTACGGTACACCATTACACCACTTACATCAAGACGTGCAACACTGCTCTACGGTACACCATTACACCACTTACATCAAGACATACAACACTGCTCTACGGTACACCAATACACCACTTACATCAAGACATACAACACTGCTCTACGGTACACCATTACACCATTACACCACTTACATCAAGACATACAACATCGCCCTCCGGTACACCATTAAACCACTTACATCAAGACATACAACCCTGCTCTACGGTACACCATTACACCACTTACATCAAGACATACAACAGCGCTCTCCGGTACACCATTACACCACTTACATCAAGACAGACAACATCGCTCTCCGGTACGTCATTACACCACTTACATCAAGACATACAACAGCGCTCTACGGTACGCCATTAGACCACTTACATCAATAATTACAACACTGCTCTACGGTACGCCATTACACCACTTACATCAAGACATACAACATCGCTCTCCGGTTAGTCATTACACCATTTACATCAATACATACAACACTGCTCTACGGTACACTATTACACCACTCATATCAAGAAATACAACAGCGCTCTCCGGTACGCCATTACACCACTTACATCAAGACATACAACACTTCTCTACGGTACACCATTACACCACTTACATCAATACATACAACAGCGCTCTACGGTACACCATTACACCACTTACATCAAGACATACAACAGCGCTCTCCGGTGTACACCAATACTCCACTTACATCAAGACATACAACAGCGCTCTACGGTACACCATTACACCACTTACATCAAGACATATAACAGCGCGCTACGGTACACCAATACACCACTTACATCAAGACATACAACACTGCTCTGCGGTACACCATTACGCCACTTACATCAAGACATACAACCCTGCTCTACGGTACACCATTACACCACTTACATCAAGACATACAACACTGCTCTACGGTACACCAATACACCACTTACATCATGACATACAACACTGCTCTACGGTACACCATTACACCACTTACATCAAGACATACAACACTGCTCTACGTTACACCAATACACCACTTACATCAAGACATACAACACTGCTCTACGGTACACCATTACACCACTTACATCAAGACATACAACACTGCTATACGGTACACCATTACACCACTTACATCAATACATACAACAGCGCTCTCCGGTACGCCATTACACCACTTCCATCAAGACATACAGCACTGCTCTCCGGTACGCCATTACACCACTTACATCAATGCATACAACAGCGCTCTCCGGTACACCATTACACCACTTACATCAAGACATACAACAGCGCTCTACGGTACACCATTACACCACTTACATCAATACATACAACAGCACTCTCCGGTGTACACCAATACGCCACTTACATCAAGACATACAACACTGCTCTACGGTACACCAATACACCACTTACATCAAGACATACAACAGCGCTCTACGGTACACCAATACACCACTTACATCAAGACATACAACAGCGCTCTACGGTACACCAATGCACCACTTACATCAAGACATACAACAGCGCTCTCCGGTGTACAACATTACGCCACTTACATCAAGACATACAACACTGCTCTACGGTACACCATTACACCACTTACATCAATACATACAACTGCGCTCTACGGTACACCAATACACCACTTACATCAAGACATACAACCCTGCTCTACGGTACAACATTACGCCACTTACATCAAGAAATACAACAGCGCTCTACGGTACACCATTACACCACTTACATCAAGACATACAACAGCGCGCTACGGTACACCAATAAACCACTTACATCAAGATATACAACACTGCTCTACGGTACACCATTACGCCACTTACATCAAGACATACAACCCTACTCTACGGTACACCATTACACCACTTACATCAAGACATACAACAGCGCTCTCCGGTACATCATTACACCACTTACATCAAGACCTACAACATCGCTCTCCGGTACGTCATTACACCACTTACATCAAGACATACAACACTGCTCTCCGGTACGTCATTACACCACTTACATCAAGACATACAACAGCGCTCTCCGGTACACCATTACACCACTTACATCAATACATACAACAGCGCTCTCCGGTACGCCATTACACCACTTACATCAATACATACAACAGTGCTCTCCTGTACACCATTACACCACTTATATCAAGGCATACAACAGCGCTCTCCGGTACACCATTACACCACTTACATCAATGCATACAACATCGCTCTCCGGTACGTCATTACACCACTTACATCAAGACATACAACAGTGCTCTCCGGTACACCATTACACCACTTACATCAATGCATACAACAGCGCTCTCCGGTACACCATTACACCACTTACATCAAGACATACAACATCGCACTCCGGTACACCATTACACCACTTACATCAAGACATACAACAGCGCTCTCCGGTACACCATTACACCACTTACATCAAGACATACAACATCGCCCTCCGGTACACCATTAAACCACTTACATCAAGACATACAACATCGCTCTCCGGTACACCATTACACCACTTACATCAATACATACAACACTGCTCTACGGTACACCATTACACCACTTACATCAAGACATACAACATCGCTCTACGGTACGCCATTACACCACTTACATCATGACATACAACAGCGCTCTCCGGTACGCCATTACACCACTTACCTCAAGACATACAACAATTCTCTACGGTACACCATTACACCACTTACATCAATACATACAACAGCGCTCTACGGTACACCATTACACCACTTACATCAAGACATACAACAGCGCTCTCCGGTGTACACCAATACGCCACTTACATCAAGACATACAACAGCGCTCTACGGTACATCATTACACCACTTACATCAAGACATACAACAGCGCTCTACGGTACACCATTACACCACTTACATCAAGACATACAACAGCGCTCTCCGGTGTACACCAATACGCCACTTACATCAAGACATACAACACTGCTCTACGGTACACCATTACGCCACTTACATCAAGACATACAACCCTGCTCTACGGTACACCATTACACCACTTACATCAAGACATACAACACTGCTCTACGGTACACCAATACACCACTTACATCAAGACATACAACACTGCTCTACGGTACACCATTACACCACTTACATCAAGACATACAACACTGCTCTACGGTACACCAATACACCACTTACATCAAGACATACAACACTGTTCTACGGTACACAATTACACCACTTACATCAAGACATACAACACTGCTATACGGTACACCAATACACCACTTACATCAATACATACAACAGCGCTCTCCGGTACGCCATTACACCACTTACATAAAGACATACAACACTGCTCTCCGGTACGCCATTACACCACTTACAACAATGCATACAACAGCTCTCTCCGGTACACCATTACACCACTTACATCAAGACATACAACAGCGCTCTACGGTACACCATTACACCACTTACATCAAGACATACAACAGCGCTCTCCGGTGTACACCAATACGCCACTTACATCAAGACATACAACACTGCTCTACGGTACACCAATACACCACTTACATCAAGACATACAACAGCGCTCTACAGTACACCAATACACCACTTACATCAAGACATACAACAGCGCTCTACGGTACACCAATACACCACTTACATCAAGATATACAACAGCGCTCTCCGGTGTACAACATTACGCCACTTACATCAAGACATACAACACTGCTCTACGGTACACCATTACACCACTTACATCAAGACATACAACAGCGCTCTACGGTACACCAATACACCACTTACATCAAGACATACAACACTGCTCTACGGTACACCATTACGCCACTTACATCAAGACATACAACCCTGCTCTACGGTACAACATTACGCCACTTACATCAAGACATACAGCAGCGCTCTACGGTACACCATTACACCACTTACATCGAGACATGCAACAGAGCGTTACGGTACACCAATACACCACTTACATCAAGACATACAACACTGCTCTACGGTACACCATTACGCCACTTACATCAAGACATACAACCCTGCTCTACGGTACACCATTACACCACTTACATCAAGACATACAACACTGCTCTACGGTACACCATTACACCACTTACATCAAGACATACAACACTGCTCTACGGTACACCATTACACCACTTACATCAAGACATACAACACTGCTCTACGGTACACCAATACACCACTTACATCAAGACATACAACACTGCTCTACGGTACACCATTACACCACTTACATCAAGACATACAACACTGCTCTACGGTACACCAATACACCACTTACATCAAGACACACAATACTGTTCTACGGTACACCATTACACCACTTACATCAAGACATACAACACTGCTATACGGTACACCAATACACCACTTACATCAAGACATACAACACTGCTCTACGGTACACCATTACACCACTTACATCAAGACAGACAACATCGCTCTCCGGTACGTCATTACACCACTTACATCAAGACATACAACAGCGCTCTACGGTACGCCATTAGACCACTTACATCAATAATTACAACACTGCTCTACGGTACGCCATTACACCACTTACATCAAGACATACAACATCGCTCTCCGGTTAGTCATTACACCATTTACATCAATACATACAACACTGCTCTACGGTACACTATTACACCACTCATATCAAGAAATACAACAGCGCTCTCCGGTACGCCGTTACACCACTTACATCAAGACATACAACACTGCTCTACGGTACACCATTACACCACTCACATAAAGACATACAACAGCTCTCTCCGGTACGCCATTACACCACTTACCACTTACCTCAAGACATACAACACTTCTCTACGGTACACCATTACACCACTTACATCAATACATACAACAGCGCTCTACGGTACACCATTACACCACTTACATCAAGACATACAACAGCGCTCTCCGGTGTACACCAATACTCCACTTACATCAAGACATACAACAGCGCTCTACGGTACACCATTACACCACTTACATCAAGACATATAACAGCGCGCTACGGTACACCAATACACCACTTACATCAAGACATACAACACTGCTCTGCGGTACACCATTACGCCACTTACATCAAGACATACAACCCTGCTCTACGGTACACCATTACACCACTTACATCAAGACATACAACACTGCTCTACGGTACACCAATACACCACTTACATCATGACATACAACACTGCTCTACGGTACACCATTACACCACTTACATCAAGACATACAACACTGCTCTACGTTACACCAATACACCACTTACATCAAGACATACAACACTGCTCTACGGTACACCATTACACCACTTACATCAAGACATACAACACTGCTATACGGTACACCATTACACCACTTACATCAATACATACAACAGCGCTCTCCGGTACGCCATTACACCACTTCCATCAAGACATACAGCACTGCTCTCCGGTACGCCATTACACCACTTACATCAATGCATACAACAGCGCTCTCCGGTACACCATTACACCACTTACATCAAGACATACAACAGCGCTCTACGGTACACCATTACACCACTTACATCAATACATACAACAGCACTCTCCGGTGTACACCAATACGCCACTTACATCAAGACATACAACACTGCTCTACGGTACACCAATACACCACTTACATCAAGACATACAACAGCGCTCTACGGTACACCAATACACCACTTACATCAAGACATACAACAGCGCTCTACGGTACACCAATGCACCACTTACATCAAGACATACAACAGCGCTCTCCGGTGTACAACATTACGCCACTTACATCAAGACATACAACACTGCTCTACGGTACACCATTACACCACTTACATCAATACATACAACTGCGCTCTACGGTACACCAATACACCACTTACATCAAGACATACAACCCTGCTCTACGGTACAACATTACGCCACTTACATCAAGAAATACAACAGCGCTCTACGGTACACCATTACACCACTTACATCAAGACATACAACAGCGCGCTACGGTACACCAATAAACCACTTACATCAAGATATACAACACTGCTCTACGGTACACCATTACGCCACTTACATCAAGACATACAACCCTACTCTACGGTACACCATTACACCACTTACATCAAGACATACAACAGCGCTCTCCGGTACATCATTACACCACTTACATCAAGACCTACAACATCGCTCTCCGGTACGTCATTACACCATTTACATCAAGACATACAACACTGCTCTACGGTACACCATTACACCACTTACATAAAGACATACAACAGCGCTCTCCGGTACGCCATTACACCACTTACATCAATGCATACATCATCGCTCTCCGGTACCTCATTACACCACTTACATCAATACATACAACAGCGCTCTCCTGTACACCATTACACCACTTATATCAAGGCATACAACAGTGCTCTCCGGTACACCATTACATCACTTACATCAATGCATACAACATCTCTCTCCGGTACGTCATTACACCACTTACATCAAGGCATACAACAGCGCTCTCCGGTACACCATTACACCACTTACATCAATGCATACAACATCGCTCTCCGGTACGTCATTACACCACTTACATCAAGACATACAACATCGCCCTCCGGTACACCATTACACCACTTACATCAAGACATACAACAGCGCTCTCCGGTACACCATTACACCACTTACATCAATACATACAACATTGCTCTCCGGTACACCATTACACCACTTACATCAAGACATACAACAGCGCTCTCCGGTACACCATTACACCACTTACATCAAGACATACAACATTGCTCTCCGGTACGCCATTACACCACTTACATCAAGACATACAACAGCGCTCTCCGGTACGCCATTACACCACTTACATCAAGACATACAACAGCGCTCTCCGGTACGCCATTACACCACTTACCTCAAGACATACAACAATTCTCTACGGTACACCATTACACCACTTACATCAATACATACAACAGCGCTCTACGGTACACCATTACACCACTTACATCAAGACATACAACAGCGCTCTCCGGTGTACACCAATACGCCACTTACATCAAGACATACAACAGCGCTCTACGGTACATCATTACACCACTTACATCAAGACATACAACAGCGCTCTACGGTACACCATTACACCACTTACATCAAGACATACAACAGCGCTCTCCGGTGTACACCAATACGCCACTTACATCAAGACATACAACACTGCTCTACGGTACACCATTACGCCACTTACATCAAGACATACAACCCTGCTCTACGGTACACCATTACACCACTTACATCAAGACATACAACACTGCTCTACGGTACACCAATACACCACTTACATCAAGACATACAACACTGCTCTACGGTACACCATTACACCACTTACATCAAGACATACAACACTGCTCTACGGTACACCAATACACCACTTACATCAAGACATACAACACTGTTCTACGGTACACAATTACACCACTTACATCAAGACATACAACACTGCTATACGGTACACCAATACACCACTTACATCAATACATACAACAGCGCTCTCCGGTACGCCATTACACCACTTACATAAAGACATACAACACTGCTCTCCGGTACGCCATTACACCACTTACAACAATGCATACAACAGCTCTCTCCGGTACACCATTACACCACTTACATCAAGACATACAACAGCGCTCTACGGTACACCATTACACCACTTACATCAAGACATACAACAGCGCTCTCCGGTGTACACCAATACGCCACTTACATCAAGACATACAACACTGCTCTACGGTACACCAATACACCACTTACATCAAGACATACAACAGCGCTCTACAGTACACCAATACACCACTTACATCAAGACATACAACAGCGCTCTACGGTACACCAATACACCACTTACATCAAGATATACAACAGCGCTCTCCGGTGTACAACATTACGCCACTTACATCAAGACATACAACACTGCTCTACGGTACACCATTACACCACTTACATCAAGACATACAACAGCGCTCTACGGTACACCAATACACCACTTACATCAAGACATACAACACTGCTCTACGGTACACCATTACGCCACTTACATCAAGACATACAACCCTGCTCTACGGTACAACATTACGCCACTTACATCAAGACATACAGCAGCGCTCTACGGTACACCATTACACCACTTACATCGAGACATGCAACAGAGCGTTACGGTACACCAATACACCACTTACATCAAGACATACAACACTGCTCTACGGTACACCATTACGCCACTTACATCAAGACATACAACCCTGCTCTACGGTACACCATTACACCACTTACATCAAGACATACAACACTGCTCTACGGTACACCATTACACCACTTACATCAAGACATACAACACTGCTCTACGGTACACCATTACACCACTTACATCAAGACATACAACACTGCTCTACGGTACACCAATACACCACTTACATCAAGACATACAACACTGCTCTACGGTACACCATTAAACCACTTACATCAAGACATACAACACTGCTCTACGGTACACCAATACACCACTTACATCAAGACACACAATACTGTTCTACGGTACACCATTACACCACTTACATCAAGACATACAACACTGCTATACGGTACACCATTACACCACTTACATCAATGCATACAACACTGCTCTCCGGTACGCCATTACACCACTTACATCAATGCACACAACAGCACTCTCCGGTACACCATTACACCACTTACATCAAGACATACAACAGCGCTCTCCGGTACACCATTACACAACTGACATCAATGCATACAAGAGCGCTCTCCGGAACACCATTACACCACTTACATCAATACATACAACAGCGCTCTCCGGTACACCATTACACCACTTACATCAATACATACAACACTGCTCTACGGTACACCAATACACCACTTACATCAATACATACAACAGCGCTCTCCGGTACACCATTACACCACTTACATCACTGCATACAACATCGCTCTCCGGTACGTCATTACACCACTTACATCAATACTTACAACAGCGCTCTCCTGTACACCATTACACCACTTACATCAAGACATACAACATCGCCCTCCGGTACACCATTAAACCACTTACATCAAGACATACAACATCGCTCTCCGGTACACCATTACACTACTTACATCAATACATACAACATTGCTCTACGGTACACCAATACACTACTTACATCAATACATACAACATTGCTCTACGGTACACCAATACACTACTTACATCAATACATACAACATTGCTCTACGGTACACCAATACACTACTTACATCAATACATACAACATTGCTCTACGGTACACCATTACCCCACTTACATCAATACATACAACAGCGCTCTCCGGTACACCATTACACCACTTACATCAAGACAGACAACATATCTCTCCGGTACGTCATTACACCACTTACATCAAGATATACAACAGATCTCTACGGTACGCCATTACACCACTTACATAAAGACATACAACAGCGCTCTCCGGTACGCCATTACACCACTTACATCAATGCATACAACAGCGCTCTCCGGTACACCATTACATCACTTACATCAATACATACAACACTGCTCTACGGTACACCATTACACCACTCACATAAAGACATACAACAGCGCTCTCCGGTACGCCATTACACCACTTACCTCAAGACATACAACACTTCTCTACGGTACACCATTACACCACTTACATCAATACATACAACAGCGCTCTACGGTACACCATTACACCACTTACATCAAGACATACAACAGCGCGCTACGGTACACCAATACACCACTTACATCAAGACATATAACACTGCTCTACGGTACACCATTACGCCACTTACATCAAGACATACAACCCTGCTCTACGGTACACCATTACACCACTTACATCAAGACATACAACACTGCTCTACGGTACACCAATACACCACTTACATCAAGACATACAACACTGCTCTAGGGTACACCATTACACCACTTACATCAAGACATACAACACTGCTCTACGGTACACCAATACACCACTTACATCAAGACATACAACACTGCTCTACGGTACACCATTACACCACTTACATCAAGACATACAACACTGCTATACGGTACACCAATACACCACTTACATCAATACATACAACAGCGCTCTCCGGTACGCCATTATACCACTTACATCAATGCACACAACAGCGCTCTCCGGTACGTCATTACACCATTTACATCAAGACATACAACACAGCTCTACGGTACACCATTACACCACTCACATCAAGAAATACAACAGCGCTCTCCGGTACGCCATTACACCACTTACATCAATACATACAACACTGCTCTACGGTACACCATTACACCACTCACATAAAGACATACAACAGCGCTCTCCGGTACGCCATTACACCACTTACATCAATGCATACAACATCGCTCTCCGGTACGTCATTACACCACTTACATCAAGACATACAACAGCGCTCTCCGGTACACCATAAACACCACTTACATCATCAATGCATACAACAGCGCTCTCCGGTACACCATTACATCACTTATATCAATGCATACAACATCGCTCTCTGGTACACCACTTACATCAAGTCATACAACAGTGCTCTCCGGTACGTCATTACACCACTTACATCAAGACATACAACAGCGCTCTCCGGTACACCATTACACCACTTACATCAATACATACAACAGTGCTCTCCGGTACGTCATTACACCACTTACATCAATACATACAGCACTGCTCTACGGTACACCATTACACCACTCTTACATCAAGACATACAACAGTGCTCTCCGGTACGTCATTACACCACTTACATCAAGACATACAACAGCGCTCTCCGGTACACCAATCCACCACTTACACTAATACATACAACAGCGCTCTCCGGTACGCCATTACACCACTTACATCAATACATACAACACTGCTCTACGGTACACCATTACACCACTCACATAAAGACATACAACAGCGCTCTCCGGTACACCATTACACCACTTACATCAAGACATACAACATCGCTCTCCGTTACACCATTACACCACTTACATCAATACATACAACACTGCTCTACGGTACACCATTACGCCACTTACATCAAGACCTACAACCCTGCTCTACGGTACAACATTACGCCACTTACATCAAGACATACCATAGCGCTCTACGGTACACCATTACACCACTTACATCAAGACATACAACAGAGCGTTACGGTACACCAATACACCACTTACATCAAGACATACAACACTGCTCTACGGTACACCATTACGCCACTTACATCAAGACATACAACCCTGCTCTACGGTACACCATTACACCACTTACATCAAGACATACAACACTGCTCTACGGTACACCATTACACCACTTACATCAAGACATACAACACTGCTCTACGGTACACCATTACACCACTTACATCAAGACATACAACACTGCTCTACGGTACACCAATACACCACTTACATCAAGACATACAACACTGCTCTACGGTACACCATTACACCACTTACATCAAGACATACAACACTGCTCTACGGTACACCAATACACCACTTACATCAAGACATACAATACTGTTCTACGGTACACCATTACACCACTTACATCAAGACATACAACACTGCTATACGGTACACCAATACACCACTTACATCAATACATACAACAGCGCTCTCCGGTACGCCATTACACCACTTACATCAATGCATACAACACTGCTCTCCGGTACGCCATTACACCACTTACATCAATGCACACAACAGCGCTCTCCGGTACACCATTACACCACTTACATCAAGACATACAACAGCGCTCTCCGGTACACCATTACACAACTGACATCAATGCATACAAGAGCGCTCTCCGGAACACCATTATACCACTTACATCAATACATACAACAGCGCTCTCCGGTACACCATTACACCACTTACATCAATACATACAACACTGCTCTACGGTATACACCACTTACATCAATACATACAACAGCGCTCTCCGGTACACCATTACACCACTTACATCAATGCATACAACATCGCTCTCCGGTACGTCATTACACCACTTACATCAATACTTACAACAGCGCTCTCCTGTACACCATTACACCACTTACATCAAGACATACAACATCGCTCTCGGTAACCATTACACCACTTACATCAATACTACAACAGCGCTCTCCGGTACACCATTACACCACTTACATCAAGACATACAACATCGCTCTACGGTACACCATTACACCACTTACATCAATACATACAACATCGCTCTACGGTACACCATTACACCACTTACATCAAGACATACAACATCGCTCTCCGGTACTTTTTCATACAACAGCTCTACGGTACACCATTACACCACTTACATCAATACATACAACATTGCTCTACGGTACACCATTACACCACTTACATCAATACATACAACAGCGCTCTCCGGTACACCATTACACCACTTACATCAAGACAGACAACATATCTCTCCGGTACGTCATTACACCACTTACATCAAGACATACAACAGATCTCTACGGTACGCCATTACACCACTTACATAAAGACATACAACAGCGCTCTCCGGTACGCCATTACACCACTTACATCAATGCATACAACAGCGCTCTCCGGTACACCATTACATCACTTACATCAATACATACAACACTGCTCTACGGTACACCATTACACCACTCACATAAAGACATACAACAGCGCTCTCCGGTACGCCATTACACCACTTACCTCAAGACATACAACACTTCTCTACGGTACACCATTACACCACTTACATCAATACATACAACAGCGCTCTACGGTACACCATTACACCACTTACATTAAAACATACAACAGCGCTCTCCGGTGTACACCAATACGCCACTTACATCAAGACATACAACAGCGCTCTACGGTACACCATTACACCACTTACATCAAGACATACAACAGCGCGCTACGGTACACCAATACACCACTTACATCAAGACATATAACACTGCTCTACGGTACACCATTACGCCACTTACATCAAGACATACAACCCTGCTCTACGGTACACCATTACACCACTTACATCAAGACATACAACACTGCTCTACGGTACACCAATACACCACTTACATCAAGACCTACAACACTGCTCTAGGGTACACCATTACACCACTTACATCAATACATAAAACACTGCTCTACGGTACACCAATACACCACTTACATCAAGACATACAACACTGCTCTACGGTACACCATTACACCACTTACATCAAGACATACAACACTGCTATACGGTACACCAATACACCACTTACATCAATACATACAACAGCGCTCTCCGGTACGCCATTACACCACTTACATCAATGCACACAACAGCGCTCTCCGGTACGTCATTACACCATTTACATCAAGACATACAACACAGCTCTACGGTACACCATTACACCACTCACATCAAGAAATACAACAGCGCTCTCCGGTACGCCATTACACCACTTACATCAATACATACAACACTGCTCTACGGTACACCATTACACCACTCACATAAAGACATACAACAGCGCTCTCCGGTACGCCATTACACCACTTACATCAATGCATACAACATCGCTCTCCGGTACGTCATTACACCACTTACATCAAGACATACAACAGCGCTCTCCGGTACACCATTACACCACTTACATCATCAATGCATACAACAGCGCTCTCCGGTACACCATTACATCACTTACATCAATGCATACAACATCGCTCTCCGGTACGTCATTACACCACTTAAATCAAGACATACAACATCGCTCTCCGGTACACCATTAAACCACTTACATCAAGACATACAACAGCGCTCTCCGGTACACCACTTACATCAAGTCATACAACAGTGCTCTCCGGTACGTCATTACACCACTTACATCAAGACATACAACAGCGCTCTCCGGTACACCATTACACCACTTACATCAATACATACAACAGTGCTCTCCGGTACGTCATTACACCACTTACATCAATACATACAGCACTGCTCTACGGTACACCATTACACCACTCTTACATCAAGACATACAACACTGCTCTACGGTACACCAATCCACCACTTACACTAATACATACAACAGCGCTCTCCGGTACGCCATTACACCACTTACATCAATACATACAACACTGCTCTACGGTACACCATTACACCACTCACATAAAGACATACAACAGCGCTCTCCGGTACACCATTACACCACTTACATCAAGACATACAACATCGCTCTCCGTTACACCATTACACCACTTACATCAATACATACAACACTGCTCTACGGTACACCATTACACCACTTACATCAATACATACAACAGCGCTCTCCGGTACACCATTACACCACTTACATCAATGCATACAACATCGCTCTCCGGTACGTCATTACACCACTTACATCAATACTTACAACAGCGCTCTCCTGTACACCATTACACCACTTACATCAAGACATACAACATCGCTCTACGGTACACCATTACACCACTTACATCAAGACATACAACATCGCTCTCCGGTACACCATTAAACCACTTACATCAAGACATACAACATCGCTCTCCGGTACACCATTACACTACTTACATCAATACATACAACATTGCTCTACGGTACACCATTACACCACTTACATCAATACATACAACAGCGCTCTCCGGTACACCATTACACCACTTACATCAAGACAGACAACATATCTCTCCGGTACGTCATTACACCACTTACATCAAGACATACAACAGATCTCTACGGTACGCCATTACACCACTTACATAAAGACATACAACAGCGCTCTCCGGTACGCCATTACACCACTTACATCAATGCATACAACAGCGCTCTCCGGTACACCATTACATCACTTACATCAATACATACAACACTGCTCTACGGTACACCATTACACCACTCACATAAAGACATACAACAGCGCTCTCCGGTACGCCATTACACCACTTACCTCAAGACATACAACACTTCTCTACGGTACACCATTACACCACTTACATCAATACATACAACAGCGCTCTACGGTACACCATTACACCACTTACATTAAAACATACAACAGCGCTCTCCGGTGTACACCAATACGCCACTTACATCAAGACATACAACAGCGCTCTACGGTACACCATTACACCACTTACATCAAGACATACAACAGCGCGCTACGGTACACCAATACACCACTTACATCAAGACATATAACACTGCTCTACGGTACACCATTACGCCACTTACATCAAGACATACAACCCTTCTCTACGGTACACCATTACACCACTTACATCAAGACATACAACACTGCTCTACGGTACACCAATACACCACTTACATCAAGACCTACAACACTGCTCTAGGGTACACCATTACACCACTTACATCAATACATAAAACACTGCTCTACGGTACACCAATACACCACTTACATCAAGACATACAACACTGCTCTACGGTACACCATTACACCACTTACATCAAGACATACAACACTGCTATACGGTACACCAATACACCACTTACATCAATACATACAACAGCGCTCTCCGGTACGCCATTACACCACTTACATCAAGGCACACAACAGCGCTCTCCGGTACGTCATTACACCATTTACATCAAGACATACAACACAGCTCTACGGTACACCATTACACCACTCACATCAAGAAATACAACAGCGCTCTCCGGTACGCCATTACACCACTTACATCAATACATACAACACTGCTCTACGGTACACCATTACACCACTCACATAAAGACATACAACAGCGCTCTCCGGTACGCCATTACACCACTTACATCAATGCATACAACATCGCTCTCCGGTACGTCATTACACCACTTACATCAAGACATACAACAGCGCTCTCCGGTACACCATTACACCACTTACATCATCAATGCATACAACAGCGCTCTCCGGTACACCATTACATCACTTACATCAATGCATACAACATCGCTCTCCGGTACGTCATTACACCACTTAAATCAAGACATACAACATCGCTCTCCGGTACACCATTAAACCACTTACATCAAGACATACAACAGCGCTCTCCGGTACACCACTTACATCAAGTCATACAACAGTGCTCTCCGGTACGTCATTACACCACTTGCATCAAGACATACAACACTGCTCTACGGTACACCAATCCACCACTTACACTAATACATACAACAGCGCTCTCCGGTACGCCATTACACCACTTACATCAATACATACAACACTGCTCTACGGTACACCATTACACCACTCACATAAAGATATACAACAGCGCTCTCCGGTACACCATTACACCACTTACATCAAGACATACAACATCGCTCTCCGTTACACCATTACACCACTTACATCAATACATACAACACTGCTCTACGGTACACCATTACACCACTTACATCAAGACATACAACAGCGCCCTCCGGTACACCATTACACCACTCACATCAAGACATACAACATCGCTCTCCGGTACAACATTACACCACTTACATCAAGACATACAACATCGCTCTCGGGTACACCATTACACAACTTACATCAATACATACAACACTGCTCTCCGGTACACCATTACACCACTTACATCAAGACAGACAACATCGCTCTCCGGTACGTCATTACACCACTTACATCAAGACATACAACAGCGCTCTACGGTACGCCATTACACCACTTACATCAATACATACAACACTGCTCTACGGTACGCCATTGCACCACTTACATCAAGACATACAACATCGCTCTCCGGGACGTCATTACACCATTTAACATCAATACATACAACACTGCTCTACGGTACACCATTACACCACTCACATCAAGAAATACAACAGCGCTCTCCGGTACGCCATTACACCACTTACATCAATACATACAACAGCGCTCTACGGTACACCATTACACCACTTACATCAAGACATACAACAGCGCTCTACGGTACACCAATACACCACTTACATCAAGACATACAACACTGCTCTACGGTACAACATTACGCCACTTACATCAAGACATACAACCCTGCTCTACGGTACACCATTACACCACTTACATCAAGACATACAACACTGCTCTACGGTACACCAATATACCACTTACATCAAGACGTACAACACTGCTCTACGGTACACCTTTACACCACTAACACCAATACATACAACAGCGCTCTCAGGTACGCCATTACACCACTTACATCAATACATACAACACTGCTCTACGGTACACCATTACACCACTCACATAAAGACATACAACAGCGCTCTCCGGTACACCATTACACCACTTACATCAAGACATACAACACTGCTCTACGGTACACCATTACACCACTCACATAAAGACATACAACAGCGCTCTCCGGTACACCATTACACCACTTACATCAAGACATACAACATCGCTCTCCGGTACACCATTACACCACTTACATCAATACATACAACACTGCTCTACGGTACACCATTACACCACTTACATCAAGACATACAACAGCGCTCTCCGGTACACCATTACACCATTTACATCAAGACATACAACAGCGCTCTACGGTACGCCATTACACCACTTACATCAATACATACAACAGCGCTCTCCGGTACGCCATTACACCACTTACATCAAGACACACAACACTGCTCTCCGGTACACCATTACACCACTTATATCAAGACATACAACAGCGCTCTCCGGTACACCATTACATAACTTACATCAATGCATACAACATCGCTCTCCGGTACGTCATTACACCACTTACATCAAGACATACAACAGCGCTCTCCGGTACACCATTACACCACTGACATCAATGCACACAACAGCGCTCTCCGGTACGTCATTACACCATTTACATCAAGACATACAACACAGCTCTACGGTACACCATTACACCACTCACATCAAGAAATACAACAGCGCTCTCCGGTACGCCATTACACCACTTACATCAATACATACAACACTGCTCTACGGTACACAATTACACCACTCACATAAAGACATACAACAGCGCTCTCCGGTACGCCATTACAACACTTACATCAATGCATACAACATCGCTCTCCGGTACGTCATTACACCACTTACATCAAGACATACAACAGCGCTCTCCGGTACACCATTACACCACTTACATCATCAATGCATACAACAGCGCTCTCCGGTACACCATTACATCACTTACATCAATGCATACAACATCGCTCTCCGGTACGTCATTACACCACTTAAATCAAGACATACAACAGCGCTCTCCGGTACACCACTTACATCAAGTCATACAACAGTGCTCTCCGGTACGTCATTACTCCACTTACATCAAGACATACAACAGCGCTCTCCGGTACACCATTACACCACTTACACTAATACATACAACAGCGCTCTCCGGTACGCCATTACACCACTTACATCAATACATACAACACTGCTCTACGGTACACCATTACACCACTCACATAAAGACATACAACAGCGCTCTCCGGTACCCCATTACACCACTTACATCAATACATACAACACTGCTCTACGGTACACCATTACACCACTTACATTAAGACATACAACAGCGCCCTCCGGTACACCATTACACCACTCACATCAAGACATACAACATCGCTCTCCGGTACACCATTACACCACTTACATCAAGACATACAACATCGCTCTCCGGTACACCATTACACCACTTACATCAATACATACAACACTGCTCTCCGGTACACCATTACACCACTTACATCAAGACAGACAACATCGCTCTCCGGTACGTCATTACACCACTTACATCAAGACATACAACAGCGCTCTACGGTACGCCATTACACCACTTACATCAATACATACAACACTGCTCTACGGTACGCCATTGCACCACTTACATCAAGACATACAACATCGCTCTCCGGTACGTCATTACACCATTTACATCAATACATACAACACTGCTCTACGGTACACCATTACACCACTCACATCAAGAAATACAACAGCGCTCTCCGGTACGCCATTACACCACTTACATCAATACATACAACACTGCTCTACGGTACACCATTACACCACTTACATCAAGACATACAACAGCGCTCTCCGGTACACCATTACACCACTTACATCAAGACATACAACAGCGCTCTACGGTACACCAATACACCACTTACATCAAGACATACAACACTGCTCTACGGTACACCATTACACCACTCTTACATCAAGACATACAACACTGCTCTACGGTACACCATTACACCACTTACCTCAAGACATACAACACTGCTCTACGGTACACCAATACACCACTTACACTAATACATACAACAGCGCTCTCCGGTACGCCATTACACCACTTACATCAATACATACAACACTGCTCTACGGTACACCATTACACCACTCACATAAAGACATACATCAGCGCTCTCCGGTACACCATTACACCACTTACATCAAGACATACAACATCGCTCTCCGGTACACCATTACACCACTTACATCAATACATACAACACTGCTCTACGGTACACCATTACACCACTTACATCAAGACATACAACAGCGCCCTCCGGTACACCATTACACCACTCACATCAAGACATACAACATCGCTCTCCGGTACACCATTACACCACTTACATCAAGACATACAACATCGCTCTCCGTTACACCATTACACCACTTACATCAAGACATACAACCCTGCTCTACGGTACACCATTACACCACTTACATTAAGACATACAACACTGCTCTACGGTACACCAATACACCACTTACATCAAGACATACAACACTGCTCTACGGTACACCTTTACACCACTAACACCAATACATACAACAGCGCTCTCAGGTACGCCATTACACCACGTACATCAATACATACAACACTGCTCTACGGTACACCATTACACCACTCACATAAAGACATACAACAGCGCTCTCCGGTACACCATTACACCACTTACATCAAGACATACAACATCGCTCTCCGGTACACCATTACACCACTTACATCAATACATACAACACAGCTCTACGGTACACCATTACACCACTTACATCAAGACATACAACAGCGCTCTACGGTACGCCATTACACCACTTACATCAATACATACAACAGCGCTCTACGGTACGCCATTACACCACTTACATCAATACATACAACACTGCTCTACGGTACGCCATTGCACCACTTACATCAAGACATACAACATCGCTCTCCGGTACGTCATTACACCATTTACATCAATACATACAACACTGCTCTACGGTACACCATTACACCACTCACATCAAGAAATACAACAGCGCTCTACGGTACACCATTACACCACTTACATCAAGACATACAACAGCGCTCTACGGTACACCAATACACCACTTACATCAAGACATACAACACTGCTCTACGGTACAACATTACGCCACTTACACCAAGACATACAACAGCGCTCTACGGTACACCAATACACCACTTACATCAAGACATACAACACTGCTTTACGGTACAACATTACGCCACTTACACCAAGACATACAACAGCGCTCTACGGTACACCAATACACCACTTACACCAAGACATACAACAGCGCTCTACGGTACACCATTACACCACTTACATCAAGACATACAACAGCGCGCTACGGTACACCAATACACCACTTACATCAAGACATACAACACTGCTTTACGGTACAACATTACGCCACTTACACCAAGACATACAACAGCGCTCTACGGTACACCAATACACCACTTACACCAAGACATACAACAGCGCTCTACGGTACACCATTACACCACTTACATCAAGACATACAACAGCGCGCTACGGTACACCAATACACCACTTACATCAAGACATACAACAGCGCTCTCCGGTGTACACCATTACGCCGCTTACATCAAGACATACAACACTGCTCTACGGTACAACATTACGCCACTTACACCAACACATACAACAGCGCTCTACGGTACACCATTACACCACTTACATCAAGACATACAACAGCGCGCTACGGTACACCAATACACCACTTACATCAAGACATACAACACTGCTCTACGGTACACCATTACGCCACTTACATCAAGACATACAACCCTGCTCTACGGTACACCATTACACCACTTACATCAAGACATACAACACTGCTCTACGGTACACCAATACACCACTTACATCAAGACATACAACACTGCTCTACGGTACACCATTACACCACTCACATCAAGACATACAACATCGCTCTCCGGTACACCATTACACCACTTACATCAAGACATACAACAGCGCTCTCCGGTACACCATTACACCACTTACATCAAGACATACAACATCGCCCTCCGGTACACCATTACACCACTCACATCAAGACAGACAACATCGCTCTCCGGTACGTCATTACACCACTTACATCAAGACATACAACACCGCTATACGGTACGCCATTACACCACTTACATCAATACATACAACACTGCCCTACGGTACGCCATTACACCACTCACATCAAGAAATACAACAGCGCTCTCCGGTACGCCATTACACCACTTACATCAATACATACAACACTGCTCTACGGTACACCATTACACCACTCACATAAAGACATACAACACTGCTCTACGGTACAACATTACACCACTTACATCAATACATACAACACTTCTCTACGGTACACCATTACACCACTTACATCAAGACATACAACAGCGCTCTACGGTACACCAATACACCACTTACATCAAGACATACAACACTGCTCTACGGTACAACATTACGCCACTTACACCAAGACATACAACAGCGCTCTACGGTACACCATTACACCACTTACATCAAGACATACAACAGCGCGCTACGGTACACCAATACACCACTTACATCAAGACATACAACAGCGCTCTCCGGTGTACACCATTACGCCGCTTACATCAAGACATACAACACTGCTCTACGGTACACCATTACACCACTTACATCAAGACATACAACAGCGCTCTACGGTACACCAATACACCACTTACATCAAGACATACAACACTGCTCTACGGAACAACATTACGCCACTTACACCAAGACATACAACAGCGCTCTACGGTACACCATTACACCACTTACATCAAAACATACAACAGCGCGCTACGGTACACCAATACACCACTTACATCAAGACATACAACACTGCTCTACGGTACACCATTACGCCACTTACATCAATACATACAACCCTGCTCTACGGTACACCATTACACCACTTACATCAAGACATACAACACTGCTCTACGGTACACCAATACACAACTTACATCAAGACATACAACACTGCTCTACGGTACACCATTACACCACTTACATCAAGACATACAATAGCGCTCTACGGTACACCATTACACCGCTTACATCAATACATACAACAGCGCTCTACGTACACCAATACACCACTTACATCAAGACATACAACACTGCTTTACGGTACACCAATACACCACTTACATCAAGACATACAACAGCGCTCTCTGGTACGTCATTACACCACTTACATCAAGACATACAACAGCACTCTACGGTACACCACTTACATCAAGACATACAACAGCGCTCTCTGGTACGTCATTACACCACTTACATCAAGACATACAACAGCACTCTACGGTACACCACTTACATCAAGACATACAACAGCGCTCTCCAGTACACCATTACACCACTTACATCAATACATACAACAGTGCTCTCCGGTACGCCATTACGCCATTTACACCAAGACATACAATGAACAGTCTTTCACATGGGACATTAAACCGATCTCTCGTGTCGGTGCTTTACACCGTGTACGTAAATGAACCAGAGAGAGAGAGTGAGTGAGAGAGAGAGGAGATTCTAGAATGGGCCTCTGTCTGTTTCATTGCAATATCCTCCAAACATCTAAAATTACTAATAGCTTCAGGAAGCGTCACTCATATGGGCAACCGTAAAAACACACATTGTAACTAACGGGCGAGCTGTACGAGGGAGAACGTTGTAACCGTTATTCTGGGAGGGGTTCGAACTCACACACGACAGTGGATGTCGTGATAGCGCCGTAGTAGCGCGTTTGCTTCACGTGCGAAAATCCCCGAGTTCGAATCCAGCTGTAGCCGTTACGATTGTGCCCGTAGGCAAGGTATTTAAATTCCATATTGCCTATTCTCTCCCCTTCGTGGCGTTGTATTCCATCAGGAATGAGGTCTCGAGAGTGATTAAAATAAGTTGTAAGAACTTATTGCGCAATCGAACTAAGCTAAATGTGTACAAACTATGCCACAATCTCTCGATTACGAGGCTGAAACCGTTTCCATTAAACAATGCAAGGTACATTCTGATTAAACGTGGCATTAAATGACACCAATCCACTAAGACCCAAATTTCTTGACAAACATGTAACCCAATCCTTTATGCACGTTGAACATGTCATGTACCGGGTATATGTATGTGTATATGTATATGTATGTGTATATGTATATGTATATGTATGTGTATATGTATATGTATATGTATATGTATGTGTATGTGTATGTGTATATGTATATGTATGTGTATATGTATATGTATATGTATATGTATATGTATGTGTATGTGTATATGTATATGTATATGTATATGTATCTGTATATGTATATGTATCTGTATATGTATCTGTATGTGTATATGTATATGTATCTGTATATGTATCTGTATGTGTATATGTATATGTATCTGTATATGTATCTGTATGTGTATATGTATATGTATCTGTATGTGTATATGTATATGTATATGTATGTGTATATGTATATGTATGTGTATATGTATATGTATATGTCATGTACCGGGTATATGTATATGTCATGTACCGGGTATATGTATATGTCATGTACCGGGTATATGTATATGTCATGTACCGGGTATATGTATATGTCATGTACCGGGTATATGTATATGTCATGTACCGGGTATATGTATATGTCATGTACCGGGTATATGTATATGTCATGTACCGGGTATATGTATATGTCATGTACCGGTATATGTATATGTCATGTACCGGGTATATGTATATGTCATGTACCGGGTATATGTATATGTCATGTACCGGGTATATGTATATGTCATGTACCGGGTATATGTATATGTCATGTACCGGGTATATGTATATGTCATGCACCGGGTATATGTATATGTCATGTATCTGTATATGTATATGTATATGTATATGTATGTGTATATGTATATGTATATGTATATGTATATGTATATGTATATGTATATGTATATGTATGTGTATATGTATATGTATATGTATATGTATATGTATATGTATATGTATATGTATGTGTATATGTATGTGTATATGTATATGTATATGTATGTGTATATGTATATGTATATGTATATGTATATGTATATGTATATGTATATGTATGTGTATATGTATGTGTATATGTATATGTATATGTATGTGTATATGTATATGTATATGTATATGTATATGTATATGTATATGTATATGTATATGTATATGTATCTGTATCTGTATATGTCATGTATAT
Organism: Archivesica marissinica; assembly: GCA_014843695.1. NCBI lineage: Eukaryota > Metazoa > Mollusca > Bivalvia > Venerida > Vesicomyidae > Archivesica > Archivesica marissinica. The sequence continues at coordinate 45,444,199 of CM026395.1, read as the reverse complement.
GTATCTGTATATGTCAGGTTTTATGTATGTTATTAATGTGACAGTAATGTTATTATGATTTGTAAATTTTATTCATAATTATGGAAAAAGTTAAGTATTAAATTAAACATTTGTCGTTTCTCAATGGTCTTTGAGCACATGTCCAGAACAAAACGTGTATATGGTGAGAACTACAATACACGCCGGAATCGTCTCGGAGCAAATGTTCGGATGTGTATACATATTAGAACGAACACATTTTATTGCAGAAATAGTACAAAAGCAATAAACAACGGTGAAACATAGCAATTGGTTTGCGTGTGTTATAAGACGATTCGCCCAGTGCGTACAATAAAACACAATTTACAATGACGTTTGTGTTAATGAAGAGTAAATCTTTGACACATTCTAGCTCGATGTGGATCAGTAAGGATCTGATACATGCAAGAGATGTCATAAAACTTAATGATGTTGATGGCAATATAGAGGTTTGGAACTGGTGTAGGTCTCAAGTACAAATGAGTCGTGATGTACACACACCTAATGTAGTGACAAGAAAATGAATTTTATAACTGTCTTAAACAATGGCAACACCGTAAACTAACACTTCTAGGTAAGGTTATAGTAATAAAAACTTTTGCTCTTCCAAAATTGGTGTATCTATTTATGGTTTTACCTAACCCATCAGAAAAAGTGCTAACAAATATAAATCATGCAATATTTAACTTCATTTGGGATGGTAAACCAGATAAAATAAAACGCAGTATACTTATACAAAACTATGAACATGGAGGAATAAAATTAACAGATATACACTCATTTCTGTACTCAATTAAGGCAAGCTGGATAAAAAGGATAACCAATAATAGCACAGGTGCTTGGAAATGCTTTTATGATAAAATATTTAAACAGTTTGGTGGAAATCTATTATTTGAATGTAATTTATCACCAAACGACATAAATAGAATGTGTCAAAAACAACCATTTCTAAAAGATGTCTTGAATTCCTGGTTTAAAATAAAGCTTATGTATGAACATGATAATGAAAATGTTTTTCGTCCCATTATTTGGAATAACTCTGACATCACAATATCTGGAAAACCAGCTTTTATTCAAGAATGGTACAATAACGGCGTAAAATATGTTGATAATCTGTATGATTTTAGAAATAACAATTTTTACACTTTTGAAAACGTACAGCAAATATATAATCTACACAATAATGACTTTTTAAAATATCACTCTTTGGTCAATAGCATTCCTAACAAATGCAAACAAAAAGTAAATCAACAAATTATTACCATGCTAAGACCAGAATCTATGTTAAAAAGAATAAACAGTCTAATGAAACACAATACATTATTATATCAGACACAAGTAAACTCAAGGAAAATAGAACATAGAACATCTGAGCAAAAATGGTCAAATGTGTTTAGTGATGAAAATCTCAAATGGAAAATAAATTACTGTATGGCATATAACGCAACGATTGACACCAAACTGAGAAATTATCAATATAAATTTCTAATGAGACTAATTCCAACAAACAAGTATCTCTATATGTGTAAATTAATTGAAACCTCCTTATGTGACTTTTGTAATATGTCCATAGAAAGTATTGAGCATCTGTTTTGGGAATGTCCAGTCATACAGGACCTATGGACAAACATTCGAAATCATCTACGAACCATTGATATAAACATTTCCTTAAATTTTAAAGTCATCTGTTTCGGGTATGAAAACAATAACACAGTTAATTTTATAATAATATTGTGCAAATACTTCATCTCCAGAATGAAGTATAACAAAATCTTACCAAAGTTTGAATCATTCAAACATTATTTGCATCAAAGGATCGAAATAGAAAAGGATATTGCAATGTATTCAGGAAAAATAGATAGACACAATTTGAAATGGTCAAAATTCTTTCAGACAAGCTAAGAAAATATACATGAATACCAATTAATTTTGTACCAATACGGCACAAACAATAAATTCAACTGATATTAAAAAGAACCCCGTAGCCCAAAATTCCCAGGTAAATAATTAACAAACTTTTATCCTATAAAAAAAAGATAGCAAGTAGAAACGATCCATCACTCATTACACCTATCTCCATACCTTAAACATTCAGCTGATATACCCAGATTCACACATTTATTCAAATAACCTTAGCTAATAATTATGTTATGCATTCATCATCAAGGGACACAACACTCTAAACAAAAAACTATATTTCTTTATACATATAGATAATTGTATACAATTCGATTCATGAAAAGTGTTTCCATAATATGTGAATGTACATGTATATAGAAATAAATGGGGTTACCCGGATAGGGGCCTCAAAATGAAAAAGAGAAAAAGAAAATGAAACATAAAGAATTCCGATTGCAAATTAACTACATGACAGATGTTTGTCACTTGGAATGTGCTGGTATAGTGGAATATATCCTTCAGCTTGATACCAAGGTTACCATTCGTCAAATATTATGCCGTTACCAGTCATTGTCCATTATATATGCAGTTAATAGTCCTTGTCCATTATGTATGCGGTTAATAGTCCTTGTCCATTATGTATACGGTTAATAGTCCTTGTCCATTATGTATGCGGTTAATAGTCCTTGTCCATTATGTATGCGGTTAATAGTCCTTGTCCATTATGTATGTGGTTAACAGTCCTTGTCCATTATGTATGCAGTGTACAGTCCTTGTCCATTATGTATGCGGTTACCAGTCATTGTCCATTATGTATGCGGTTAATAGTCCTTGTCCATTATGTATGTGGTTACCAGTCATTGTCCAGTATGTATGTGGTTACCAGTCATTGTCCATTATGTATGCGGTTAATAGTCCTTGTCCATTATGTATGCGGTTACCAGTCATTGTCCATTATGTATGCGGTTACCAGTCCTTGTCCATTATGTATGCGGTTAATAGTCCTTGTCCATTATGTATGCGGTTAACAGTCCTTGTCCATTATGTATGCGGTTAATAGTCCTTGTCCATTATGTATGCGGTTAACAGTCCTTGTCCATTATGTATGCGGTTAATAGTCCTTGTCCATTATGTATGCGGTTAACAGTCCTTGTCCATTATGTATGCGGTTACCAGTCATTGTCCATTATGTATGCGGTGTACAGTCCTTGTCCATTATGTATGCGGTGTACAGTCCTTGTCCATTATGTATGCGGTGTACAGTCCTTGTCCATTATGTATGCGGTTACCAGTCATTGTCCATTATGTATGTGGTGTACAGTCCTTGTCCATTATGTATGCGGTGTACAGTCCTTGTCCATTATGTATGCAGTTACCAGTCATTGTCCATTATGTATGCGGTGTACAGTCCTTGTCCATTATATATGCGGTTAATAGTCCTTGTCCATTATGTATGCGGTTAACAGTCCTTGTCCACTATGTATGCGGTTACCAGTCATTGTCCATTATATATGAGGTTAATAGTCCTTGTCCATTATGTATGCGGTTAACAGTCCTTGTCCATTATGTATGTGGTTCCGTGTCCATTATATATGCGGTTAATAGTCCTTGTCCATTATATATGCGGTTAATAGTCCTTGCCCATTATGTATGCGGTGTACAGTACTTGCCCATTATGTATGCGGTGTACAGTCCTTGTCCATTATATATGAGGTTAATAGTCCTTGCCCATTATGTATGCGGTGTACAGTCCTTGTCCATTATGTATGCGGTTACCAGTCCTTGTCCATTATGTATGCGGTTACCAGTCCTTGTCCATTATGTATGCGGTTAATAGTCCTTGTCCATTATGTATGCGGTTAATAGTCCTTGTCCATTATGTATGCGGTTAATAGTCCTTGTCCATTATGTATGCGGTTAATAGTCCTTGTCCATTATGTATGCGGTTAATAGTCCTTTTCCATTATGTATGCGGTTACCAGTCATTGTCCAGTATGTATGTGGTTACCAGTCCTTGTCCATTATGTATGCGGTTAACAGTCCTTGTCCATTATGTATGCGGTTACCAGTCATTGTCCAGTATGTATGTGGTTACCAGTCCTTGTCCATTATGTATGCGGTTAACAGTCCTTGTCCATTATGTATGCGGTTCCTTGTCCATTATATATGCGGTTACCAGTCATTGTCCATTATGTATGCGGTTACCAGTCATTGTCCATTATGTATGCGGTTCCTTGTCCATTATATATGCGGTTACCAGTCATTGTCCATTATGTATGCGGTTAATAGTCCTTGTCCATTATATATGCGGTTAATAGTCCTTGTCCATTATGTATGCGGTTAATAGTCCTTGTCCATTATGTATGCGGTTAACAGTCCTCGTCCATTATGTATGCGGTTACCAGTCATTGTCCATTATGTATGCGGTGTACAGTCCTTGTCCATTATGTATGCGGTGTACAGTCCTTGTCCATTATGTATGCGGTGTACAGTCCTTGTCCATGATGTATGCGGTTACCAGTCATTGTCCATTATGTATGCGGTGTACAGTCCTTGTCCATTATGTATGTGGTGTACAGTCCTTGTCCATTATGTATGCGGTGTACAGTCCTTGTCCATTATGTATGCGGTTACCAGTCATTGTCCATTATGTATGCGGTGTACAGTCCTTGTCCATTATATATGCGGTTAATAGTCCTTGTCCATTATTTATGCGGTTAATAGTCCTTGTCCATTATGTATGCGGTTACCAGTCATTGTCCATTATGTATGTGGTTCCGTGTCCATTATATATGCGGTTAATAGTCCTTGTCCATTATATATGCGGTTAATAGTCCTTGCCCATTATGTATGCGGTTAACAGTCCTTGTCCATTATGTATGTGGTTCCGTGTCCATTATATATGCGGTTAATAGTCCTTGTCCATTATATATGCGGTTAATAGTCCTTGCCCATTATGTATGCGGTTAACAGTCCTTGTCCATTATGTATGTGGTTCCGTGTCCATTATATATGCGGTTAATAGTCCTTGTCCATTATGTATGCGGTTAACAGTCCTTGTCCATTATGTATGTGGTTCCGTGTCCATTATATATGCGGTTAATAGTCCTTGTCCATTATATATGCGGTTAATAGTCCTTGCCCATTATGTATGCGGTGTACAGTACTTGCCCATTATGTATGCGGTGTACAGTCCTTGTCCATTATATATGAGGTTAATAGTCCTTGCCCATTATGTATGCGGTGTACAGTCCTTGTCCATTATGTATGCGGTTACCAGTCCTTGTCCATTATATATGCGGTTAACAGTCCTTGTCCATTATGTATGCGGTTAATAGTCCTTGTCCATTATGTATGCGGTTAATAGTCCTTTTCCATTATGTATGCGGTTAACAGTCCTTGTCCACTATGTATGCGGTTAACAGTCCTTGTCCATTATGTATGCGGTTCCTTGTCCATTATATATGCGGTTACCAGTCATTGTCCATTATGTATGCGGTTACCAGTCATTGTCCAGTATGTATGCGGTTAACAGTCCTTGTCCATTATGTATGCGGTTCCTTGTCCATTATATATGCGGTTACCAGTCATTGTCCATTATGTATGCGGTTACCAGTCATTGTCCATTATGTATGTGGTTACCAGTCATTGTCCATTATGTATGCGGTTCCTTGTCCATTATATATGCGGTTACCAGTCATTGTCCATTATGTATGCGGTTAATAGTCCTTGTCCATTATATATGCGGTTAATAGTCCTTGCCCATTATGTATGCGGTGTACAGTCCTTGCCCATTATGTATGCGGTTCCTTGTCCATTATATATGCGGTTAATAGTCCTTGTCCATTATGTATGCGGTTAATAGTCCTTGTCCATTATGTATGCGGTTACCAGTCATTGTCCATTATATATGCGGTTACCAGTCATTGTCCATTATGTATGCGGTTACCAGTCATTGTCCATTATATATGCGGTTACCAGTCATTGTCCACTATGTATGTGGTTGCCAGTCATTGTCCATTATGTATGCGGTTCCTTGTCCATTATATATGCGGTTACCAGTCATTGTCCATTATGTATGCGGTTAATAGTCCTTGTCCATTATATATGCGGTTAATAGTCCTTGCCCATTATGTATGCGGTGTACAGTCCTTGCCCATTATGTATGCGGTGTACAGTCCTTGCCCATTATGTATGCGGTTAATAGTCCTTGCCCATTATATATGCGGTGTACAGTCCTTGTCCATTATGTATGTGGTGTACAGTCCTTGCCCATTATGTATGCGGTGTACAGTCCTTGCCCATTATGTATGCGGTGTACAGTCCTTGCCCATTATGTATGCGGTGTACAGTTCTTGTCCATTATGTATGCGGTGTACAGTCCTTGTCCATTATGTATGCGGTGTACAGTCCTTGTCCATTATGTATGCGGTGTACAGTCCTTGTCCATTATGTATGCGGTGTACAGTCCTTGTCCATTATGTATTCGGTTACCAGTCCTTGTCCATTATATATGCGGTTAACAGTCCTTGTCCATTATGTATGCGGTTAATAGTCCTTGTCCATTATGTATGCGGTTAATAGTCCTTTTCCATTATGTATGCGGTTAACAGTCCTTGTCCATTATGTATGCGGTTCCTTGTCCATTATATATGTGGTTACCAGTCATTGTCCATTATGTATGCGGTTAATAGTCCTTGTCCATTATATATGCGGTTAATAGTCCTTGCCCATTATGTATGCGGTGTACAGTCCTTGCCCATTATGTATGCGGTGTACAGTCCTTGCCCATTATGTATGCGGTTAATAGTCCTTGCCCATTATATATGCGGTGTACAGTCCTTGCCCATTATGTATGCGGTTAATAGTCCTTGCCCATTATATATGCGGTGTACAGTCCTTGCCCATTATGTATGCGGTGTACAGTCCTTGCCCATTATGTATGCGGTGTACAGTCCTTGCCCATTATGTATGCGGTGTACAGTCCTTGCCCATTATGTATGCGGTGTACAGTCCTTGTCCATTATGTATGCGGTGTACAGTCCTTGCCCATTATGTATGCGGTGTACAGTCCTTGTCCATTATGCGCAAGAACAATCAACCGATTTGAATCCTGGTGTGACTCAAGCTAAATATATAGGGAATTCGGTATATGACACATTTCTGAAAACGCATACTTCATTTCTAGTACTGCAGGCTGTTTGATCATCTGAAATCCTCCAGTTTATGCTAACAGTTGATATTATTTTTATTAAATGTAAATGTTTCAAATTTACAGTTGATTGAATTTCTATTTTTATATTTCTTGGCATTAATGAATGAGCAAACTTCAGTAAATCAATTTCGTCCATGATCGACTTCTTCTATATTAACCATACAGTAAATTGGAGCTATGTTAGTGGTCGTGCTTTATAGTCCAGATACAGAGGTATGGAGATCGGGTCGAAAATACATACTCGATTCAATAATATGAAACTTGGAGGATCCAAATCACTTTGAGTAAATTTGTTGTTGGAAGTGGACTGGTTGCAGGCATTTGGAATTTTCATTGCGCAATATACAATCAGCTGTGCACATTTCCCAGAGATATTTTACTTGTTGCAGCTAAATGTATGGTTCAGATAGAAGTGCAATAGCGCATTCTCCCTATAGAAAATGACCACATTTCACAAGGTTGTCATTCATAGTCAGTTTAATATTAACATAAGAATGTTACCTACATGTCAAAAGTAATCTATGAATGGTAGTAAAATACCAAGTAATATTGTGGTGACTTCTAAGAATAGAAATGTTGACAACTTGGCAAGATAAACAATGTGAACTAAAATGCCACTACACAAATAAATACAACATAACATAATGGCAAATCTTCAAATCCATCCTTTCCTTATAGAAGTCCTACCAAATCTGCCAGGAACTGAATCCACAATTAAATAAAATCACCAGATAAGTCTCATAGCTTTACAACTTAAAAGAATTGAGGATTCATTCTTACCGCCATAGTCTGCTGGTCTATTCAATGTATGTGCATCGTGATTTGCATAAATCATACGGATTGAGGAAGTGCATGCTGCAATCGGGAAAACGGTCTGATTTCTTGTTGACGTTGCTATGACTTTGACCTTGCTGACCTCCACACTGCGCGTACGTCGCAGCTGGGGGAAGTACCCACAGCAGCCTAGGACAAAGCTATCTTCGATTTGTCTTCCTCTCAGCTGAATTTCCTTTATCCGACGCTTAATCAATTGCACATACGGAAGTGCACAATACGGAAGTGATGCAGATTAAACGTTGTTAACCGCCTTGACGGGTTTATATTCTGACAAATGGGACTGGTGCAACTGAGAGTGACAATGGCCTTTATCCCACATTATTTCTTCAGAAGGTTTTATGTGGTAGCGTAGTAGTAGTGCTTCCGCTTCAAGTGTGAGAGTCCAGGAGTTCGCGCCCAGCTGTAGTCGTTACGTGTGTACCCGTAAGCAAGGCACTTAAATTCCTCATAACCTCTCTCCCTCATGGCAATGGATTCCACCAGGAATGTAGTCTCGACAGCGATTAGTATGATGTTGTAGAACTTGTTTCGAGATCATATAAATTGGTATAAACTATTAAATTAAATGATGTTACCAAATTGAATGTAGCATTTTCCATTGGATGTCATAATGCGATATGTTCGTATTATGTTTACAAATTTATATGGACTGTTTGTCTTTGTAACAGTATGTACAGAGCATAATAATCACTGATTCCCAATCCTGTTTTTACTGTTGTAATATGTGTTGCATGTTTGGCGTTACATACTCCACAGCTTCAGATTCAACTTTCTTTCTTTGCTGTGTCGTGGTTATGTATGCATGTATTTAATGTAAATAAAATACATTAAGCTCAGATTCAACTTGATCTATAGTTTCATTTAGTGTAATTTCCACACGTTTCAATGTATTGACTAACTCTCTAACATGTCTGTGATTAGATCTCACTCAGCTGGTCTATTTTAGCATACCATTAATTATTCACAATTCTTTGCTTGAGGGCTTCGGCTTGTTTATGTGCTTTTAAATTATGCAATAACTAACGGGACGAACTTTCTCTTAGACGCCCTTGTGTTTAATGATGCATGTCTGCAAAGCAGATTTATTACACGTGTACATATTAGACTAGTGCCATCCTGAAAACACTGTCATGACATCATACGTTTGTACTTGCAGTCCATTATTATTAATACTGGACTGCTTTCAAAGGAGTATTATATTCAATCGTATGCGTAAATGTACGAAATGAACAATTAATTTGTTATATAAGTGATCAAACTGATCCAATACGTAAACTAGTGGCACTGTATCGTTTTTAAATAGCATGATGGTTTTTCTTTCATACTTTGCAATGAATTGTTGAGGTTTCTAAGTTAAAGAATAAGAGTATCCTTCATATGTATGTATTCTATGTGAATGTTTGATACAATGATTGTACACATTCATTTATATGGTTCTGAAGTCTGATGTGTCTACACATATTTAACCTAACGGATTTCGTAAATTACAATTGAGAATATGTAAATATTTATATTAATTGGGAGAGAGAGAGAGAGATAGAGATAGAGAGAGAGAGAGAGAGAGAGAGAGAGAGAGAGAGAGACGAGCGCGTATTAAAATATGGGTTAAGAGTAATGAAACATGCTGATTCGCCAATGTATTATATGTATGCTGATCTGTGTAATAACGTTAACAGTACATATTGTCATAGCCATGCTAATTCCATAATTGACCATCTTGGTCATGCAAAAAAGAATTGGTTAATGTTTGTAAATATACCAAAGAAGCTATGTCATTACGTCATTTACTACTGTTTCTTAAATATATTGTATATATGTAACATGTATTGTGATGTCATTGCCATATATCTATCATTGTACTTGGCCAAAGGGAATATAGTTGCTGATTATGCCAATACATTTGAAACTTGAAACTTGTTTACAGTGTTGTAATATGGCCTAAATTATGATCAGGTTTTCACAAATGTTTTTTCTACATTCTGATTTTGTACTGTAAGGCGGAACACTATTTCAAGGATTATCAAAGAGATGACTCGAAGATAGATATCCCTCATGTCGTACTTCTAGTCGTACTTCTAGTCGTACTTCTAGTCGTACTTCTAGTCGTACTTCTAGTCGTACTTCTAGTCGTACTTCTAGTCGTACTTCTAGTCATACTTCTAGTCGTACTTCTAGTCATACTTCTAGTCGTACTTCTAGTCATACTTCTAGTCGTACTTCTAGTCGTACTTCTAGTCATACTTCTAGTCGTACTTCTAGTCGTACTTCTAGTCGTACTTCTAGTTTTACCGAACTGTTTTCAGGGGTGAAGAACACACGTATCAGGGGGAAGAGAAAAAGCTAAAACCAAAAATTATGAGGAAGGAAGGCTAATCACTAATGTTGTCAGAACTTGTGGCCCAACCCATTTGCTATTTATTTATCAGTTACATGATTGTTATTGTTACATACATGTATATAGCAATACAATATTAGCTTGCCTTCAGGAAGTTTAGTAAGTTGTGCGATATTAGATTAAGCTATATGTCAGCTTCACCCGCCACTATATAGCCATATATTTGGATTTGATCGATTGCGAAAGTTCGTACAACTTATATTAATCATTCTCGAGACCTCATTCCTGATGGAGTCCATCGCCACGAGGGAGAGAGAAGAGCCAACGTGGAATTTAAATGCCTTACCTAAGGGCATACTCGTGACGGCTCAAGCAGGGTTCGAACTTCGGACATTTCGCACCTGATGCGAACGCGCTACAACTGCGCTATCACGACTTCAACAAGTTGTTATGCTATTAATTTGGCGCATTTTTTAAAAATACTATGGATAAATGGTTAAAACAGTGCTTAAGAAGTTGATTCAGAAAGGTCGCAAGTGGGTCTTCTGAAGAAAAAAGAGCCTATTATTTCAGGAAATGTGAACATGTTCATTGAGGAACTAATTCACAACTGGGAGCAGATCTTTGTGGGATATGGTGGCTTGTTCATGTGATGACTGTATTGTGTCTCCGTTGTTACGACTTGTCTTTGTGGAGACGATTTGAATGGTTATGGAACACACGTATAAACCTAGGAGGATACGAGTTCTCCCTTTCAGAGCCAAAGCTATACAACAACAGTCATATTTACTTTAAAGATTAACAGCAGAAAAAGTAGAAAACTATTAATACTGTGTTTGTTTATTGTTTGGGGTTAGATTGCTTGCCAGCCTACTGCTCATAGCGGTCGATTGTAATCCCATATCGCCTGCTAGATAATACAGTTAGATACTCTAAGATTATTTGGACGTGGACGTTGTAGTGTTATTGGATAAGGTACACGATGGTCACATCACGTAGCTTTGTTGGCGTGAGACCTTGAGCACGATCCTTTTGTGAAGTTGGAATGACAATTGTAACAATATCTGGTTGTTTAAAGATACATTAGCTAAATTAGAACATTTTATATTCAGAATTAATATAACTGTGTATTTAATCTATATTACATAAGCCCTTGCTTTGTCATTATTAATGATTTTCATTCGTTTTATGTCAAGTGTATTCCAATTCCACTGTATGGGCATTGGTCGCATACTGTTGAATATGGATTATTTGGGCATGGCGTTGCAAACTTTGTATGGTTGGAACGTTTGTAATATTATGTATTAATTGAGTTTATTCTCTAATTAATATTTGGAATATTTGCATAGTATAATTCCAAAATTGGGCGAACAGTTCTATTATCTCTCGTCTAGTTGATTGAAGGATTTTTATTTCCAAGCGTATATGTACTGGATCTGATGTAATTGGTGTGAAGTACAACTTTGATTCCCTCTTTGTTTTTCTCGATATTTTCTACCAAGTCATTGCTAGATTTCTAAATGTATTGTCATGGTTTGTTTCGTATACGTTATTAATGTATTGCTTTGCAAATTGTTGGTTTCATACTAACTATGTGAAGAGAAAAGAAAATAGTTGATTTAGTCGCAATACTATTGAGACTAAATACAATTATTTTCGGTTCGATATTCAGGTATTGGATTTTTATGGCAATGTATTTGTAGCTAGTACTTTTGTTGCGTACTGTAGTTTAGCACGGGAACCATGGGAAACACGGATAGTGATGGTATATAAGCTTTAGTGGGAAAGGTAAACATTACGTATTCCAGGGATCGATCCCCCGTCTGACCCTAATAAAATTAACAGTCTTTCAGGTGGGACATTAAACCGAGGTCTCGTGTAGGTGCTGTACACCGTGCACGTAAAAGAACCAGAGGAGACTCTGGAATGGGTCTCTGTCTGTATCATTGCACTATCCTCCAACAATCTAAAATTACTAATCTCTTCAGGAGGCATCGCTCATATGGGCAACCGGTAGCGACGATAAATAAACGTAAAGCACACAAGTAAACCATACCCAAGCAATTGGTAGCAAGGAAATAGCCGCCATACCCGTCTCTCATTCCTTATATTGAGTTTTAAGTATAATAATACGGTGATGTTCTTCCGCAAAACTTCTCAGCTGTTATATTCATTCCCAATCACAGTTAATAGCCAGGCACGTAGCTACTATGTCCTACAGTTTGTCCCAGAAAATACGGGTTATATCTAAAAATCTAAACCCCTAAATATGCAATAAAAAACTGTATAGTTGGGTTGTCAACATGCATTATACAGGTCACATGCATTATACAGGTCACCTGCATTATACAGGTCACATGCATTATACAGGTCACATGCATTATACAGGTCACATGCATTATAAAGGTCACGTGTATTATACAGGTCACATGCATTATACAGGTCACATGCATTATGCAGGTCACATGCATTATACGCAACATAAAATGTCATAGTCATATCTCTGAAACTATCGAAATTTGATATAAAGACCTATATTTGGGAGAATAATGTATACACTATTATACAGATGAAGAGAAAATACAATAATTGCTTTAATCGCAACTAGATGCTAGATTATGATATTTAAGTAATCCAATGACATCAGGAATAAAACCTACAGGTAGCCGGGATAGTCTACCGAGAAACTTGGAGTTACTTGCAATTCATTCAATGCCCAGGCAATTGAGTGCCGCCTGATTTCTAGACTAAGTGAACAAAGGTATGCATTGAATATATTTTATGCAAAATAGGCCTAAATGGGCACATTCGATGTCAATGGTATTTGCGGATCGAGAGTACGTACCTGTCCAATAAATGAGACACTCATTTTGAATAATTAATTGAAAAACTGTACAACAAAGGAACTATACCAAAATACAAAACTATATACTTCGATACAATAACTTTTTTGATGAAACAGCTTGCACCAAATCTGACAATATTTATTTTTCAAAATGTGGACTAAAACAAGAGGAAACTCCGCAATAAGAAGTCATGAGTTTTGTCTAAAACAATTTTCACTTCCATAACTAGAACACAAATTATGTCTTTAAACGTTTGACCTGTAGTATATGATGGGGATATTATTTGTGAGTGGATTAGTTTGGTTTTATTTACAGAGATATGTACTCTGTACCTTGATTGGCAAAATTCATCTGTTGCCTATGTTACAACCCTAAACCAACTTCGCGAACTTATGCTACTGCGGCACTAGATCAGTATATTATAGTATTTGCACTGCGTTGACGGCACGCTATCGTTAATGATCAGTCTTGTTACAAATCATTGACCCACTTGATCAAGCATCTTCAATCGGTGCTTGATGATGGCGGCGAATAATTATCAAATTATCTGCTTCAATAGGGCCCAACAAGTTACGATCAAACCGCCATTCGTATATATTGATATTAGATCAACTGTATCCAGTGAAGTTAGATCAAATGACATCAGACCGCGAGTGACAAATATGGTCCTAATCTTTGATGCCATTGTAGTATCTATAGTAAAGCACAGGAGTTTGTCAGTCAATAACAGCCAATAACAGTTCGATTCATTAAAGCCAGGGGCGTAGCTGGTTCTAAATTGATATGCAGTCCAACGGAAGCCCAACGGAGTCGTGATAGCGTAATAGTAGGGGTTTCGCTTCAGGTGTGAGAGTCCCGGCCTTACTTTCGCCCAGCTGTAGCTGTTAGGATTGTGCCATTAGGCAATGCACTTAAATTCCTCATTACCTCTTATCTCTCCCAGACGGATCTGTAGTCCAGTGGTTATCACGTTGAACTGGTAATCCAGGGATCGCAAGTTCGATCCCCCGCCTGATCCTAATAAAATTAACAGTCTTTCAGATGGGACTTTAAACCGAGGTCTCGTGTTGGTGCTTTACACCGTGCACGTAAAAGAACCAGAGGAGACTCTAGAATGGGTCTCAGCCTGTATCATTGCATTATCCTACAAAAAATCTAAAATGACTAATCTCTTCAGGAGGCGTCGCTCATATGGGTAACAGGTAGCGACGATAAATAAACGTAACACACACATCTCTCTCCCCCATGGCGACGGATTGCACCAGGAACGAGTTCTCGAGAGCGATTAGACTAATGTAAGAATTTGTTTCGTTATTTAGCTAAACTAAATTTGTATAAACTAACGGTAGGGCATCTCATTCCGCAAGACCTTGTTTTTTTTTTTAAAGTGTTTGTTTATTATAATTTAAAGGGCCAGCCATTTCTGACTTATGAGACACCTCTTTGTTTATGAACATCAGTACTTCCCGAATCATATGCATGTGTGCCAGGCGCCAGGCTAGTAGGCAATCGGTAACCATTATTTAACTAGCTGGCGGCTCACCAACCGACCATATCAGAGCGGACCCCTGGCGATGTTTCTTTAAATCCGTGGTCGAGTGGTTAAGGTGGCTGACCTGTACACTTCTGTAAACTATCACTGATTACCACGGGTTCTAGTCCAGCTCAGACCGTGTCTCTTTATTTGCATGAGCCTGCATGAACCAGGAATGGTGTTGTTAGTTAAATTTCCCATGCCTCATATGAGCAACCGTAGTCCAGTGGTCAACACGTTGGACTGCGAATCCAAGCATAGTAGGTTCGATTCCCCGTTTGACCCTAATAATAATTAACAGTCTTTCAGATGGGACTAAACCGAAATATCGTATCGGCGGCTTACGACGTGCACGTAATAGAACAAGAGGAGACTCTGACTCTGGGTCTGTATAATCCAAAATCTAAATTGACTAATCTCTTCAGGAGACGTAGTTCATATGGGCAACCGGTAGCGACGATAAATGACCGTTAAAAATTATATGTATACTAGTAGTGTTTCTTGAACTTGGCTGACCTAACGGTGTGCACTTCACTATCAGGGCACATCACGCAGCAGCAGCGTAGGGTAGGATACTGCGTTGTGGAACATGCACCACTGTCAGATCCATTTATATATTTATATATATATATACTACCGGGGACTTACCAATAGTGAGGAGGGTGGTCCTAAAAGGGACCGTTTTGGAAAGAACACCCGAGAACGTGTCACCTTGAACAGGAAGAAGAAGCCATCTTGAGCTGTTACATTTACCGCTCTACAGGACAACCTCTACAAGATACACGAATAACCGAAAGTGTTATCAGCACATATCAATAATCAGTTTGGAACACTCGCCCGCATGGTTGACCGGAGGTGACGATAAACTAATCGAAACATCATCATCCATTTCTCCAGTGTGTGTGTTTTACGTTTATTTATTGTTGCTACCGGTTGCTCAGTATTTCAGGCACATATTTGGAAACAAATTATACCATATAATAGGAAAATACATTCCGTAGAAATTTGTGTTTTCACTGATGTAGTGTCGCTTTAACGAATGTTTCAATTATCGTAAATCTTCCATGGACATATCCTCTACATGTATATACATGTAATGCATTGAATGCCCCGTGCTGCACGGACACATATCCTCTACATGTATATAATGCTTTGTATATTCCGTGCATCACGAGCAAATATCTACTACATGTATATACATGTAACGCATTGAATGTCCCGTGCTGCACGGACACATATCCTCTACATGTATATAATGCTTTGTATATTCCGTGCATCACGAGCAAATATCTTCTACATGTATATATATGTAATGCATTGAATGTCCCGTGCTGCACGGACACATATCACCTACATGTATATACATGTAATGCATTGAATGTCCCGTGCTGCACGGACACATATCCTCTACATGTATATACATGTAATGCATTGAATGCCCCGTGCTGCACGGACACATATCCTCTACATGTATATACATGTAATGCATTGAATGCCCCGTGCTGCACGGACACATATCCTCTACATGTATATACATGTAATGCATTGAATGTCCCGTGCTGCACGGGTACATATATTCTACATGTATATAATGCTTTGTATATTCCGTGCATCACGAGCAAATATCTTCTACATGTATATACATGTAATGCATTGAATGCCCCGTGCTGCACGGACACATATCCTCTACATGTATATACATGTAATGCATTGAATGTCACGTGCTACACGGGTATATATATTCTACATGTATATAATGCTTTGTATATGCCGTGCATCATGAGCAAATATATTTTACATGTATATATATGTAATGCATTGAATGCCCTGTGCTGCACGGACACATATCCTCTACATATATATACATGTAATGCATTGAATGTCCCGTGCTGCACGGACACATATCCTCTACATGTATATAATGCTTTGTATATTCCGTGCATCACGAGCAAATATCTTCTACCTGCAAAAAGGATTACATTGATGCCGACATGTATATCGCTGATCTGGATGATGATAACTATCTACATGATAATATGTTAATGTGAGCTAATCAAGACAAGGGGAGTAACTCACATGGTAACAAATTACTCGACTTGTGCAAGGCTACCTCACTACGTATAGCAAATGGTCGTCTGCACGATGATATTTGCGGAAATTATACTTATTTCAATAATTCAGCTAGTTCAGTCATAGATTATCTATTATTACATGAACAAGATTTCAATTGTGTGAACACATTTAAAGTTGGTGTCTTTAATGAATTTAGCGACCACGCTCCGTTGCATATACATATTTGCTGTCCGCTCGTTGACGAAATAGTAGACTGTGTAGAGCAACACGAATACACTACTTGGTCCGATGTTCATAGGAATGAATTCCGTACAGGTTTAATAAGTAAATTGCCATATTTTAATCGCATTATTCATGATTATCATAGCAATGGTTTAAATGATACTGATACATTGGTGAAATCATTTACGTCTATTATGCGTGAAGTGAGCGACCCACTTTGTCATAAGATATCACTCAAAATGACACCATTTTTAAACATAGTTGATGATACTAACAAGTGGTTTGACGATGATTGCAAACTACACAAACATAATTATAAGCACGCTCTAGTACGTTTTAATAGATGTCGATCCACGGAAAATAGGACATAACTGACGAGGCTAAAGGCCATCTATAAAAGATGCATTAAGTCTAAACGACATCGTTATAAATTAAAGCAGGCACAGGAGTTTGAATCCCTAAAACTATGTAAGCCTCGAGAATTCTGGAAGCATTTTAGGAAGTCAACTAATAAGAAAAGTGCTAATATTTCGTCTGATGCTTTCTTCAAACATTTTGCTACTATGTTCGACGATATAAAACAGTCTAAGCATACAGAATCTGAAGAATTTAATGAAACAAACGATTTCAATGCATCAAATATCATATTTAAGGATTTAGATCTACCTATTACTTACACTGAGGTAAAAGATGCAATAAAATCTCTTAAGCGAAATAAAGCCACGTCTGATGACAATTTGTTAAATGAATATTTCTTAGAAACGGGCGATATTTTAGCTAGCCACATCGTTGATATTTTTAATGTTATTTTAAATTCCGGCAATTTCCCAGAAAGCTGGACAAAGGGTTTTATTGTACCTGTATACAAAAAATGTGACAAAGATGACGCCAACAATTATCGAGGCATTACCCTATTAGAGTAACTTTGGTAAATTATTTACTTGCATATTAAATAGTCGCATGACAAACTGGTGTGAAAACAATACTATTATTTCCGATGCACAATTTGGATTTCGCAAGGGTCGTTCGACAGTAGATGCAATTTTTATTTTGCATTCTTTAATTGAACACATATTAAACAAGAACAATAGATTATACTGTTCCTTTATTGATATGAAACAGTGTTTTGACAGTATATACCGCAATGCATTGTGGCTAAAATTATATAAGTTAGGCCTTAATGGTAAGATCCTAAGGATAATACGTGCAATGTATCAATCCGTTAAATCGTGTATAAAGCTTAACTGTAACACATACACAGACTTCTTCGATATCTCAATCGGACTACGCCAAGGGGAAATCATTTCGCCAATAATGTGGGCTTTGTTCGTGGAAGAGCTTGAATTATACTTACAGAACACGATTAATAGTGGCATTAATATTAATGACATATGTTTGATTTTATTACTGTTCGCGGATGACATGGTTCTAATTGGCTTACCACCAGTTGACCTGCAAAATACATTAAATAATCTAAGTATATATTGTGACAAATGGGGCCTTGAAGTTAATGTTTTAAAGTCGAAGATAATGGTGTTCCGTAAAGAGAGGAGAGCAATGGTTTTATAGGGGAGATGCCGTCGAGGTAGTCAATGACATTAACTACGTTGGTGTTACACTTAACTATACCGGTAATTTTAATTTAAATTCACAAACACTCCATGGCAAAGGCCTAAAGGCTATGAACATACTAACAACTAATCTACGTAAACACGAGACAAAACCAAAAACCGCTCTCCAGCTCTTCGATGCTCTATTATCATCCATTTTACATTACGGAAGTGAAATATGGGGATTTTCAAAAGCTAAACATTTAGAGACATTGCACTTGAAATTCTGCAAGTTAGTTCTTGGTGTAGCTGTATATTATGAACTTGGAAGATACCCATTGTATATATGTAGATACGTAAAAGTTGTAAAATATTGGTTAAAAATAGTTACAACGGAAAATATAATTATTAAGTCGATGATACAAACGTGTCTAGATGAGTTAGTAACTGGCAAAGGTAATTGGTTGTCCAGAGTTAAGGAATTGTTAAGTAAATTTTGCTTTTTGTATATATGGGAAAACCCACATGTCATCGAACACACTCAGTTTATTTCTGAATTTAAACAAAGGATTATAGATGATTTTCTGCAGATTTCACAAGCTGATCTTCGAATAAATAAGGTACTTACATTATATAAAAATGTAAAGATTAATTTTGGTTACGAATCGTACTTAGATATAATACTAAGCAGAAAATTAAGAATTGCATTTACAAAATTGAGACTATCAGCGCAAACTTACGGATTGAAACAGGCAGATATGGTAGAAACCGTATTGATCAAAACGAAAGGTTATGTTTATTGTGTAATACAAACAACGTGGAAGATGAGTTTCATTTCATGTTTAAATGTGAGGTGTATAGTACATTAAGAAAAAAATATATTAAACGTTTATATTCTAATCGACCAAGTATGTTCAAATTATTGCAAATATTTCAATGTGACAATTCCCCAGAGCTGGTTAACTTTAGTAAATATATTCATGAAGCTTTATCCCTTCGTAATTCACTTGTTTAGGATATATGAATTACCAGTTGAATACTCCCTACACTCTTAATACAGTCATGATCATGTATTGCATAGTCTAAAATCCATCATGACATTGTCATTATTTTTCCATGTATGTCCATAATCATTACATCATTTGTCCATCCTCATCATGATTGCATATATCATAATATTGTACTATATATATTGTAAATATGTTTAAATTTTACAGACGAGAGACTGTAACGTTTAAGTCTTAATAAAGCATTCTTCTTCTTCTTCTATCAGTAAATAGTATACCTAATGCTACTAGAGTTTCTGCGCGTGTTATGGACATCAAAGTCATTATTGGCTAACAGCTAGCCAAAGGGCAAATCATCACACTGATTATTGTCGCATATTTACGTAAGGACAAACAAATAGAACTTGTTTCAGGAGTCTACGTCTCTTGCCGACATTTGGTAGTGTAGGCCGATCAGAGTTTTGAAAATCTGGTTTTGTTTATAAAAAAAATGATACTAGCTCGATTGCGAAACAAGTTTTTACAACATTATATTAATAGTTCTATAGATCTCAGTCCCGCAATGTGTCCCATCTTTGTTTATCACATTCCAGTGGAGGTCTAATCTATATTTGAATATGTCGACCGAGTATGCAGAAACTACCCTCTCTGGCAGGTAATTCCAGGAATTCACTATTCTAATGCTGAAACTAGTTTTGACGTATTAGTAGTCCTTTGTGGAGAGTTGGTTTATATAATTTCTTGGAATTTCCTCTCGTTGCTGAGATATTTGACATTTTGAAATAGTTATCAGAGTTTATTTGATACGTTGTGCCTAATATAATTTTGAATGTTTCAATTAAGTCCCCTCTTAAGCACCGTTGCTTCAAACTGTACATGTTTAAACTAGTTCTTTATTCGTAAATTACTGGAACAAGACGAGTAGCATAGTTCTGAACTATTTCCAAACAGTCAATATCCTTTGAGTAACAAGGATTCCATGATTGTACAGCATATTCCATTACTGGTTTTACATAAGTCGTGTACACAACTTTAAAACTTTCCATGTCAATATGTTTGAATATTCTATGCAATAGTCCAAGCCGCTGTAGCGCTTTCTTAGCGACTATTCCATTCTGTTCTGTTGGTTTACAATCTCAGCTACTAGCATATGACATTTCTGAGTTTTGCATAATGCATATATCTATTGTTTATATTCTAATCAAAAATGCTCAGTATTTTAACAGAAAAATGGTTCCTGCAGATTAATAATTTCAGATTTGGAAAAAATATCACCGGAAACTATCGAATGTTTGGAAATCCGGAAATATCCGCTATATATTTCCATATATAATTGTATTCAAGATTAAAAAGTAGCAAATTATGTTACATATTAAATAGTGATAACTTGATAATTATTTAGAGTTACGTAACTTGCCACAGGCAAATATACTATGGTATCTATCCTTATGTTTGGAAGAAGAAAACACATTTCCGAACATTGGACGTCGGTACTTTCCGGCGTAGTCATATGACGTCGAGAACACCCATTTTGTAAACGACGGCAAAGTAATCTTAGCAAAGTGAGTATTTGATTTCATTATGTTGTTACACAACAAACCAACCGCCCCCAGCACTCTCAAGTCTTTGATTTTCAACCGTCGCTGACATAATGTGGAATATCGAATTTGTAGTTTCTAAACGCGTCTCATTAATCTGGAAATGTCGCAACCGACATAATTTGATTTAACCATATTTTATTGCATATGCATATTAAACAGTACAGTTGACATACATGCATGATTCAGAATAGAAATTAACAATGTATAAGATGCATACATACATTTGTGTAACATCGCAAAAGGGTCGGGCCACAAGTTATAACCAACATTAGAAAACGGCCCTTCCCAATAATCAAACGTTGTTAAACAAAAGGTGCGATATCATCTCAGTACTGTCAATTTTACTCTATGTTGATAAACGGAAAAAAACATAATAAATATAAACAGAAATTGTGGAATTTAGATAGACATATGATGGAAAATATAATGTATGGATGCAAAATAGAAATTGAATCAAACAAAAAACAATCTGAGAAGGAAAACTATTTTCATAAATCCATCAACACTTCAAAGAAAAGAAGATATTAATAATTAAACAAAAGGAAAAACAAAAATTCCCACGCTGTCTTAACCCAGTCCTAGCCCCCTCTAGCACCCCCCGCCCGAGATCCGATATAGTAGTGTATATATAATTATACAACCGACATAAGTAATACAATACATGATATTAGTGATAGTGGAACAAATGATAACATAAAAAACTACACATAGCTTTTGATCGACTTGCATGAAATACATTCATCGACTGATTGTACACAATAAATCTACTGTATAGTAATATAATATAATATTAGCCGGGTTTTTTATTTAAAATGGGGATACTTTTCACAAAATTAGTTCATTTATGAAATAAAATAAAAAATATAGATCTCGTGGTTTCTAGATATCCATTCCTTGGAATATTTCAGGCGCGTAGCTAGCGATTTTGTATGTGTAAACTCAGCGAATAAATTGAGCACCGCAAAGGATGATATTTTGCTAGAGGGGTCGGGGGGCACGACCTCATAGGAAACATTTGAACCATTGATCGTCAATTGTGCTCTCTAACGCATTTACGTATTCGATGTTGAAATTTCGATATTTTCAGAGATATGAATTTGACTGTATATGTTATGCAGACCGTATGTGACATCCACGTATGTTATGCAGACCGTATGTGACATCCACGTATGTTATGCAGACCGTATTTGACATCCACGTATGTTATGAAGACCGTATGTGACATCCACGTATGTTATGCAGACCGTATGTGACATCCACGTATGTTATGCAGACCGTATGTGACATCCACGTATGTTATACAGACCGTATGTGACATCCACGTATGTTATACAGACCGTATGTGACATCCACGTATGTTATACAGACCGTATGTGACATCCACGTATGTTATACATACCGTATGCGACATCCACGTATGTTATGCAGACCGTATGTGACATCCACGTTAGCTTGAACATATTTATTTTTATCATGTGTATGATTATTTACAAAAACATATATTAAGGAATCGAATAAGAAGCTATGCAGCTTACTATTGTTTTCTCCAAGTTTACAACACAATGCTTCAGCATATTAAGCCCTACAGTTGTTTTTATTGCATTTTTAGGTTTTTATAAATTCTTTATGTTCTGGGACAATATGCAGGCCCGGGTCCTCAGTGTATTATAGTAGCTACCTGTCTGGATCATGTTTGTAGAACGTAAACATACCTTTGAAGGAACGGCTGAAGAAAATTGAAAAAATACCTAATGGGCAAAAATGGCAACTTATCGTTTCTCGCTCCATTTCACACTGTATAAATTGTACAACTATAATATGAACCTCTGTGTTCGAGGGGTCTAGCCGTTGTTCGACCCCCTCCCTCCCACCCTCACCGCTACCATCAAGGCCGATAGGTTCGCTTCCTATCAGGACAAAATGATGAGATGTGAGAAAGTTGTCATACGCGTGCGGAGGTTGGCGAAATTAGACCCTCGTACTATATAATGCTCCAGAGTGTGCACACTGTACAAATGAAAGTCGTGATATCGCAGTGGTAGAGCGTTCGCTTCAGGTGCGACCTGCACCGAGTTCGAATCCCGCTGGAGCCGTTACGAGTGTGCACTTAGGCAAGGCATTTAAGTTCCACGTTGCCTCTTCTCTCTCTCCCTCGTGGCGATGGATTCCATCAGGAATGAGGTCTCGAGAGTGATTAATATAAGTTGTAAGAATTTGCTTCGCAGTTGAGCTAAATTAAATGTGTATAAGCTAGATGAAAAACTCAGACAGACAAATATATACATGCAGTTAGACTACGTCCTCATTTGAATGTCTCTACTACAATGACATCAGAGTTCGTCTCTTAGCAACTACTTCTAAGTATGTACCATAACAATATACACGCTATTACATGGAGAACGGAATCTTAGCGATGATATCAACGCAAACATATTTAATTTAAAGCAGACAATTTTCATGGGCATCTGATAACTAACTGTAGCGTGCTTGCTCCTCCGAATGAATCTATTATGGTCCTACATTTATCTTCCCCCCTATCTTCTGAGTCAATCTCAATGTCAACTTTCCCATTTAATTACTATATGTACTTGTTTCACCTTAATAATCTCCTTTAGCTTATTGATAATGTTCTCCGTAATTCACAGTTCATGACTATACATGTATAATATATATTATATAAAGCATCAACCTATTGCAGTGAATATCGTAGACCGAATTACAACACTGTCATACCGTAATTAGAATACCGTAGACCGAATTACAACACTGTCATACCGTAATTAGAATATCGTAGACCGAATTACAACGCTGTCATACCGTAATTAGAATATCGTAGACCGAATTACAACGCTGTCATACCGTAATTAGAATATCGTAGACCGAATTACAACGCTGTCATACCGTAATTAGAATATCGTAGACCGAATTACAACGCTGTCATACCGTAATTAGAATATCGTAGACCGAATTACAACGCTGTCATACCGTAATTAGAATATCGTAGACCGAATTACAACGCTGTCATACCGTAATTAGAATATCGTAGACCGAATTACAACGCTGTCATACCGTAATTAGAATAAGTACATTAATTTAATTTAAACTTTATTTAGTTTACAACGATTGCGAAACAAGTTTTAACAACTTATATTAATCACGCTCGTTGGCGCTGATGAAAGCGTATATGTGGTCATTCGTGTGGGAGGAAACCGGAGTACCCGGAGAAAACCCACATGTACGATCTGGCGACCACCGTACTATCTCACATACTTCCCGGTCCGAAGATCGAAACCGAGTTGCGTTGGTGAGAAGCGAGTGTGCTAACCACTGCGCTAATCGGATAGTAAGTAAATTATTATAGGAGAAGGCCTCTATAAGCTAGATATTTCGGGTCTGATCTATTTTCGTGCACTATATAATGTGTAAAATGTATATGTGTATATGTTGTAACATTGTTTGAGATCAACTATGCCTAAGCTAAACTATAACACTAGCAGCTATGGGGTAGCCATACGACCTGTGTTGTACGTTATTCCTCCATCAATAACAGCTATGGAGTAGCCATACGACCTGTGTTTTACGTTTATTTATCGTCGCTACTGGTTGCCCATATGAGCGACACCTCCTGAAGATGTTAGTTATTTTAGATTTTGGAGGATAGTGCAATGATACAGACAGAGACACATTCCAGAGTCGCCTCTGGTTCTTTTACGTGCATGGTGTACATCACCGACACGAGACCTCGGTTTAAAGTCCCATCTGAAAGACTGTTAATTATTATAGTCAGACGGGGGATCAAACTTGCGATCCTTGGATTACCAATCCAGCGTGTTAACCACTGACACTAAACATCCGTCTGACATCAGCTGTCGGTGCTACTTTAAAACACTACAACAAACAAACACGCTGGTATTCCTAATTTTATTGAGATATATGAACACAGTGGGGAAGACATTTCCAACAAAAGCATGCTGGCTAGAGATTTGGCAATCATAAGTATACGAAGACGTGATAGCGAAACTTATGATATGTTGTTAAAGCGATAACTATTATGCGATTTTCTCTCCAAATATTTGCCACAGAAACTGAGTGTTTCAACTAATAAATGAACGCCGTATACATTGTACGTTTAGTTTTGTATTACAAATTAATTTATATAACGTCAGCATCCATGAGAAATGCTGTAGCACGTGTATCATGAATAACGACCGTATCAAACGTTTAGCATAGACTCCAATAATGTACAAACGTCAATTCAGGGGCATGGCTGACCGTTATATGAAATCCTACTTTCACTTTTGAGAGTAAGCACTGTTTATTGATTGGAAGTTAGTGTTAGAATTATTTCGGAAGAATGTAATTGCAATGCTATTTATATGTAATAATGCATGTTTTGCGATGTAATGTCGTCCTAATAGCTTTAATATTCTTCATATGGTAAAGTAAATACAAATAAAATATATACAGTCGAAGGTACGAATAGAAAAGCAGGAAAGAAAGAGAGAGAGAGAGAGAGAGAGAGAGAGAGGGAAAGAGAGAGCGATAGATAAAGAGAGAGAGAAGGAGAAAGAGAGATAGAGAAAGAGAGAGAGAAAGAGAGAGAGGGAAAGAGAGAGAGAGAGAGCGCGCACGAGAGAGAGAGAGAGAGAGAGGGGGAGGGAGGAGTTAAGACTAACGATGCATATTCTAAGAAACCAACGTCATAATTTGTGTTCTTTTCTATGCAGGTAATGGTTACATAGAGGACAACGAGCTCGATGGATTCCTAAAGGAACTGGTGACCAGCGTTAACGTGATAGACGTAGGCCCCGAGGTGAGATTTACGTCATTTTTTCATATATAATATATCACAGGAAATTGCTTGTATTCAGTGTAATGATGATTGAGCTTATTTACCCTCGCCTCCGGCGAACCATATGGGCGAGCGTACTAAGAAGTTTAGTTAACACTCATATATTATAAACTAAGGTGATTAAGTTGTGTGCGTCAATAATACGATTTGTGTGGAAGTCGTGATAGCGCAGTGGATGCGCGTTCGCTTCAGGTGCGAAAGGTCCGGAGTTCGAGACCCACTGGAGCCGTTACGATTGTGCCCTTAGGCAAGGCATTTAAATTCCACATTGCCTCTTCTCTCTCCCTCGTGGCGATGGATTCCATCAGGAATGAGGTCTCGAGAGTGATTTATATAAGTTGAAATAACTTGTTTCGCAATCGAGCTAAAATAAATTTGTATAAACTAAATAATACGATTTGAATGCTCAGCCCGGCCATAGATTAGGATACATTCACCAAAATGTATAGGGTCAGTACAGGAGTCACTCTATACTTTCTCACATCTCATATTCGTAGATGTGTGAATATGTTTGATGTATAATATTATTTGCATGCTCAGCCCGGTCATAGATTATGCTACAAGCACCAACATATATAGAGTCAGTACAGGAGTCACGCTGTACTAACACGCATCTTAATTCGATAATGTGTGAATTAGATGAGTAATGTTATTTGATAACTCAGCCCGACCATAATTTAGGCTACAAGCATCAAAATACATAGGGTATGTTTAGGAGTCACTCTAAACTGCCCTCATATCTCTTGTAATTTTATATCTTTTTTTCATTTCCATGTTCTCTGATCTCTGTGTCTTCGCACGCGACGCGCGAACAATTCTCGACCCGATTTATCATATTTCTCGCCGTTTATATGACTTTATATGTGTGTTTTTGATAATAGCTCCCTGGGTATAACAATAAGTAATCAGGTGGTATAATCTATACATGTCATTAAGCTGTCTGTCCAATACTCTGCTCGGTGCGTTACCAACAAATGTCTCTCTTCACCATGGATACCCGGAGATTCGCCGGAGTCTCTCTCCACCATGGATACCCGGAGTTTCGCCGGAGTCTCTCTCCACTATGGATACCCGGAGATTCGAAAATGATAGAGTTAGAGAGAGAGAAAGTGCTATTAAAGGACGAAGTTGTGTATTTACAATTTCGATCGATGCGAAATAACCTAGTTTTCGGAAATATACAAGAGGCCCCGAGAGAGTCACCAGAAGAAATGGAGAAAATTCTACGAGAATTTATGATTGTTAAGATGAAGGTAGGGAAGAAGATGGTCGATGATATGCAGTTTGAGAGAGTACACAGGATGGGCAAGAAGCAAGCGAATGGGGGCAGACAGAGGAACATAGTGGCAAAATTCACTTTATTTAAGGAACGTGAGTATGTGCGCAAACAGTGGAAGGCATTGAAAGATACTGAATATTTTGTATATGAACAATTTCCCAAGGAGGTGAATGACAAGCGGAAGAAGCTGATCTCAAGAATGAAGCAGGCGAAGCAGAAGGGTACCAGAGCTTGGTTGGCGTATGACACTTTGTAAACGGGCGCCCATTGAGAGACAGCGATGGCAAGTAGGGGTACACAGAGGGTGAGCTGAATTTTTTGTCTTGGAATGTCAATGGATTGACTAGCGATAAGAAACATTCACCTGAGTTTCTTAATGTGATAACACATCATGACATCATATTCTTATATGAAACTTGGACTAATAAAGATAATGATATTGACCTTGATGGATATTGTGCATAATTTCTATAGACGTTTTCAGAACCGGTATAGTGTTTTCATTAAAATGTAATGTTAGTGTTGAAGGTGAGCATGATGAAAATGGGTCTCGATTTGTATGGAACGACGTTTTAAAATCTGTTTTTCGCTCAGGTATTATTGCAAGCTTGCCGCATTTTAATAGTATGACAAATGATATCAATTTAAATAGTCGAGATTCTGTTAATAATGTATTGAAGAATGTTGCCAACACTATTCGCGATGTAGCGGACCCGTTATTTGTGAAATCATTTAAAATAAATAAGCCATAAGTCGTTTAGTGATAAACATGTAATCAGTCATGCAGAATGGTTTGAATGTATGCAAGCTAAATCGTTGTATGTAAATGCCCTAAATGTTTTTAATAGACTGAACTCTAGTTATAAGAACAATTTTGTCATTTCAAAATGTTATATAAAGATTTATGTAAGAAAAAACGAAATGCTTTCAAACGAAATAAATTGATAGAAATTGAAAAATTAAAACATGCCAAGCCTAAACAGTTTTCGAAATATTTTAAACGAAATAAGAAAAAGTCCACATCTCATAATATTAGTTTGGACGCATTTAAAACTTACTTTTCTGAATTAGGAAATGCTCTACATGATCAAAATACAGAAGCTGAATCTTTTTGTGACAATCATGATTTTGATAATTTAGACTGTGATTTTGAAGAACTTGATAAAAGTATAGCTATTGACGACATTTTAAATGTTGTCAAAAGTTTAAAAACTGGTAAAGCCACAGGTAGTGATTGTATAATGAACGAGTATTTAATTGAAAGTATTGATATTTTGGCAGCTCAAAACTCAGGTTTTTTCCCGGATACTTGGACTGAGGGTATTATTGTCCCCTTGCATAAAAAGGGTGATGTTAACAATGTAAATAACTATAGGGGTATTACCTTAGTGAACTGTTTATCAAAATTATTTTCGTCAGTGTTAAATAAAAGAATAGATAAATTTTGTGAAAATAACCATGTAATATCAGCCGCTCAGTTTGGATTCCGAAAGGAGCGTTCAACAGTTGATGCTGTATTTATTTTATCAAGTATTGTTCAAATTTATCTATTCAATAATAAAAGATTATATTGCGTGTACGTCGATTTATGTAAATGTTTTGTTACTATTTATAGAAATGCCTTGTGGATGAAATTATATAAAGTTGGTATACAAGGCAAACTTTTACGAATTATTAAAGATATGTACCAAAAGGTTAAGTCTTGCGTCAGGAATTGTGGTAACTATTCTGATTACTGTGAATACGCCATTGGCCTGAGACAAGGGGAGATAATGTCACCCATTTTGTTTTCATTGTTTGTTGAAGATTTATAATTATTTTTACAGGGTAACAACGAGTCTGGATTATTAATTGATGATATTGCCCTATTGCTATTGTTGTTTGCCGATGCTATGGTCATATTAGCAAAATCACCACAAGAATTGCAAACCAATTTAAATTTATTAAATGACTATTGTAAACTTTGGGGATTAGAGGTGAATACGACAAAAACTAAAGTTATGGTGTTTCAGAAAAGGGGTGGATTACTGCCGGGTGAATCATGGACCTATAATGGAACTAATGTTGAAATAACAAATGATTTTAATTATTTGGGTACTGTTTTTAATTATACTGGTAACTTTGTCATGAATCAACAGATTTTGTCAGGCAAAGCATTAAAAGCGTTGAATATTATTTGTACAGTTAGTACAAAAATAAGCCTGAAACCAAATCTGCTTTGCCAGCGTTTTGATGCCTTTGTGGGCTCTATTTTAAATTATAGTTCTGAAATTTGGGGTTGCACCAAATCAAAGGAGCTAGAACGTATTCATTTGAAATTTTGTAAACGTATTTTAAATGTAAGAGTAACTACTTGTTCTACAGGCGTATATGGCGAATTAGCCAGATATCCACGTTACATAACACGTTCTAATCGAATTGTAAAATATTGGTTTAAAGTGTTACATACAGATAATATAATTTTAAAACGTGTATATAGCCAGGCTGTAAATGATTGTGCAAATGGTTCAAGAAATTGGGCGTCCAAACTTAAAGATATTTTAAATAGTTATGGTTTCTCGAACATTTGGGAAAATCCATATAGTGTACAGTGTAGCCAGTTTATAAGTTTGTTTAAACAACGTGTGATTGATTGTTTCATTCAAGGTTGGTTTGTAAGCAAAGAGACAAGTGGTGTACTAAACTTGTATGATAACTGTAAATTAAAGTTTGAATATGAACCGTATCTAGATATTGTACCATATATCTTACGTTTTTTAATTACAAGATTAAGAATTTCTGCACATTCATTACATATACATATTGGTAGATATGGACAAAATAGAATTCCACAAAATGAACGCTATTGTTTGTGTTGCAATACATACGACATAGAAGACGAATATCATTTAATACTTGTTTGCCCGTGCTATTCAGATTTGAGAAAACTTTACATAAAGAAATATAAAGGATAATAATGCACTAATTTCTTCACCATTTCTCATTTCTTAAATAGCAAAATTAACATCTATCACAGACATAACGACGCCAAACATCTGTGATGTTATACAATATTATGACTTGTTTCTCTGTCATCTATAAAGCGGCTATATTCTTACATAACTGACCACCTGCATTCGGTAGTGAACATGTTCCCGCGCAAACAGAGAACTGATCATTTAGGCGCGAAAATAATAGCAGGCGATTATACATATTACATAGCAGACGATTATACATATTACATAAAATCAATGTATCATATATATAAATAAATAAATGTATTTATAAAATACATTTCTATTTATATATGACAATATTTATTCGTGCAAATAGATGTTTGATTTTACTATCTTTTGCACACCATGTACAAGTCTTAATAAAATGTATGTTCTGTGTATCTCGCCCAGCTGTAGCCATTCAGATTGCACCCTTAGACATGGCACTTAAATACAAAACAACCTCTTCCTTCTCTCCCTTATGGCGATGGACTCCATCAGGAATGAGGTCGCGAGAGCGAGTAAACTAATGTTGTAATTACTTATTGTATTTGACATTGGAGATAAAATAAGTTTGTATAAACTAATCATTACATGTGTTATATACAGATTATCGTCAAGGCGAGTTGTTAAGGTCGTTGAGTTCAAATATGTTGCCCATCACAACTGTAGGTTCGAATTCCACTGGGGTGTCGACTTATTTCAAAGTGAGGCAGCTATAATGCTGACTTTAGGTAGGTCGATGGTTCTAGCCGGGTATCCGTTTGTGGGGGTGGAATACTGCTCGGAGGGGCATCCGGGTTCTTGCTTCACCAAATCTAGCTGGTGAGTCGCCATATGATCGAATATCTGTGTGCAACCCCCAAACCAAACAACTTGTCATGTGCTTGTCGTCGTGACTATCACCTTGGTCAGTTTTTACAAATTTAATTTTGCTCGATTGCTAAGCAAGTTCTTACAACTTATATTAATCATTCTCGAAACTTCATTTCTGATGGAACCTATTGCCACGAGAGAGAGTGGGAGGGGAGGAGGGAGGGAGAGAGAGAGGGGGAGGGATGGTGGTCGGGCGGGCGGGATTGGACGAGCGGGCTGGTAATAGTTTATACAAATTAATTTTAGCTCGATTGCGAAACAAGTTCTTATAACTTATACTAATCACTCTCGAGACCTCATTCCTGATGGAATCCATCGCCACGAGGGAGAGAGAAGAGGCATGTGGAATTTAAATGCCTTGCCTAAGGACACAATCGTAACGGCTCCAGCGGGGCTCGAACTCCGGGTCTTTCGCACGTGAAGCGAACGCGCTACCACTGAGCTATCACGACTTCCTAGCGGCAACGTGGAATTTAAATGGAATGAAGCGATCGCGCTACCACGCGCTATCAGAACTTCCACCTCGGTCCAGTTTCACACATTTTCACTGGCAATATATCCTCTTTACATGTTTCTACACGCAGATATCAAATGCACCCATGCTAGTCGCAAATATAACACGGTACACGCATAGTTACTCTATCATTTCGATTCATTATGGAAGCAATTAATATCAATTATTAAATGGTCTCAAGCAACGTTCCAGCTATGATTTCAGTCATGCCAAGTAATCAGTGCTAATTGTTTTTTTTCAATTATTAAATTAAATACAAGCATACAATAAAGGCATGTACGGACCAGTTAATTCATAGCAGTACTATACGGGCATGTACGTATCCGTAAATCATAGCAGTAATATACGGGCATGTACGTATCCGTAAATCATAGCAGTAATATACGGGCATGTACGTATCCGTAAATCATAGCAGTAATATACTGGCATGTACGGACCAGTTAATTCATAGCAGTAATATACTGGCATGTACGGACCAGTTAATTCATAGCAGTAATATACTGGCATGTACGTATCCGTAAATCATAGCAGTAATATACGGGCATGTACGTATCCGTAAATCATAGCAGTAATATACGGGCATGTACGTATCCGTAAATCATAGCAGTAATATACTGGCATGTACGTATCCGTACATCATAGCAGTAATATACTGGCATGTACGTATCCGTAAATCAATAGTTTAAAGATATATTCCTGTGCATCTGATTCTCACAATATTTTTAAAATGTTGCTATCGTACAATTGTAGTAGTCTATACACATTTATTTTAGCTCGATTGCGAAACAAGTTCTTTGAACCTATATTAATCACTCTCGAGACCTCATTCCTGGTAGAATCCATCGCCATGAAGGAGAGAGAAGAGGCATGTGGAATTTAAATGCCATGCACAAACGTAACGGTTCCAGCGGGGCTCGAACTCTGGACCTTTTGCACCTGAAGCGAACGTGCATCCACTGAGCTATCACGACTTCCACGACGTCCACGACTTCCACGATGTACAATTGTAGTCGTTGTATAATCAGCATTACACAAGGTAATAATAAAGAAATAAAGAATAAAGAAATCCATTATTTTTAACACTGTTAAATTGAGTTTTAATCATATTGCATTGAATATCACATTGTTGAAACTTATAGAATCTTATTTTGACTAGCTTAGTCTTGTTTTACACTAGACTGCAATTCACCGTAACAAATCATAGCAAAAATATAACATAACATTTTTAACACCGCCGGCGATATAGCCCAAAATGGTGCTGATTCAGGCGTAAAACCCGAAATATAACGTAACATTTTAACACGTTTCTTTTAAAGATTTAATTAAAAAAATTAAACACATTATTTAACTAGCTAGTGGCTCATCAGATTCCACACTCTAACTATCCGAATATGAGGTATTTCACAAAGAACTACGAACTTGTAAAGCATGCACCATATATCAATTGAAAATAAATATTATACATTTTATTTTATCTAGAAATTGAGTAGTCCGACGTTATATTATCCGACGCATATTGAACGAAAATATAAACTTAAAGGAAAATAAACTTAAAGGAAAATAAGGAAAATATAAACTTAAAGGAAAATATAAACTTAAAGGAAAATATATACTTAAAGGAAAATATAAACTTAAAGGAAAATAAGGAAAATATAAACTTAAAGGAAAATAAGGAAAATATAAACTTAAAGGAAAATATATACTTAAAGGAAAATATAAACTTAAAGGAAAATAAGGAAAATATAAACTTATAGGAAAATAAGGAAATTATAAACTTAAAGGAAAATATAAACTTAAAGGAAAATATAAACTTATAGGAAAATAAGGAAAATATAAACTTAAAGGAAAATATATCCTTAAAGGAAAATTTAAACTGAAAGGAAAATAAGGAAAATATAAACTTAAAGGAAAATAAGGAAAATATAAACTTAAAGGAAAATATAAACTTAGAAGAAAATATAAACTTAAAGAAAAATATAAACTTAAAGGAAAATATAAACTTAGAAGAAAATATAAACTTAAAGGAAAATATATACTTAAAGGAAAATATAAACTTAAAAGGAAAATAAGGAAAATATAAACTTAAAGAAAAATATAGACTTAAAGGAAAATATAAACTTAGAAGAAAATATAAACTTAAAGGAAAATATAAACTTAAAAGGAAAATAAGGAAAATATAAACTTAAATGAAAATAAGGAAAATATAAACTTAAAGGAAAATATAAACTTAAAGGAAAATATAAACTTAAAGAAAAATATAAACTTAGAAGAAAATATATAAACTTAAAGGAAAATAAGGAAATTATAAACTTACAGGAAAACTCTCAACAAGATTCGTGTTAATCTTGAACACTAGGTTCATTAAAACATAAACGTCGCTGAAAGAATTTTGAAAATCGCACAACAAATAATGAAGTTATGACAGGTTGAATAGTTTATATAAATATATTTTAGCTCGATTGCGCAACAAGTTATTACAACTTATATTAATCACGCTCGATACCTCATTACTGGTGGAATCCATCACCACGAGGGAGAGAGAAGAGACAACGTGGATTTTAAATGACTTGCCTAAGGGCACAATCGTAACGGTTCCAATGGGATTCGAACTCCGGGCCTTTCGCACCTGAATCGAACGCTCTACCACTGTGGTATCACGACTTACAGGTTGAATAGAACATTATAGAGGCGGCTATCCGGGATTAATCAAGTTACATGACTATTAAAAGAATCAAATGTGTCCTAATGTTGTCAACACAGATATTTAATTTAACATTTCTTTGAAAACTGCGTGTGTAGCTAGTACTAGCTACATATATGTTGTTCAGCAATTAAGTTTACTTGTATCTGTGCCATGTGCAGTTATTGACATCGTTATTCAAGTCTCATCTATGTACATACATACACTGCAAAGACAACGTTAAACATAGTACATAGCCATTCTGAATAGTTATAAGAGACACATTGCAACAAAACATATCACATTATAAACATCACATCTTTATTATAGTAATTATAAAAAAATTACATTATAAAGCCAAGAAATAGTTGCTAATTACAATTTAAATACTATGTAAAACAAACATGGTATATAACACTGAATTGAAAAACACGCACTAATGCTCTATTAGAAAAATATCTTACAACATCCTGGATCAGATAGAGAATGGCATAATTAGCTGCTGCTTCTTGTAGCAAAATCATAGATATATAATAATTATAAATGAGGACATTATTTACGCTAGACTGGTAATCCAGGGATCGCAGGTTTGATCTCCCGCCTGGCCTTAATAAAATTAACAGTCTTTCAATTGGGACGTTAAACCGAGGTCTCGTGTCGGTGCTTAGCACCTTGCACGTAAAAGAACCAGAGGAGACTCTGGAATGGGTCTCTTTCTGTATCATTGCACTATCCTCCAAAATCTAAAATGACTAATCTCTTCAGGAGGCGTCGCTCATATGTGTAACCGGTAGCGACAATAAATAAACGTAGCACGCACGCACGCACGCACGCCGCACGCACGCACGCACGCACGCACGCACGCACACACGCACGCACACACACACATAAATGTATCGACGCTGTAGTATATTAAAACAGGTGTTGGCACAAAGTCTTATCATTGACTAATTACTGAAGAGAAATATACATTCATGATTGATCACGTTTTGTCTTATTACAGCAATTATGGTCAACTAATATTGTTTTCTCAAAGAGTACTATTATATAGTGTGCATGTTTTTATTACTTGTCTAACAGGAAGTCAGGTGACTGCCCACAAAATTAATATTCAAAGTGGCGGCCATTTTTAAAAAGAAATCAAGTTATAAAATCCCCATAACTGCTTTATTTAAAAATCGATGATCATAGGTTTCGCTCAGTATTATGATCATATTTCCAAATAAATGGTGGCTACATGAGCAAACAGTCTGTCGAAGGTTTTCCTTTAAATATCGGCTCATCAGTGTAGAACCACCATAGACATGTACATGTATCTGATATTCCTAATGGTATGCGTAAATCAGCGGCTAGCCTAACTTTGAGCGTGATGATGTACGTACTGAACATCATTATATCCGCTTAGCATTGGCAATTTGATAAATAATTAAGCGAGCCTATATTGCATCTCTCGTAGACCTGGCAAAATAAAACTGGAAAATAATCGACCCCCACAGGCTGTATAAGACAATTTGACCAATCTGCTGTGTGATTTCCCTTGGGTATCGTAGACATAGAAGAGAAACTATAACCTAATTATAAATGTCTAATCCGCAATTACTGTGTACTCGCACAATGATTTCCTAGTATATACTGCTGCTAGTAAACAACAGAGAAACATAATAGTTTATGTCATATGTAACAGTCACATGTGTACATATGAACATATATGTACATGTATATTCATTCCTTTAATTGCTACAGTGATGAGCTATGCTTTTATTTATCTGATTTCATCTCTCCCAAATTCCTGTCCATGCATTTCTGCAATCTCGTCACGTGATATATATGCATATGTGTTGTATATTATGATATGGGTTTTCATAGTGTGGATAGCACAATGTTACTGGGTTTTGTAAAACCATACATTTCACATTATAAAAAGGTGACGAAGCTGTTCATGCGGAATCACAGACGGATTTGAAGTCCAGTTGTAACACGATGGACTGGTAATCCAGGGATCGCAGTCTTTCTGATGGGACGTTAAATCGAGGTCATGTGTCGGTGCTGTACACCGTGCACGTAAAAGAACCAGAGGAGACTCTAGAATGGGTCTCTGTATCATAGCACTATCCTCCAAAAATCTAAAATGACTAATCTCATCAGGAGGAGTCGCTCATATGGGCAACTGGTAGCGACGATAAATAAACGTAAGACGCATTCATGCGGAATATAACCGGTTAGATGGCGACGCCATCACTTGAAATTGGAAACTAAATACAAAAAATCAGGATACATGTTATCTGATAGCTAGATGAAGAAGTGATATTTAACGTCAGCAATTATCAGTTTAATAAATTCTGATACAACATTCTGAATATCAGGATATATTGATTGACTAATATTCTCTAAATGGTAGTCTCACCGTGTTGTCCTTCAGATAGGGTATACCAAGCGGTATCTATCTGTACGATATAATAGGCAAAGGGCCGTCTCTATGCAGGTTAGATACAGATCTTAGGCTCCACCAATTTATCGTAATAATAACTAAATTAAGATTATTAGTTATTAGCAAAGCAGAGTGTTTATTTGAGTGTCGTGTGTTTCCAAATAGTTGAATAATAATATTGGCCGGGAACAAGCACAAACCAATGTGTATATCAGCTAATCAGTCCTGTACGCCAAATGGCGGTCTTCCCGCATGCCCTCATTTGACTTCCCATTCGCCGAAGCACACCGCATGCATAGTCATAATATCCCGTATCCGGACTCAGGTCCAGGTCTTACACATATACATTCACTACAGGAGGATGACTTATTGCGTTATTGACTCCCTCCTGACGATGTTTATTTTAAGGTAGCTAGACACTGCCTGTGAAATAATGTTCGGAAGTATTATGCTATATGTTATATGTGATTAGATTGTAGACTGGATATAGATCAATTGTTGGCGAACCAGGTTTATGAAGTGAGCTCTCGTTTGTTGACCTCCATGTACCTGTGACAATACAGGGTCTGGAGTTTAGGTTAATAACATTATTTGGTTGGTCAATACCAGCATCTTCTGGGAAATATCAATTCCATTGCATATTACAATGAACCTGCTATTCAGAAATTCTGGAACGGACTTGTATTATGTCATCATCTAAACAATGTAAACACTATAACGTCCAGAACGTTTAGGACTTGATGTGTTAGTCTATAAATACTATAAATAGGGTGCTCTTAAAGTTCAACACAAAACAAATTGAAACTATTGAATAAGCGTACTTCTCACAATTGGTGTCAATTATACGATGTCACCGGGTTGACTGGTTTACGAAATATGATATCCAGCCAATGCATGTTGAAATGTTGTCAAAGCAAACGTTTTCGGACGACGCCTATTACACTATCATGTTTCGTCGTCTAAACGCGACGTTCTAGTGATATTTAGCACACGGTTGCATCGTTTTCTACCAGAAAAACACTTTTCAGCCTTTATTTGCTAATGAGCGAATTATAATTCATTTATGAACATAGAAAGCTATAGTGGCTATAAATACGTGCATCTCGTGATGTAAGGCTTTCAATGTCCATTCGGTGAAAGATAAGTCGACCATACACTGAAACACATATCCTCTTAATTTCCTTTAGATGTCAAACCGCTCGTGAGTATGATATCGCAGGGGATGTAGTCATATTTCTTCTATGATGTCTATGTCAGTAATTGATTTTGACTTAAACCCTTTATTGGCGTTCTCCGTTGATAGGTAGTGCCTATTTCGTATTACTATAACTTAATTATACACCAACCTAACTGTATTCAAGGTACAAAGCATCTGTATAATTTGTTGACGTCACACATATGCTAGTCATATAAGTCACCCAGTGCAATTCCAGACTGACGGATCTGTAGTCCAGTGGTAACACGCTGGATTGGTAATCCAGGGATCGTAGATTCGATCCCCCGTCTGACCCTAATACAATTAACAGTCTTTCAGATGGGACAGTAAACCGATGTCTCGTGTCGGTGTTGTACACCGTGCACGTAAAAGAACCAGAGAAGACTAGGGAATGGTTCTCTGTCTGTATCATTGCACTATCCTCCAAAAATCTAAAATGACTAATCTCTTCAGGAGGCGTCGCTCATATGGGTAGCCGGTAGCGACGACATATAAACGTAAAACACACTCCAGATATATATTTGTACAGTGAACCATGACGTGAAACAATTCCATCAGATCTAAGGTATCCTGGGCGATTAGTATATAGTTGTAACTAACTGTTTGCAATAGAGCGAAAATAAACGTGTACATAATTTATTAATATATATTCTACCAATACAACATTAATTGTTGCACTCGAATGAACGGACACTATTTGTCGCCATCGTCTGGGCATACATGCATACATCTTCAGTTTAAAACTAATTATATTTTGAATAAATGGTTTTAGTCTAAACGTGAGATTTCTTCAAAATAGTTATTTGGTCTTAAATATACATGTATAATAAATTAAATCATTAATCCTTTTAGTGATGCTTACTATTATTAGAGCTTTTATGAGTTGTAGATCTTTGAATCTATGTTTGAGCTGTATATAATACTTTAGATGATGTAAGATGACTGTGTAATGTATAGTCTCCTGTTTGAGTGGTAGCATACATTATGATTTTATGTTTTTATATATGTACATGTTTGTATTGTATATATGCTGAGGAAACTTAGATAAACTAAACTACTGCTGCATACATGGGTATTGATAGCAAACATTCGCCGTGCTGTTAACTGTCCATTTTACCATATCACGCAATGATACAGAATCCTTCAAATGTATACTAGCACGAGCCAAGACGGGTAAATTTTCATACAAGTGAATGTATATTGTGTATATATCTCCATACATATATGTGTGCGTGGTTGTATGTACGTATATATATGTATGTATTATTGTGTATATGTATGTGTATATGTGTATGTATGTATGTATTTATATATATATATATATATACATGTTGTGTGGTGTTTGTGTGTTTGTGTTGGGGGGGGGGTAAAAATGGTTGATATAAACGCATAAATTATGTTAATTCTATAAAAGCTACGTCGGTAAAATGATTAATAAACCCCGAAAATGAAGGTCACTGAAAAGACACATATCTAAAACAATTGAATACATTTGGAGGACAACTTCTATTTGAATCAAATATATCTGCTAAGCACATTGCTTCGAAACTTGAAAATAGCTTTTTGAGAGATGTTGTTATCAGTTGGACAAAGGTCAATTTCAAGACACAAATAGATTGTTATGCAAATGAAATATTATGGAATAACTCGTTTATACGGGTCGGAGAAAATAAGTTATTTTATAAGAACTGGTTTCAAAGGGAATTAAATATATAGGACATAATTATATATAATGGAATAACAAGAACATTTCATACTTTTACAGAACTACAAAACATCTATGGAATAGACCGTTCAGATTTTTTTAAATACCACATGCTAGTGTCAAATATTTCTTTAAAAAATGGAACGAAGAAATAAAAGAGAATAATCAAATGGATAGAAATTCAAAAATGTTGCTAGAGGAAATAAAAAATATTAAAAGACCAACACAATTCCTATACAAAACATTCCTAAAAACGTACAATAAAACTCCACAAAATAAAGCCGAAACAAAATGGAAAGCTATATTTGAATACCTGGAATGGAAGAAAATATATAACATGCCATGTGTGTGTACTATCGATACAAAATTACGAACATTCAAATATAAATATGTGACACGAATATTACCAACTAATGAATTACTCTATAAATTAAAAATAACAAACTCAACTTTATGTGAACTTTGCAATATGCGTACATAGACATTAAAACATTTATTCTTGGACTGTTTTCATGTTCAACATTTTTGGTTGCGATTAAAAACATATTTGATAGACAAACAAATAGAGTTTAATATAGATTATTCATTTGGTAATCAAAGTATAAAGCATCCTCATATTATGATAGATTTCATAATTCTTTTAGCAAAATATTATATTTTTAAAAGCAAACTAAATAAATGTGTTCCAAACTGCATTACCTTTATCAGATATTTAAAAGAAAGACAACACATCGAAGAACATATAGCCCTTATGAAAAATAAACTAGAAGCTCACAATAGAAAGTGGAACAAATTGATAATTGACTGATAGAAGTAAAATCACAAGCATGTAACAGCAATCGTATTAGCAACTGATACCTTCTCTCTCTTTATAAAAATTAATAAATGCATTTGTATATATACTATATTAGTATGTAGTATCTATAAAATAACTGTAATTTATATTATGTTTACATATGTAATTGTTAATTATAACATGAAAAAATCAAAACAAATTACAACACCAGTGATTGTGCAAAATAAAGTAAAGGATATTTCTTAAAAAAAAAAAATCCTTCCAAACAGTCCTCCATAATCGGGGTTTGCCCTTAATATAAACTTTATTTATTTTACAACAATTACGACACAAGCTGTAACAACTTTTATTAATCACAGCGTATGCGTGGTCGTTCTTGTGGGAGGACCCGGAGAAAAGCGACCTGTCCGATCTGGTGACCACCGTACCATCTCAAATATTTCCCGGTCCGAGGATCGAACCCAGGTTGCATTGGTGAGAAGTGGGCGTGCTAACCACTGCGCTAATCGGACAGCCTAGACGGTTTGCCCTTGACCCGAGATACACCCTTCCACCATGTTATCATGAAAATCCGTCCTTAATTTTGCGTAATCTTGCTAATAGAGAGACAAAAAAACATAACCTCCTTATA
This sequence comes from Archivesica marissinica, assembly GCA_014843695.1. Lineage (NCBI taxonomy): Eukaryota > Metazoa > Mollusca > Bivalvia > Venerida > Vesicomyidae > Archivesica > Archivesica marissinica. The sequence goes on along the minus strand of CM026395.1, from coordinate 45,403,110 downwards.
ATCATAATTTCCATCGGGGTATGAACTACATTGGGCGTGCTTAATGTGTGTGGAAGACGAAGGCCGGCGTCCATACACATTACCACGCCCAATGTAATTCTTACCCAGATGGAAATCATTAACCCGCGATGCATTACTAATATTTACTTTAATTATTCTTTTCAATGACAAAGAAAAAAGATCGCATTTGCATTAGGCTAGATTTTGCGAGTTGCCGTGTGCCGGATCTGGTAATTACAACATGTAAACGTCGAAGGAACGCTGCGCAACACCACTAATGTACATGCCCGTAACTTGGAGTGGGCATGTAGGCTGCATAATCATTAGTGAGGAATTTCATACGAAAATAGATACAAGCAGGGCATATACGTTCCTCGAAATATACAGCCATGAAAATTGAGTAAATGCATGTATATGCATTCTTAATTTCAAATGTATGTAGTAACAAAGTGAAAAGGCAAATACACAACAATAAAGTAATTTAATTCTTCATTTTTGCCTCCGACATTGAGGTTATGCTTTTGTCTTCTCATTATGTGTCTCGAGTCAAGGTTGAACACATTAGATTTTGTAGATAATCTGAATTATAATCCAGGATTTTGAATAGAATTCTACACCATTGTGAGATAGGGCAAATTGGATTTATGCATAAAAACTGATGCATAAAACCCACCCATCTCCACAATTAAGGACCATACAAATACAATGTACCAACACATAACGTCGCAGTGACAGTCATACATACCGGTGATTGCACTCTCTAATCTTGCACGACCACGTTGAGTGTTCACCCGCAAACATGGCGACAGGGACGGTGCCGTTCGTGTGCCTTTATAGAGCAGCACGTAACGGGTACCACTGAAGAACAAAAATTCCCAAAGAGAAGAAGATTAGACATTCAATTAATGTTGACATTCACATTAATCAGAATTCACTAGGCTAATTAAACTTTGGCGTACGTGAACTATCATATTCGTCTGGATTACATGTGACACGTTACTTAATATATCAAGTTAATAATGATGCAATCAACACTTTAATAATGTCAAGCTATTGTGCAATTGCTTATGCTCTAACCTTGTGATATAGTCGTATAGGATGCACATATGATTTTAAATAATGTGTGGCTAATTAAATATTAGTTAGTGTTCCTTATCATATTGTACTTTAGATCACAAAAGGGTCACTATACGAAAAATAAACTATATATATCCTATATCAATTTTGTTTAATTTCACAGTATAATGTAAGCCACTCATGTGACACATGCGACCAGCATAGCAACATGTACACCGTACGGACGGCAACCGGGTCACGTAAATTAAATGGTCCACCGTGTATCATGACGATGATACTAATCGTGTATCATACGTCATGTACAGTCAAACCTGTGTTAAGCAGCCAGCCAAGGGAATCACAGAAAGTTGTTGATTTTCACAGGTAATAGAGGGCAACTGTATAATAAAACAACACAATGGGATCTGGAAACTGGCTGCTTAATACAGGAATGGATGTTTAATGAATGTGACCACTAAGACAGGGTTCACTGTATATGCATATTTGGGGATTGGGGGTTTACGCAGATACATATTCAGAGACTATTTGCTTGTGTATGCTCGCTGTTAACAACAAATGCAGTAAGATTGAAATATTGCCAGCGTGATCGTATTCTGACTCAAGCCGTCAGTGATAATATTACTTTTAATGTTCATTCGATGAAATATATTTCGATAATACAGTGAAACTAACAAATATCGTCTATTTATATCACTGATCGATTCCTATATTTCATGGGAAGGCTAAACAAAATATATATATCATATACAACCACTCTTCCAGGCAACCGAAGTTAGTCACCTGAACAATATCTAATCAATGTTGTTGTTGTTGTTGTTGTTGTTGTTGTTGTTGTTGTTGTTGTTGTTGTTGTTGTTGTTGTTCTTCTTCTTCTTCTTCTTCTTCTTCTTCTTCTTCTTCTTCTTCTTCTTCTTCTTCATTTAAATGTTCTTTATATTACCTGTTCATGTCATTATTATAGCCAATTACACACGCACACAATCACACACGCACACACGCACACACGCACACACGCACACACGCACGCACGTACGCACGCACGCACGCACGCACGCACACACACACACACACACAAACACACACACACACAATACAGTGTCAACACAAGTTTTCTTCAGAAGAACATGACCTTTTAACTGAATATAGAAGTATATACGTTAACAATCACTATAATTATTATGTAGATCTATATAGCATTAAATATAATTAAATATAATTATTTAAACAATTTCTTTCTTAAGAAAATAAACTTGATGAAAAGGTTTTTTAAAATGAATCTTGATAAATTTCGTGAAACTGGTCTGCATTAATTTGATACAAATGATCATCTTGTGACTGTCGTACAATACTGGCTAATATGGATACTGTCCCTCAATCAATGCAACCTCCATTGGATGGGTCACACACATACCTGTACGTTTTAAACATTTCAGTTTGTAATTAAAGAGTAATATGACATGGAAGGTCGCACAGAATAATATGAGTTTATAGATATACGTGAGAATAGAATCAATACTATTCTACTTTCGTTTCATTGATCTTGCACAGTTGGGAAATCATGCCAAGAATACAGGAATATTAACATGTGTATTGTGCTTAATAACTACAATACGTACATGTACTGTATTACACCAACAACAACTTTAACCACTCGGTCACGGAGGTGCCTTGTAAATAATATGCATGTTATATTCATGGCATCGTACTATATGATTGGTTAGTATGCATGTTATATTCATGGCATCGTACTATATGATTGGTTAGTATGCATGTTATATTCATGGCATCGTACTATATGATTGGTTAGTATGCATGTTATATTCATGGCATCATACTATATGATTGGTTAGTATGCATGTTATATTCATGGCATCGTACTATATGATTGGTTAGTATGCATGTTATATTCATGGCATCATACTATATGATTGGTTAGTATGCATGTTATATTCATGGCATCGTACTATATGATTGGTTAGTATGCATGTTATATTCATGGCATCATACTATATGATTGGTTAGTATGCATGTTATATTCATGGCATCGTACTATATGATTGGTTAGTATGCATGTTATATTCATAGCATCGTACTATATGATTGGTTATTTTTTAGTTTAAGAACAGTATTATTGTGTTCTGATATAAGCTCGACGTTGATATAATCAATGCATATCTCATCCACCGTGCCGTGCTACGTGGTCGAGTGGTTAAGGTCGTTGACTTAAAACCACTTGCCCCTCATCGCTGCTGGTTCGAATCGCATTCATGTGAGGAATCTATCCATCTTGCTTGCGGAAGGTCGGTGGTTCAACTCGGGTGCACGTACTCGTCTGAAATACTGTTCAGATGGGCATCTTCCACCAACACACCAATACTAGCTGGAAAGTCGCCGTATGACAGAAGTTGTTGGTGCGACGATAAACCCCCATACCACACAACAAACTCGGGCAATGATCTGTTATACAACACAACAAACTCGTGCAATGATCTGTTATACAACACAACACACTCGTGCAATGATCTGTTATGCAACTGTTGACGTTATTCCACAGTATGCGCGTGTCGCATGTCATATTCCAGCAATTTTGATAAAACACGCTAGAAATAATTTACGCACATTCATGTCTATAATATTATGATTTAGTACGGAGAACCGGGGCTACAGGGAGATCAAAGAAAACAAAGACTATCATATAAAAACTGATTGGATGTCTTTACTGACACACTAGACGAGTGTTGTAGCACTCTACTGACACACTGGACGAGTGTTGTAACACTTTACTGACACACTGGACGAGTGATGTAACACTTTACTGACACAATGGACGAGTGTTGTAACACTTTACTAACATACTGGACGAGTGTTGTAACACTTTACTGACACACTGGACGAGTGTTGTAACACTTTACTGACACACTGGACGAGTGTTGTAACACTTTACTGACACACTGGACGAGTGTTGTAGCCCTTTACTGACACACTGGACGAGTGTTGTAACACTTTACTGACACACTGGACGGGTGTTGTAGCCCTTTACTGACACACTGGACGAGTGTTGTAGCCCTTTACTGACATACTGGACGAGTGTTGTAACACTTTACTGACATACAGGACGAGTGTTGTAGCACTTTACTGACACATTGGACGAGTGTTGTAACACTTTACTGACACACTGGACGAGTGTTGTAGCCATTTACTGACACACTGGACGAGTGTTGTAACTCTTTACTGACACACTGGACGAGTGTTGTAACACTTTACTGAAACACTGGACGAGTGTTGTAGCATTTTACTGACACACTGGACGAGTGTTGTAACAAATTACTGACACACTAGACGAGTGTTGTAACACTTTACTGACACACTGGACGAGTGTTGTAGCATTTTACTGACACACTGGACGAGTGTTGTAACACTTTACTGACACACTGGACGAGAGTTGTAGCATTTTACTGACATACCGGACGAGTGTTGTAGCATTTTACTGACATACTGGACGAGTCGTGTAGCACTTTACTGACACACTGGACGAGTCGTGTAGCACTTTACTGAATCACTGGACGAGTGTTGTAACACTTTACTGACACACTGGACGAGTGTTGTAGCATTTTACTGACATACTGGATGAGTCGTGTAGCACTTTACTGACACACTAGACGAGTCGTGTAGCACTTTACTGAATCACTGGACGAGTGTTGTAACACTTTACTGACATACTGGACGAGTGTTGTAACACTTTACTGACACACCGGACGAGTGTTGTAGCATTTTACTGACATACTGGACGAGTCGTGTAGCACTTTACTGACACACTGGACGAGTCGTGTAGCACTTTACTGAATCACTGGACGAGTGTTGTAACACTTTACTGACACACTGGACGAGTCGAGTAGCACTTTACTGACATGTGTGTTGTAGCACTTTACTGACACACTGGACAAGTGTTGTAGCACTTTTGACACACTGGACGAGTGTTGTAACACTTTACTGACACACTGGACGAGTGTTGTAACACTTTACTGACACACTGGACGAGTGTTGTAACACTTTACTGACATACTGGACGAGTGTTGTAACACTTTACTGACACACTGGATGAGTGTTGTAACCCTTTACTGACACACTGGACGAGTGTTGTAACACTTTACTGACACACTGGACGAGTGTTGTAGCCCTTTACTGACACACTGGACGAGTGTTGTAACACTTTACTGACACACTGGACGGGAGTTGTAGCCCTTTACTGACACACTGGACGAGTGTTGTAGCCCTTTACTGACATACTGGACGAGTGTTGTAACACTTTACTGACATACAGGACGAGTGTTGTAGCACTTTACTGACACATTGGACGAGTGTTGTAACACTTTACTGACACACTGGACGTGTGTTGTAGCCCTTTACTGACACACTGGACGAGTGTTGTAACTCTTTACTGACACACTGGACGAGTGTTGTAACACTTTACTGAAACACTGGACGAGTGATGTAGCATTTTACTGACACACTGGACGAGTGTTGTAACAAATTACTGACACACTAGACGAGTGTTGTAACACTTTACTGACACACTGGACGAGTGTTGTAGCATTTTACTGACACACTGGACGAGTGTTTTAACACTTTACTGACACACTGGACGAGAGTTGTAGCATTTTACTGACATACCGGACGAGTGTTGTAGCATTTTACTGACATACTGGACGAGTCGTGTAGCACTTTACTGACACACTGGACGAGTCGTGTAGCACTTTACTGAATCACTGGACGAGTGTTGTAACACTTTACTGACACACTGGACGAGTGTTGTAGCATTTTACTGACATACTGGATGAGTCGTGTAGCACTTTACTGACACACTAGACGAGTCGTGTAGCACTTTACTGAATCACTGGACGAGTGTTGTAACACTTTACTGACATACTGGACGAGTGTTGTAACACTTTACTGACACACCGGACGAGTGTTGTAACACTTTACTGACATGAGTGTTGTAGCACTCTACTGACACACTGACACGAGTGTTGTAGCCCTTTACTGACACACTGGACGAGTGTTGTAGCATTTTACTGACACACTGGACGAGTGTTGTAACACTTTACTGACACACTGGACGAGTGTTGTAACACTTTACTGACACACTGGACGAGTGTTGTAACACTTTACTGACACACTGGGCGAGTGTCGTAGCATTTTACTGACACACTGGACGAGTGTTGTAACACTTTACTGACACACTGGACGAGTGTTGTAGCATTTTACTGACATACTGGACGAGTGTTGTAGCATTTTACTGACATACTGGACGAGTGTTGTAGCATTTTACTGACATACTGGACGAGTCGTGTAGCATTTTACTGACACACTGGACGAGTGTTGTAACACTTTACTGACACACTGGACGAGTGTTGTAGCATTTTACTGACATACTGGACGAGTCGTGTAGCTCTTTACTGACACACTGGACGAGTCGTGTAGCACTTTACTGACACACTGGACGAGTCGTGTAGCACTTTACTGAATCACTGGACGAGTGTTGTAACACTTTACTAACATACTGGACGAGTCGTGTAGCACTTTACTGACACACTGGACGAGTGTTGTAACACTTTACTGACACACTGGACGAGTATTGTAACACTTTACTGACACACTGGATGAGTGTTTTAACACTTTACTGACACGCTGGACGAGTGATGTAACACTTTACTGACACACTGGACGAGTGTTGTAACACTTTACTGACACACTGGACGAGTGTTGTAACACTTTACTGACATGAGTGTTGTAGCACTCTACTGACACACTGGACGAGTGTTGTAACACTTTACTGACACACTGGACGAGTCGTGTAGCACTTTACTGACACACTGGACGAGTCGTGTAGCACTTTACTGAATCACTGGACGAGTGTTGTAACACTTTACTAACATACTGGACGAGTCGTGTAGCACTTTACTGACACACTGGACGAGTATTGTAACACTTTACTGACACACTGGATGAGTGTTTTAACACTTTACTGACACGCTGGACGAGTGATGTAACACTTTACTGACACACTGTACGAGTGTTGTAACACTTTACTGACACACTGGACGAGTGTTGTAACACTTTACTGACATGAGTGTTGTAGCACTCTACTGACACACTGGACGAGTGTTGTAACACTTTACTGACACACTGGACGAGTGTTGTAGCACTTTACTGACACACTGGACGAGTGTTGTAGCACTTTACTGACACACTGGACGAGTGTTGTAGCACTTTACTGACACACTGGACGAGTCGAGTAGCACTTTACTGACATGTGTGTTGTAGCATTTTACTGACACACTGACACGAGTGTTGTAGCCCTTTACTGACACACTGGACGAGTGTTGTAGCCCTTTACTGACACACTGGACGAGTGTTGTAACACTTTACTGACACACTGGACGAGTGTTGTAGTATTTTACTGACACACTGGATGAGTGTTGTAACACTTTACTAACATACTGGACCAGTCGTGTAGCACTTTACTGACACACTGAACCAGTCGTGTAGCACTTTACTGAATCACTGGACGAGTGTTGTAACACTTTACTGACATACTGGACGAGTGTTGTAACACTTTACTGACACACTGGACGAGTGTTGTAGCATTTTACTGACATGAGTGTTGTAGCACTCTACTGACTCACTGGACGAGTGTTGTAGCACTTTCTGACACACTGGACGAGTCTTGTAACACTTTACTGACATGAGTGTTGTAGCACTCTACTGGCACACTGACACGAGTGTTGTAGCACTTTACTGACACACTGGACGAGTGTTGTAGCACTTTACTGACACATTGGACGAGTGTTGTAACACTTTACTGACATGAGTGTTGTAGCACCCTACTGACTCACTGGACGAGTGTTGTAACACTTTACTGACACACTGGACGAGTGATGTAGCACTTTTGACACACTGGACGAGTCGTGTAGCACTTTACTGACATGTGTGTTGTAGCACTTTACTGACACACTGGACAAGTGTTGTAGCACTTTTGACACACTGGACGAGTGTTGTAACACTTTACTGACACACTGGACGAGTGTTGTAACACTTTACTGACACACTGGACGAGTGTTGTAACACTTTACTGACATACTGGACGAGTGTTGTTACACTTTACTGACACACTGGATGAGTGTTGTAACCCTTTACTGACACACTGGACGAGTGTTGTAACACTCTACTGACACACTGGACGAGTCGTGTAGCACTTTACTGAATCACTGGACGAGTGTTGTAACACTTTACTAACATACTGGACGAGTCGTGTAGCACTTTACTGACACACTGGACGAGTATTGTAACACTTTACTGACACACTGGATGAGTGTTTTAACACTTTACTGACACGCTGGACGAGTGATGTAACACTTTACTGACACACTGTACGAGTGTTGTAACACTTTACTGACACACTGGACGAGTGTTGTAACACTTTACTGACATGAGTGTTGTAGCACTCTACTGACACACTGGACGAGTGTTGTAACACTTTACTGACACACTGGACGAGTGTTGTAGCACTTTACTGACACACTGGACGAGTGTTGTAGCACTTTACTGACACACTGGACGAGTGTTGTAGCACTTTACTGACACACTGGACGAGTCGAGTAGCACTTTACTGACATGTGTGTTGTAGCATTTTACTGACACACTGACACGAGTGTTGTAGCCCTTTACTGACACACTGGACGAGTGTTGTAGCCCTTTACTGACACACTGGACGAGTGTTGTAACACTTTACTGACACACTGGACGAGTGTTGTAGTATTTTACTGACACACTGGATGAGTGTTGTAACACTTTACTAACATACTGGACCAGTCGTGTAGCACTTTACTGACACACTGAACCAGTCGTGTAGCACTTTACTGAATCACTGGACGAGTGTTGTAACACTTTACTGACATACTGGACGAGTGTTGTAACACTTTACTGACACACTGGACGAGTGTTGTAGCATTTTACTGACATGAGTGTTGTAGCACTCTACTGACTCACTGGACGAGTGTTGTAGCACTTTCTGACACACTGGACGAGTCTTGTAACACTTTACTGACATGAGTGTTGTAGCACTCTACTGGCACACTGACACGAGTGTTGTAGCACTTTACTGACACACTGGACGAGTGTTGTAGCACTTTACTGACACATTGGACGAGTGTTGTAACACTTTACTGACATGAGTGTTGTAGCACCCTACTGACTCACTGGACGAGTGTTGTAACACTTTACTGACACACTGGACGAGTGATGTAGCACTTTTGACACACTGGACGAGTCGTGTAGCACTTTACTGACATGTGTGTTGTAGCACTTTACTGACACACTGGACAAGTGTTGTAGCACTTTTGACACACTGGACGAGTGTTGTAACACTTTACTGACACACTGGACGAGTGTTGTAACACTTTACTGACACACTGGACGAGTGTTGTAACACTTTACTGACATACTGGACGAGTGTTGTTACACTTTACTGACACACTGGATGAGTGTTGTAACCCTTTACTGACACACTGGACGAGTGTTGTAACACTCTACTGACACACTGGACGAGTGTTGTAATACTTTACTGACATACTGGACGAGTGTTGTAACACTTTACTGACACACTGGACGAGTGTTGTAACACTTTACTGACACACTGGACGAGTGTTGTAACACTTTACTGACACACTGGGCGAGTGTTGTATCACTTTACTGACATACTGGACGAGTCGTGTAGCACTTTACTGACACACTGGACGAGTGTTGTAACACTTTACTGACACACTGGACGAGTGTTGTAACACTTTACTGACACACTGGACGAGTGTTGTAGCCCTTTACTGACACACTGGACGAGTGTTGTAACACTTTACTGACACACTGGACGAGTGATATAACACTTTACTGAAACACTGGACGAGTGTTGTAGCATTTTACTGACACACTGAACGAGTGTTGTAACACTTTACTGACACACTGGACGAGTGTTGTAACACTTTACTGACACACTGGACGAGTGTTTTAGCATTTTACTGACACACTGGACGAGTGTTGTAACAATTTACTGACACACTGAACGAGTGTTGTAGCATTTTACTGACATACTGGACGAGTGTTGTAGCATTTTACTGACATACTGGACGAGTCGTGTAGCACTTTACTGAATCACTGGACGAGTGTTGTAACACTTTACTGACACACTGGACGAGTGTTGTTGCATTTTACTGACATACTGGACGAGTCGTGTAGCACTTTACTGACACACTGGACCTGTCGTGTAGCACTTTACTGAATCACTGGACGAGTGTTGTAACCATTTACTGACATACTGGACGAGTGTTGTAGTATTTTACTGACATACTGGACGAGTCGTGTAGCACTTTACTGACACACTGGACGAGTCGTGTAGCACTTTACTGAATCACTGGACGAGTGTTGTAACACTTTACTGACACACTGGACGAGTGTTGTAGCATTTTACTGACATGAGTGTTGTAGCACTCTACTGGCACACTGGACGAGTGTTGTAGCACTTTATTAAGACATATAGAGGCTATCTGATTAGCACAGTTATTAGCTCGCTCACTTCTCACCAATGAAACCCGGGTTGGTTCCTTACACCGAGAAGCATGTGAGATTGTATGGTGGTCGCCAGATCGGAGAGGTGGGTTTTCTCCGGGTACTCCGATTTCCTCCCACACGAATGACCCCATTTACGCTTTCATCCGCGCCAACGAGAGTGATTAATATAAGTTGTTAAAGCTTGTTTCGCAATCGTTGTAAGATACATAAAGTTTCAACTAGAGAGGATATTTGTGTTTATTAGCATAAGACAGTATTTTATTTCATCGAGTGATCACCGAAAGTTGCTCTACCCATGTCCTCTCCCGTACTTGAAATACGTCCATAAGCGGCATAGATGGCCTTACTATGAGATTAAATAACAGATTAAATAACGAAACGCCACCATTTCACTTCTTCTTCTTCTACCATTACTGGGACTTTCGTGTCTTTGCTTTACATCGTGCACGTAAAAGAACCAGAGGAGATTCTGGAATGGGTCTCTGTCTGTATCATTGCACTATCCTTCAAAATCTAAAATGACTAATCGCTTCAGGAGGCGTCGCTCATATGGGCAACCGGTAGCAACGATAAATAAACGCAAAACACACACTCACTGAAGTTATTGCCAGGGTTTCGGGCAAGAAGGAAATAAGAAATAAAAGGTGAAGATATGTACAGTGAATGATAAAAACGCAAGGAGAGAGTTAGGCATAGTGAGTGGCAAGTTGAGCTTTGAAAGCATAAAACGTGACAACTGACACGATGGCTGGTGGGAGATTAGTCCATTCACTGATGGTATGTGGGAAGAAGGATTGAAGTATTGAGGGAGTAATATGTGGTTGTGTGTAGCGAGAGAATTTAATATGTGGTAATAAGTATATCGTCTTGTCGATGTTGTGTTCTACTGTGTAGAGTATTGTGAAACGGGCAACATCCCACCGTCTGTCCTGCAGGGATTTCCAGTTCAGATCTTGGATCATCTCTATCACAATCGACCTGTTTTAGTACCGGTTCTTCACAAATCTAGCACTAAACGTGTTAGCGAGCCGAATCATTCAAAACAAAAATGCGATTTTCATGAATAATTGCAGCTTTTTCCATGCGGTATGATATCCCTTGCGACGACACTTCTAGCGTCTATTACTAGTAATTTGTCAAAGTTGGTATCCAACGGTGTAATATTTCATACTTAGCAAGTGCTTAATATCCATCTCGAGCAGATGATTCTCACCTGGGAATTGTTGATCTTTGTTATTTAATATATCCAAATCTACACACATGCACTCTGTCTCAAAGTGTTTATGCAATATCTGAATTTCTTATTTTTATTGTCCTTGGATATGACTACTTGTGCGTGCTTGCGTGCTTGGCATGCATGCGCGCGTACGTGCTTGTGTGCGTGGGTGCGCGCGTATGTGCGTGTGTGTGTGTATGTGTTTCGTCACTACCGGATTTGCCTATATGAGCGACGCTGCCTGAGGAGATTAGCGTTTTAGATTTTGGAGAATAATGCACTGATACAGACATAGACACATTCCATAGTCTCTTCTGGTTCTTTAACATGCACGGTGAGCACCGACACGAGACCTCGGTTTAACGTCCCGTCTGAAAGACTGTTTATTTCTTTGAATAAATATCATCAAGTATAAATACTATGTACATACATGTAGGATTGAGGAGAAAGCAACATGCTTGAATGGTTACCTCTTTCCTATGTACATACATGTAGGATTGACGAAAAAGCAACCTGCTTGTATGGTTACCTCTTTCCTATGTATATTCATGTAGGATTGACGAGAAAGCAACCTGCTTGTATGGTTACCTCTTTAACTATTTATATTCCTGTAGGATTGACGAGAAAGCAACCTGCTTGTATGGTTACCTCTTCACTATGTACATACATGTAGGATTGAGGAGAAAGCAACCTGCTTGTGTGGTTGCCTCTTCCCTATGTACATACATGTAGGATTGACGAGAAACCAACCTGCTTGTATGGTTACCTCTTCCCTATGTACATACATGTAGGATTGACGAGAACACAACCTGCTTGTATGGTTACCTCTTTCCTATGTACATGTTTGTAGGATTGATGAGAAAGCAACCTGCTTGTATGGTTACCTCTTCCCTATGTACATGCATGTAGGATTGACGAGAAAACAACCTGCTTGTATAGTTACCTCTTTCCTATGAAAACGTATGTAGGATTGACGAGAAAGCAACCTGCTTGTATCGTTACCTCTTTCCTATGTACATACATGTAGGATTGAGGATAAAGCAACTTGCTTATATGGTCACCTCTTCCCTATGTATATTCCTGTAGGATTAAGGAGAAAGCAACCTGCATGTATGGTTACCTCTTTCCTATGTACATACATGTAGGATTGAGGAGAAAGCAACCTGCTTGTATCGTTACCTCTTTCCTATGTACATACATGTAGGATTGAGGATAAAGCAACTTGCTTATATGGTTACCTCTTCCCTATGTATATTCCTGTAGGATTAAGGAGAAAGCAACCTGCATGTATGGTTAGCTCTTCCCTATGTACATACATGTAGGATTGACGAAAAAGTAATCTGCTTGTATGGTTACCTCTTTCCTATGTATAAACAGGTAGGATTGAGGAGAAAGCAACCTGCTTGTGTGGTTACCTCTTCCCTATGTACATACATGTAGGATTGACGAGAAAGCAACCTGCTTGTGTGGTTACCTCTTCCCTATGTATAAACAGGTAGGATTGAGGAGAAAGCAACCTGCTTGTATGGTTACTTCTTCCCTATGTACATACATGTAGGATTGACGAGAAAACAATCTGCTTCTATGGTTACCTCTTTCCTATGTACATGTATGTAGGATTGACGAGAAAGCAACCTGCTTGTATGGTTACCTCTGTCCTATGTATATACATGTAGGATTGAGGAGAAAGCAAGCTGCTTGTATGGTTACCTCTTTCCTATGTATATTCATGTAGGATTGACGAGAAAGCAACCTGTTTGTATGGTTAACTCTACCCTATGTACATACATGTAGGATTGACGAGAAAGCAACCTGCTTGTATGGTTACCTCTTCCCTATGTACATACATGTAGGATTGAGGAGAACGAAACCTGCTTGTATGGTTACCTCTTCCCAATGTACATACATGTAGGATTGAGGAGACAGCAACATGCTTGTATGGTTAACTCTTTCCTATGTATATTCATGTAGGATTGACCAGAAAGCAACCTGCTTGTATGGTTACCTCTTTCCTATGTATATTCCTGTAGGATTGACGAGAAAGCAACCTCCTTGTATGGTTACCTCTTCCCTATGTACATACATGTAGGGTTGACGAAAAAGCAACCTGCGTGTATGGTTACCTCTTTCCTATGTACATACATGTAGGATTGACGAGAAAGCAACCTGCTTGTATCGTTACCTCTTTTCTATGTACATACATGTAGGATTGAGGATGAAGCAATATGCTTATATGGTTACCTCTTTACTATGTATATTCCTGTAGGATTGAGGTGAAAGCAACCTGCTTGTATGGTTACCTCTTCCCTATGTACATACATGTAGGATTGACGAATAAGCAACCTGCTTGTATGGTTACCTCTTTCCTATGTACATACATGTAGGATTGAAGAGAAAGCAACCTGCTTGTGTCGTTGCCTCTTCCCAATATACATATATGTAGGATTGAGGAGAACGCAACCTGCTTGTATGGTTACCTGTTCCCTATGTACATACATGTAGGATTGACGAGAAAACAACCTGCTTGTATAGTTACCTCTTTCCTATGAAAATGTATGTAGGATTGACGAGAAAGCAACCTGCTTGTATCGTTACCGCTTTCCTATGTACATACATGTAGGATTGAGGATAAAGCAACTTGCTTATATGGTTACCTCTTTACTATACATATTCCTGTAGGATTGAGGAGAACGCAACCTGCTTGTATGTTTACCTCTTTCCTATGTAAATACATGTAGGATTGATGAATAAGCAACCTGCTTGTATGGTTACCTCTTTCCTATGTACATACATGTAAGATTGAGGAGAAAGCAACCTGCTTGTATGGTTATTTCTTCCCTATGTACATACATGTAGGATTGACGAGAAAACAATCTGCTTCTATGGTTACCTCTTTCCTATGTACATGTATGTATGATTGACGAGAAAGCAACCTGCTTGTATCGTTACCTCTTTCCTATGTACATACATGTAGGATTGAGGATAAAGCAACTTGCTTATATTGTTACCTCTTCCCTATGTATATTCCTGTAGGATTAAGGAGAAAGCAACCTGCATGTATGGTTAGCTCTTCCCTATGTACATACAAGTAGGATTGACGAAAAAGTAATCTGCTTGTATGGTTAGGTCTTTCCTATGTACAAACAGGTGGGATTGAGGAGAAAGCAACCTGCTTGTGTGGTTACCTCTTCCCTATGTACATACATGTAGGATTGACGAGAAAGCAACCTGCTTGTATTGTTACTTCTTCCCTATGTGCATACATGTAGGATTGACGAGAAAACAATCTGCTTCTATGATTACCTCTTTCCTATGTACATGTATGTAGGATTGACGAGAAAGCAACATGCTTGTATCGTTACCTCTTTCCTATGTACATACATGTAGGATTGAGGATAAAGCAACTTGCTTATATGGTTACCTCTTCCCTATGTATATTCCAGTAGGATTAAGGAGAAAGCAACCTGCATGTATGGTTACCTCTTCCCTATGTACATACATGTAGGATTGACGAATAAGTAATCTGCTTGTATGGTTACCTCTTTCCTATGTACATACATGTAGGATTGACGAGAAATCAACCTGTTTGTATGGTTAATTCTACCCTATGTTCATACATGTAGGATTGACCAGAAAGCAACCTGCTTGTATGGTTACCTCTTCCCTGTGTACATACATGTAGGATTGAGGAGAAAGTAACCTGCTTGTATGGTTACCTCTTCCCTATGTACATACATGTAGGATTGAGGAGAAAGCAACCTGCTTGTATGGTTACCTCTTTCCTATGTACATACATGTAGGATTGACGAAAAAGCAACCTGCTTGTATGGTTACCTCTTTCCTATGTACATACATGTAGGATTGAGTAGAAAGCAACCTGCTTGTGTGGTTGCCTCTTCCCTATGTACATACATGTACGATTGACGAGAAAGCAACCTGCTTGTATGATTACCTCTTCCCTATGTACATACATGTAGGATTGACGAGAAAGCAACCTGCGTGTATGGTTACCTCTTTCCTATGTACATGTATGTTGGATTGACGAGAAAGCAACCTGCTTGTATGGTTACCTCTTTCCTATGTACATACATGTAGGATTGACGAAAAAGTAATCTGCTTGTATGGTTACATCCTTCCTATGTACATACATGTAGGATTGAGGAGAAAGCAACCTGCTTGTATGGTTACCTCTTACCTATGTATATACATGTAGGATTGAGGGGAAAGCAACCTGCTTGTATGGTTACCTCTTCCCTATATACATACATGTAGAATTGAGGAGAAAGTAACCAGCTTGTATGGTTACCTCTTCCCTATGTACATACATGTAGGATTGAGGAGAAAGCAACCTGCTTGTATGATTACCTCTTTCCTATGTATATTCATGTATGATTGACGAGAAAGCAACCTGCTAGTATGATTACCTCTTTCCTATGTATATTCCTGTAGGATTGACGAGAAAGCAACCTGCTTGTATGGTTACCTCTTCCCTATGTACATACATGTAGGATTGACGAAAAAGCAACCTGCTTGTATGGTTACCTCTTTCCTATTTACATACATGTAGGTTTGAGGAGAAAGCAACCTGCTTGTATGGTTACCTCTTTCCTATGTACATGTATGTAGGATTGAGGAGAAAGCAACCTGCTCGTATGGTTACCTCTGTCCTATGTACATGTATATAGGATTGACGAGACAGCAACCTGCTTGTATCGTTACCTCTTTCCTATGTACATACATGTTGGATTGAGGATAAAGCAACTTGCTTATATGGTTACCTCTTTTCAATATATATTCATGTAGGATTGACGAGAAAGCAACCTGCTTGTATTGTTACCTCTTTCCTATGTATATTCCTATAGGATTAATGAGAAAGCAACCTGGTTGTATCGTTACATCTTTGCTATGTACATACATGTAGGATTGAGGATAAAGCAACTTGCTTATATGGTTACCTCTTTCCTATGTATATTCATGTAGGATTGACGAGAAAGCAACCTACTTGTATGGTTAGCTCTTTCCTATGTACATACATGTAGGATTGAGGAGAAAGCAACATGCTTGTATGGTTACCTCTTTCCTATGTATATTCATGTAGGATTGACGAGAAAGCAACCTGCCTGTATGGTTACCTCTTTCCTATGTATATACTTGTGGGATAAAGGAGAAAGCAACCTGCTTGTATGGTTACCTCTTCCCTATGTACTACATGTAGGATTGACGAAAAAGTAATCTGCTTGTATGGTTACCTCTTTTCTATGTACATACATGTAGGATTGAGGATAAAGCAACCTGTTTGTATGGTTACCTCTACCCTATGTACATACATGTAGGATTGAGGAGAAAGCAACCTGCTTGTCTGGTTACCTCTTTTCTATGTACATACATGTAGGATTGAGGATAAAGCAACCTGTTTGTATGGTTACCTCTACCCTATTTACATACATGTAGGATTGACGAGAAAGCAACCTGCTTGTATGGTTACCTCTACCCTATGTACATACATGTAGGATTGAGGATAAAGCAACCTGTTTGTATGGTTACCTCTACCCTATTTACATACATGTAGGATTGAGGATAAAGCAACCTGTTTGTATGGTTACCTCTACCCTATTTACATACATGTAGGATTGACGAGAAAGCAACCTGCTTGTATGGTTACCTCTTCCCTATGTACATACATGTAGGAGTGAGGAGACAACATGCTTGTATGGTTACCTCTTACCAATGTATATACATGTAAGATTGAGGAGAAAGCAACCTGCTTTTTTGGTTACCTCTTCCCTATATAAATACATGTAGGATTGAGGAGAAAGCAACCTGCTTGTATGGTTACCTCTTCCCTATATACATACATGTAGGATTGAGGAGAAAGTAACCTGCTTGTATGGTTACCTCTTCCCTATGTACATACATGTAGGATTGAGGAGAAAGCAACCTGCTTGTATGGTTACCTCTTTCCTATGTATATTCATGTATGATTGACGAGAAAGCAACCTGCTAGTATGATTACCTCTTTCCTATGTATATTCCTGTAGGATTGACGAGAAAGCAACCTGCTTGTATGGTTACCTCTTCCCTATGTACATACATGTAGGATTGACGAAAAAGCAACCTGCTTGTATGGTTACCTCTTTCCTATTTACATACATGTAGGTTTGAGGAGAAAGCAACCTGCTTGTATGGTTACCTCTTTCCTATGTACATGTATGTAGGATTGAGGAGAAAGCAACCTGCTGTATGGTTACCTCTTCCTATGTACATACACACCCTATCTATGTACTTGATTAAAAACTGTTGTATTCCCTACATGTAGGATTGAGAAAAGCAACTGCTTTATGGTCTCTCCTATGTAATCATGTAGATGGAGAAAGCAACCTTATGGCTTTCCTATACATACATGTAGATTGAGAAAACACGCTACCAATCATGTAGGATGAGAGAACAACCCTGTATGGTTACCTCTTTCCTATGTAATCGAAACCACCCAACAAAAATTACCTCTTCTATACATATTAGGATTAGAAAACAACTGTTGTATGTTACCTCCCTAGACAACATAGATTGAGAAAACAACTGCTTTTTACCTCTTCATTACACAGTAGGATTAGGAAAAGCAACCTGTTGTATGGTTACCTCTCCTATTACATACATGTAGGATTGACGAGAAAGCAACCTGCTTGTATGGTTACCTCTCCTATGTACATACATGTAGGATTGAGGAAAAGCAACCTGTTGTATGGTTACCTCCCTATTACATACATGTAGGATTGAGGAAAAGCAACCTGTTGTATGGTTACCTCTCCTATTACATACATGTAGGATTGAGAGAAAGCAACCTGCTTGTATGGTTACCTCTTCCCTATGTACATACATGTAGGGAAGAACTGCTGTATGGTTACCTCTCCATAATAGTAGATTGAGGAGAAAGCAACCTGCTTTTTTGGTTACCTCTTCCCTATATAATACATGTAGGATTGAGGAGAAAGCAACCTGCTTGTATGGTTACCTCTTACCTATGTACTATGTAGAATTGACGAGAAAGTAACCTTCTTGTATGGTTACCTCTGTCCTATGTACATACATGTAGGATTGAGGATAAAGCAACCTGTTTTTATGGTTACCTCTTCCCTATGTACATACATGTAGGATTGACGAGAAAGCAACTTACTTGTATGGTTACCTCTTCCCTATATACATATATGTAGGATTGAGGAGAAAGTAACCTGCTTGTATGGTTACCTCTTCCCTATGTACATACATGTAGGATTGACGAGAAAGCAACCTGCCTGTATGTTTACCTCTATACTATGTACATATATGTATGATTGACGAGAAAGCAATCTGCTTGTAAGGTTACCTCTGTCCTATGTACATACATGTAAGATTGAGGAGAAAGCAACCTGCTTGTATGGTTACCTATTCCCTATGTACATACATGTAGGATTGACGAAAAAGTAATATGCTTGTATGGTTACCTCTTTCCTATGTACATACATGTAGGATTGAGGAGAAAGCAACCTGCTTGTATGGTTACCTCTTACCTATGTATATACATGTAGGATTGACGAGAAAGCAACCTGCTTGTATGGTTACTTCTTCCCTATATAAATACATGTAGGATTGACGAGAAAACAACCTGCTTGTATGGTTACCTCTTTACTATGTACATGTATGTAGGATTGACGAGAAAGTAACCTGCTTGTATGATTACCTCTGTCCTATGTACATACATGTAGGATTGAGGATAAAGCAACCTGTTTGTATGGTTAACTCTACCCTATGTACATACATGTATGATTGACGAGAAAGCACCCTGCTTGTATGTTTACCTCTTCCCTATGTACATACACGTAGGATTGAGGAGAATGCAACCTGCTTGTATGGTTACCTCTTCCCTATGTACACACATGTAGGATTGACGAGAAAGCAACTTACATGTATGGTTACCTCTTCCCTATATACATATATGTAGGATTGAGGAGAAAGTAACCTGCTTGTATGGTTACCTCTTCCCTATGTACATACATGTAGGATTGACGAGAAAGCAACCTGCCTGTATGGTTACCTCTTTACTATGTACATATATGTATGATTGACGAGACAGCAATCTGCTTGTATGTTTACCTCTGTCCTATGTACATACATGTAAGATTGAGGGGAAAGCAACCTGCTTGTGTGGTTGCCTCTTCTCTAAGTACGTACATGTAGGATTGACGAGAAAACAACATACTTGTATGGTTACCTCTTTCCTATGTACATGTATGTAGGATTGACGAGAAAGCAACCTGCTTGTATGGTTACCGCTTTCCTATGTATATTCAGGTAGGATTGACGAGAAAGCAACCTGCTTGTATGGTTACCTCTTCCCTATATACATACATATATGATTGAGGAGAACGAAACCTGCTTGTATGGTTACCTCTTCCCTATGTACATACATGTAGGATTGAGGAGACAGCAACATGCTGGTATGGTTAACTCTTTCCTATGTATATTCATGTAGGATTGATCAGAAAGAAACCTGCTTGTATGGTTACCTCTTTCCTATGTATATTCCTGTAGGATTGACGAGAAAGCAACCTCCTTGTATGGTTACCTCTTCCCTATGTACATACATGTAGGGTTGACGAAAAAGCAACCTGCTTGTATGGTTACCTCTTTCCTATGTACATACATGTAGGATTGACGAGAAAGCAACCTGCTTGTATCGTTACCTCTTTTCTATGTACATACATGTAGGATTGAGGATGAAGCAATATGCTTATATGGTTACCTCTTTACTATGAATATTCCTGTAGGATTGAGGTGAAAGCAACCTGCTTGTATGGTTAACTCTACCCTATGTACATACATGTATGATTGACGAGAAAGCACCCTGCTTGTATGTTTACCTCTTCCCTATGTACATACACGTAGGATTGAGGAGAATGCAACCTGCTTGTATGGTTACCTCTTCCCTATGTACACACATGTAGGATTGACGAGAAAGCAACTTACATGTATGGTTACCTCTTCCCTATATACATATATGTAGGATTGAGGAGAAAGTAACCTGCTTGTATGGTTACCTCTTCCCTATGTACATACATGTAGGATTGACGAGAAAGCAACCTGCCTGTATGGTTACCTCTTTACTATGTACATATATGTATGATTGACGAGACAGCAATCTGCTTGTATGTTTACCTCTGTCCTATGTACATACATGTAAGATTGAGGGGAAAGCAACCTGCTTGTGTGGTTGCCTCTTCTCTAAGTACGTACATGTAGGATTGACGAGAAAACAACATACTTGTATGGTTACCTCTTTCCTATGTACATGTATGTAGGATTGACGAGAAAGCAACCTGCTTGTATGGTTACCGCTTTCCTATGTATATTCAGGTAGGATTGACGAGAAAGCAACCTGCTTGTATGGTTACCTCTTCCCTATATACATACATATATGATTGAGGAGAACGAAACCTGCTTGTATGGTTACCTCTTCCCTATGTACATACATGTAGGATTGAGGAGACAGCAACATGCTGGTATGGTTAACTCTTTCCTATGTATATTCATGTAGGATTGATCAGAAAGAAACCTGCTTGTATGGTTACCTCTTTCCTATGTATATTCCTGTAGGATTGACGAGAAAGCAACCTCCTTGTATGGTTACCTCTTCCCTATGTACATACATGTAGGGTTGACGAAAAAGCAATCTGCTTGTATGGTTACCTCTTTCCTATGTACATACATGTAGGATTGACGAGAAAGCAACCTGCTTGTATCGTTACCTCTTTTCTATGTACATACATGTAGGATTGAGGATGAAGCAATATGCTTATATGGTTACCTCTTTACTATGAATATTCCTGTAGGATTGAGGTGAAAGCAACCTGCTTGTATGGTTACCTCTTCCCTATGTACATACATGTAGGATTGACGAAAAAGCAACCTGCTTGTGTCGTTGCCTCTTCCCAATATACATATATGTAGGATTGAGGAGAACGCAACCTGCTTGTATGGTTACCTCTTCCCAATGTACATACATGTAGGATTGACGAGAAAACAACCTGCTTGTATAGTTACCTCTTTCCTATGAAAATGTATGTAGGATTGACGAGAAAGCAACCTGCTTGTATCGTTACCTCTTTCCTATTTACAAACATGTAGGATTGAGGATAAAGCAACTTGCTTATATGGTTACCTCTTTACTATATATATTCCCGTAGGATTGACGAGAAAGCAACCTGCTTGTATGGTTACCTCTTCCCTATGTACTTACATGTAGGGTTGACGAGAAAACAACCTGCTTGTATAGTTACCTCTTTCCTATGTATATTCTTGTAGGATTAAGGAGAAAGCAACCTGCTTGTATGGTTACCTCTTCCCTATGTACTACATGTAGGATTGACGAAAAAGTAATCTGCTTGTATGGTTACCTCTTTCCTATGTACATACATGTAGGATTGACGAGAAAGCAACCTGCTTGTATGTTTACCTCTTCCCTATGTACATACATGTAGGATTGAGGAGAAAGCAACCTGCTTGTAATGTTACCTCTTACCTATGTATATACATGTAGGATTGAGTAGAAAGCAACCTGCTAGTATGGTTACCTCTTCCCTATATAAATACATGTAGGATTGAGGAGAAAGCAACCTGCTTGTATGGATACCTCTTACCTATGTATATACATGTAGGATTGAGGAGAAAGCATCCTGCTTGTATGGTTACCTCTTTCCTATGTATATTCATGTAGGATTGAGGAGAAAGCAACCTGCTTGTATGGTTACCTCTTCCCTAAATAAATACATGTAGGATTGAGGAGAAAGCAACCTGCTTGTATGGTTAACTCTTACCTATGTATATACATATTGGATTGAGGAGAAAGCATCCTGCTTGTATGGTTACCTCTTTCCTATGTATATTCATGTAGGATTGAGGAGAAAACAATCTGCTTGTATGGTTACCTCTTTACTATGTACATGTATGTAGGATTGACGAGAAAGCAACCTGCTTGTATGGTTACCTCTGTCCTATGTACATACATGTAGGATTGAGGGGAACGCAACCTGCTTGTATGGTTACCTCTTACCTATGCATATACATGTAGGATTGAGGAGAAAGCAACCTGCTTGTATGGTTACCTCTTCCCTATATATATACATGTAGGATTGAGGAGAAAGTAACCTGCTTGTATGGTTACCTCTTCCCTATGTACATACCTGTAGGATTGAGGAGAAAGCAACCGGCTTGTATGGTTACCTCTTTCCTATGTATATTCATGTAGGATTGACTAGAAAGCAACCTGCTTGTATGGTTACCTCTTTCCTATGTATTTTCCTGTAGGATTGACGATAACGCAACCTGCTTGTATGGTTACCTCTTTCCTATGTACATACATGTAGGATTGACGAAAAAGCAACCTGCTTGTATGGTTACCTCTTTCCTATGTACATACATGTAGGATTGAGGAGAAAGCAACCTGCTTGTATGGTTACCTCTTCCCTATATAAATACATGTAGAATTGAGGAGAAAGTAACCTGCTTGTATGGTTACCTCTTCCCTATGTTCATACATGTAGGATTGAGGAGAAAGCAACCTGCTTGTATGGTTACCTCTTTCCTATGTATATTCATGTATGATTGACGAGAAAGCAACCTGCTAGTATGATTACCTCTTTCCTATGTATATTCCTGTAGGATTGACGAGAAAGCAACCTGCTTGTATGGTTACCACTTCCCTATGTACATACATGTAGGATTGACGAAAAAGCAACCTGCTAGTATGGTTAGCTCTTTCCTATTTACATACATGCAGGTTTGAGGAGAAAGCAACCTGCTTGTATGGTTACCTCTTTCATATGTACATGTATGTAGGATTGAGGAGAAAGCAACCTGCTCGTATGGTTACCTCTGTCCTATGTACATGTATGTAGGATTGACGATACAGCAACCTGCTTGTATCGTTACCTCTTTCCTATGTACATACGTGTAGGATTGAGGATAAAGCAACTTGCTTATATGGTTACCTCTTTTCAATGTATATTCATGTAGGATTGACGAGAAAGCAACCTGCTTGTATTGTTACCTCTTTCCTATGTATATTCCTATAGGATTAAGGAGAAAGCAACCTGGTTGTATCGTTACATCTTTGCTATGTACATACATGTAGGATTGAGGATAAAGCATCTTGCTTATATGGTTACCTCTTTCCTATGTATATTCATGTAGGATTGACGTGAAAGCAACCTACTTGTATGGTTACCTCTTTCCTATGTACATACATGTAGGATTGAGTAGAAAGGAACATGCTTGTATGGTTACATCTTTCCTATGTATATTCATGTAGGATTGACGAGAAAGCAACCTGCTTGTATGGTTACCTCTTTCCTATGTATATACTTGTAGGATTAAGGAGAAGGCAACCTGCTTGTATGGTTACCTCTTCCCTATGTACTACATGTAGGATTGACGAAAAAGTAATCTGCTTGTATGGTTACCTCTTTTCTATGTACATACATGTAGGATTGTGGATAAAGCAACCTGTTTGTATTGTTAACTCTACCCTATGTAGATACATGTAGGATTGACGAGAAAGCAAACTGCTTGTATGGTTACCTCTTCCATATGTACATACATGTAGGATTGAGGCGAAAGCAACCTGCTTGGATGGTTACCTCTTACCTATGTATATACATGTAGGATTGAGGAGAAAGCAACCTGCTTGTCTGGTTACCTCTTCCCTATATAAATACATGTACGATTGAGGAGAAAGTAACCTGCTTGTATGGTTACCTCTTACCTATGTATATACATGTAGGATTGAGGAGAAAGCATCCTGCTTGTATGGTTACCTTTTTCTTATGTACATACATGTAGGAGTGAGTAGAAAGCAACCTGCTTGTATGGTTACCTCTTACCAATGTATATACATGTAAGATTGAGGAGAAAGCAACCTGCTTTTTTGGTTACCTCTTCCCTATATAAATACATGTAGGATTGAGGAGAAAGCAACCTGATTGTATGGTTACCTCTTACCTATGTATATATACATGTAGGATTGACGAGATAGCAACCTGCTCGTATGGTTACCTCTGTCCTATGTACATG
Source organism: Archivesica marissinica (assembly GCA_014843695.1). Taxonomy (NCBI): domain Eukaryota; kingdom Metazoa; phylum Mollusca; class Bivalvia; order Venerida; family Vesicomyidae; genus Archivesica; species Archivesica marissinica. The sequence continues at coordinate 45,378,095 of CM026395.1, read as the reverse complement.
TATGTAGGATTGACGAGAAAACAACCTGCTTGTATGGTTACCTCTTTACTATGTACATGTATGTAGGATTGACGAGAAACTAACCTGCTTGTATGGTTACCTCTGTCCTATGTACATACATGTAAGATTGAGGATAAAGCAACCTGTTTGTATGGTTAACTCTACCCTATATATATACATGTAGGATTGAGGAGAAAGCAACCTGCTTGTATGGTTACCTCTTTACTATGTACATGTATGTAGGATTGACGAGAAAGTAACCTGCTTGTATGGTTACCTCTGTCCTATGTACATACATGTAGGATTGAGGATAAAGCAACCTGTTTGTATGGTTAACTCTACCCTATGTATATACATGTAGGATTGAGGAGAAAGCATCCTGCTTGTATGGTTACCTCTTTCCTATGTACATACATGTAGGATTGAGGAGAAAACAACCTGCTTGTATGGTTACCTCTTTACTATGTACATGTATGTAGGATTGAGGAGAAAGCAACCTGCTTGAATGGTTACCTCTGTCCTATGTACATACATGTAGGATTGAGGGGAACGCAACCTGCTTGTATGGTTACCTCTTACCTATGTATATACATGTAGGATTGAGGAGAAAGCAACCTGCTTGTATGGTTACCTCTTTCCTATGTATATTCATGTAGGATTGACGAGAAAGCAACCTGCTTGTATGGTTACCTCTTTCCTATGTACATACATGTAGGATTGACGAAAAAGCAACCTGCTTGTATGGTTACCTCTTTCCTATGTACATACATGTAGGATTGAGGAGAAAACAACCTGCTTGTATGGTTACCTCTTTACTATGTACATGTATGTAGGATTGACGAGAAAGCAACCTGCTTGTATGGTTACCTCTGTCCTATGTACATACATGTAGGATTGAGGGGAACGCAACCTGCTTGTATGGTTACCTCTTACCTATGTATATACATGTAGGATTGAGGAGAAAGCAACCTGCTTGTATGGTTACCTCTTCCCTATATATATACATGTAGGATTGAGGAGAAAGTAACCTGCTTGTATGGTTACCTCTTCCCTATGTACATACATGTAGGATTGAGGAGAAAGCAACCGGCTTGTATGGTTACCTCTTTCCTATGTATATTCATGTAGGATTGACGAGAAAGCAACCTGCTTGTATGGTTACCTCTTTCATATGTATTTTCCTGTAGGATTGACGATAAAGCAACCTGCTTGTATGGTTACCTCTTTACTATGTACATACATGTAGGATTGACGAAAAAGCAACCTGCTTGTATGGTTACCTCTTTCCTATGTACATACATGTAGGATTGAGGAGAAAGCAACCTGATTGTGTGGTTTCCTCTTCCCTATGTACATACATATACGATTGACGAGAAAGCAACCTGCTTGTATGGTTACCTCTTCCCTATGTACATACATGTAGGATTGACGAGAAAACAACCTGCGTGTATGGTTACCTCTTTCCTATGTACATGTATGTAGGATTGACGAGAAAGCAACCTGCTTGTAAGGTTACCTCTTTCCTATGTATATACATGTAGGATTGAGGAGAAAGCAACCTGCTTGTATGGTTACCTCTTTACTATGTACATGTATGTAGGATTGACGAGAAAGCAACCTGCTTGTATGGTTACCTCTGTCCTATGTACATACATGTAGGATTGAGGGGAACGCAACCTGCTTGTATGGTTACCTCTTACCTATGTATATACATGTAGGATTGAGGAGAAAGCAACCTGCTTGTATGGTTACCTCTTCCCTATATATATACATGTAGGATTGAGGAGAAAGTAACCTGCTTGTATGGTTACCTCTTCCCTATGTACATACATGTAGGATTGAGGAGAAAGCAACCGGCTTGTATGGTTACCTCGTTCCTATGTATATTCATGTAGGATTGACGAGAAAGCAACCTGCTTGTATGGTTACCTCTTTCCTATGTATTTTCATGTAGGATTGACGATAAAGCAACCTGCTTGTATGGTTACCTCTTTCCTATGTACATACATGTAGGATTGACGAAAAAGCAACCTGCTTGTATGGTTACCTCTTTCCTATGTACATACATGTAGGATTGAGGAGAAAGCAACCTGATTGTGTGGTTTCCTCTTCCCTATGTACATACATATACGATTGACGAGAAAGCAACCTGCTTGTATGGTTACCTCTTCCCTATGTACATACATGTAGGATTGACGAGAAAACAACCTGCGTGTATGGTTACCTCTTTCCTATGTACATGTATGTAGGATTGACGAGAAAGCAACCTGCTTGTAAGGTTACCTCTTTCCTATGTACATACATGTAGGATTGAGGAGAAAGCAACCTGCTTGTATGGTTACCTCTTCCCTATGTACATACATGTAGGATTGACGAAAAAGTAATCTGCTTGTATGGTTACATCCTTCCTATGTACATATATGTAGGATTGAGGAGAAAGCAACCTGCTTGTATGGTTACCTCTTACCTATGTATATACATGTAGGATTGAGGAGAAAGCAACCTACTTGTTTGTTTACCTCTTACCTATATACATACATGTATGATTGACGAGAAAGCAACCTGCTTGTATGGTTACCTCTTCCCTATGTACATACATGTAGGATTGACGAAAAAGTAATCTGCTTGTATGGTTACATCCTTCCTATGTACATATATGTAGGATTGAGGAGAAAGCAACCTGCTTGTATGGTTACCTCTTTCATATGTATATTCATGTATGTTTGACGAGAAAGCAACCTGCTAGTATGGTTACCTCTTTCCTATGTATATTCCTGTAGGATTGACGAGAAAGCAACCTGCTTGTATGGTTACCTCTTCCCTATGTACATACATGTAGGATTGACGAAAAATTAACCTGCTTGTATGGTTACCTCTGTCCTATTTACATGCATTTAGGTTTGAGGAGAAAGCAACCTGCTTGTGTGGTTGCCTCTTCCCTATGTACATACATTTAGGATTGACGAGAAAGCAACCTGCTTGTATGGTTACTTCTTCCCTATGTACATACCTGTAGGATTGACGAGACATCAACCTGCTTGTATGGTTACCTCTTTCATATGTGCATGTATGTAGGATTGAGGAGAAAGCAACCTGCTCGTATGGTTACCTCTGTCCTTTGTACATGTATGTAGTATTGACGAGACAGCAACCTGCTTGTATCGTTACCTCTTTTCTATGTACATACATGTAGGATTGAGGATATAGCAACTTGCTTATATGGTTACCTCTTCCCTATGTATATCCATGTAGGATTGACGAGAAAGCAACATGCTTGTACGGTTACCTCTTTCATATGTACATGTATGTAGGATTCAGGAGAAGGCAACCTGCTCGTATGGTTACCTCTGTCCTATGTAAATGTATGTAGGATTGAGGAGACAGCAACCTGCTTGTATCGTTACCTCTTTTCTATGTACATACATGTAGGATTGAGGATAAAGCAACTTGCTTATATGGTTACCTCTTTTCAATGTATATTCATGTAGGATTGATGAGAAAGCAACCTGCTTGTATGGTTACCTCTTTCCTCTGTATATTCCTATAGGATTAAGGCGAAAGCAACCTGCTTGTATCGTTACCTCTTTGCTATGTACATACATGTAGGATTGAGGATAAAGCAACTTGCTTATATGGTTACCTCTTCCCTATGTATATCCATGTAGGATTGACGAGAAAGCAACCTGCTTGTATGGTTACCTCTTTCCTATGTACATAAATGTAGGATTGAGGAGAAAGCAACATGCTTGTATGGTTACCTCTTTCCTATGTATATTCATGTAGGATTGACGAGAAAGCTACCTGCTTGTATGGTTATCTCTTTCCTATGTATATACTTGGAAGGATTAAGGAGAAAGCAACCTGCTTGTATGGTTATCTCTTTCCTATGTATATACTTGGAAGGATTAAGGAGAAAGCAACATGCCTGTATGGTTACCTCTTCCCTATGTACTAGATGTAGGATTGACGCAAAAGTAATCTGCTTGTATGGTTACCTCTCTTCTATGTACATACATGTAGGATTGAGGATAAAGCAACCTGTTTGTATGGTTAACTCTACCCTATGTACATACATGTAGGATTGAGGAGAAAGCAACCTGCTTGTATGGTTACATCTTCCCTATGTACATACATGTAGGATTGACGAGAAAGCAACCTGCTTGTATGGTTACATCTTCCCTATGTACATACATGTAGGATTGAGGAGAAAGCAAACTGCTTGTATGGTTACCTCTTCCCTATGTACATACATGTAGGATTGACGAGAAAGCAACTTGCTTGTATGGTTACCTCTTCCCTATATACATACATGTAGGATTGACGAGAAAGCAACCTGCTTGTAATGTTACCGCTTTCCTATGTATATTCATGTAGGATTGACGAGAAAGCAACCTGCTTGTATGGTTACATCTTTCCTATGTATATTCCTGTAGGATTAAGGAGAAAGCAACCTGCTTGTATGGTTACCTCTTCCCTATGTACATACATGTAGGATTGACGAGAAAACAACCTGCTTGCATGGATACCTCTTTCCTATGTACATATATGTAGGATTGACGAGAAAGCAACCTGCTTGTAATGTTACCGCTTTCCTATGTATATTCATGTAGGATTGACGAGAAAGCAACCTGCTTGTATGGTTACATCTTTCCTATGTATATTCCTGTAGGATTAAGGAGAAAGCAACCTGCTTGTATGGTTACCTCTTCCCTATGTACATACATGTAGGATTGACGAGAAAACAACCTGCTTGCATGGATACCTCTTTCCTATGTACATATATGTAGGATTGACGAGAAAGCAACCTGCTTGTAATGTTACCGCTTTCCTATGTATATTCATGTAGGATTGACGAGAAAGCAACCTGCTTGTATGGTTACATCTTTCCTATGTATATTCCTGTAGGATTGACGAAAAAGTAACCTGCTTGTATGGTTAACTCTTCCCTATATACATACATGTAGCATTGAGGTGAACATAACCTGCTTGTTTGGTTACCTCTTTCCTATGTACATACATGTAGGATTGAGGATAAAGCAACTTGCTTATATGGTTACCTCTTTTCAATGTATATTCATGTAGGATTGACGAGAAAGCAACCTGCTTGTATGGTTACCTCTTCCCTATGTACTACATGTAGGATTGACGAAAAAGTAATCTGCTTGTATGGTTACCTCTTCCCTAGGTACATACATGTAGGATTGACGAGAAAGCAACCTGCTTGTATGGTTACCTCTTCCCTATATACATACATGTAGTATTGAGGAGAACGTAACCTGCTTGTATGGTTACCTCTTCCCTATGTACATACATGTAGGATTGAGGAGAAAGCAACATGCTTGTATGGTTACCTCTTTTCTATGTATATTCATGTAGGATTGACCAGAAAGCAACCTGCTTTTATGGTTACCTCTTTCCTAGGTATATTCCTGTAGGATTGACGAGAAAGCAACCTGCTTGTATGGTTACCTCTTCCATATGTACATACATGTAGGGTTGACGAAAAAGCAACCTGCTTGTATGGTTACCTCTTTCCTATGTACATACATGTAGGATTGACGAGAAACAGATAACATATTTACGACATGTTAGACTGTTGACCGGTAATAGTATGTACACGCCTTTTGAAAGAGTGTTGTATATGGGAGCTATTATAATAGAATTAAATACTCCAGATTGGATGGAGCCTAAATCGGTGCATTAATCGATCAGTTCGGGAATCTAAGCGTACCCATTCATTTAGCGTCATAGTACATTGGGAGTGCCAGTTTAAAGCGGGTGCAGGCCGATGTGAAAATTAGGTATTAAAATCGAACATTTCATACCTCGATAAACTCAGAAAAAGAACAAATTAATTCTGATGATGTTGTAGCTTTTTTTTATAGCGGCCTCCGCCGAGGCATTTGGGCGACTGGTTTCTCTAAGTAGTTTATGTTGATTGCTACGATGTAGTCATCTGAAGAGGTATGTAGTTTATGTTGATTGCTACGATGTAGTCATCTGTATCGGGACACTTAAGATTAACACACCGTTATATTCTACATCTTTATTGCTGGACATACAAGCGTGAACTACCCTGCATGCATACATAATCTTACAGATATATAACAATACTCACATGCATATTAAGCCACGCCTCCTGGCATTCCGGTTGTATGTAATTGTACACTACAATGTGCATCTTCGTTCTTCCCATGGTGCCAAGTCCTGTGATATCAAGCTCAAATTGATAGCATGTTCATTCCATAGCCGGTTCATTTCATAGCCTGTTCATTTCTATTTGATGTACATTTTGTATATACAATAAGGGAGTAAATTTATTGATAGAGACTTCAATTGACCTTTCTGCAGACGCTACTTAGCCACGCCCCCCATAGTTACAGGTGCTCGCTGTAACCACGCGAGACAAGCTATCTAACAAAATGGCGTCTAACGCAGACCTGCATCGAGTTGATCTAGATAAAATTCCGTCGAATTTCTCGGTTTTATTTCACCCAGATAAGAAGATCTCGTTGAAAGCAAGACAGCAATGGTTTAGGTTCTTCAGTGAAGGTTATTTCTCTAAAGTACAGATATATTTAACGGATGACCTATGCATACTAGAACGTAAGAAGACTTCAACACTGGTACAGTATGGTGCTCTCTCATATTGGAAACCAGCAACACATTTAAGTTAATCATTGAGAAAAACTGCATTTTTCCGTCTTGAGAGACCAGAACGTTCACTGAGCTAATATGGGAATCCCACAGCTCTGCACATGCATGGGTACTATTACTACTATCTGGTCCCTAGTCCACCATCCACGACAATATTTATGAACCACATGTATAATTTTAATCACCATTATACCCACATATCTCTTGTGAACTGTAGATCTATAAATGCAGAATATATTATTTTGAAATATTTTATTATGTATAAATAAATTAATTTCAACTTACTTTTGTGCAAATATATCTGTTTGCATTAATTTTGGATGTATTCAGCTGGTCGTTTGGTCGTCCACACAACTTGATCCACCTTAGACATTTTTCAAGATTTGTCTTAGGTTTTGGAAATGACACGAATTTAACGTCACCTATCAATCGATCTGGATATCTACTATCACTGTCACACAGCCCGTAACTACATCTTTTCACCATTGTGAATGGCAGACAGCATTAATTAATTGCAATTAATTTGTAATTAATTTTCAAAAAATAATTTCAGATCATGATCACTCGTTATCAGATTTGATTACAATTCTACTAAATAACTTGTTTGTCTGACAGAACGATAAAACAATGACTCGGTATAGTAATCAATACTATAATTATGTGCACACATTTTATAATTGACCAATTAGCACACTCAGTGCTAAATTCCTGATGTGCAATACTTTGATCTTGATCAGATCTGTATCGGGACATTATAAGTCGGCGGTCTCTGTGATTTACCGGTAGTCGGTAAGTTGTTGATTACTCCCAATAAACAACAACAACAACAATACCTTTATTGCATTAAACATTCATACAATGTCTATAGCAAGTGCATGTATACATGTAGGTAACGACATGGATTTACAAAAGAGCAAGATGTTAATATACTCTCTGCGTATACTAATTTTAGTTTCTATATTTAGTTTGCGAAATATATGTATTTTGCTAAATTTCTACCAATGGTTTTTGATTTTTGTGACATTAAATTAGTGAATTTATTAATAGTTGGCCATGTATAGTAATAATGTTTTAGATATGTCTGTCTAAGATCTCTAAATTTCGGACATATAAGAAGGAAATGATATTCACTTTCTATCATGCCTGTATTGCAATATATACATATTCTTTGATTTCTGGGTATGTTTTGATATCTTCCACGTTCGATAGCTAAATCATGGGATGAAGTTCGGAATTTTGTCAACGCCATTCTAAATCTGTCTTCTTTAATAAAGTCTAAATGTTTTTCAAAACTGAACGAGTGTTTAAACAAACAGTATGTCTCTAACCTCCCTGAATTATTAATAGACGAATACCAGCTTTGATAATATATATCTAATATTCTTTGTTTTATCTCATTATAATCTATCAACATATTAAATTGGTTCTGCCATATGTACATTAACCCACATTGTTCGAGAATATGTTTTATATGGTAAGCCCAGTTACACTTATTGTATAAAATACCATTATCTACATCAGTTTTAAGTACATGATAAATTTCGAAGAGTTTATACATTTATGTACAAGATTCATTGTAATATTTTAAACGCTAGGTTAAGTTGTTGGGCTGAACATAAACGGTATGATCGCAGATGAGGAGCAGAACGGCGTCAGAAAGAAGTGTAGTACCATAGACAACTTATCCACTTTGACCTCTATTATTGATACAAGAAAACAAGTTTACAAATCCACATTCTGTGCATTTATTGATTATAGTAAGGCGTACGATTTTATTAACATATATAAATTGTGGAAAAGACTTAATGAAATTGGAGTTGCCGGTAATATGTTGCGAGCTGTTAAATCTATCTACTCATCTGTGTCGTCCTGTATTAGGGTAAACTCTTTTAAGACTGATTGGTTTGATGTTAAGTGTGGCTTAAGACAGGGATGCATTCTATCGCCACTTTTATTTAATTTGTACATTAATGATTTAATGGTAGTTTTAATATCATTAAATATCGGTGTTAATGTCGATAATGACTGTGTATGTATTGTACGCGGATGACATTGTTCTACTAGCAGAAAACCAACTTGATTTGCAGAGATTATTGAATGCTTTACATGACTGGTGCAATATAAACGATATGTTTATAAACAGGGATAAACGTAAAGTTGTCCATTTTCGTCCTGCTTCTATGCCAAGATCTGATGGTATTTTTAAATGTGGTGTTAATGTTATGGAAACTATAGGTAAATATACTTATTTATGAATTATTTTGAGTGAATACCTTGACTTCAATGTTACTGCAAAATATGCAAGTCGTGCATTGTGACTGCTCATTGCTAAATGTAAGTTAGCTGGGGGTGTACCATACAATGTTTTCTCCAAATTGTATGACTCTGTTGTCTGGCCTGTGATTGCTTATGGTGTCCCGGTTTGGAGATATAAAACGTTTTCATGCATTAATGCAATCCAAAATCGTGCCATGCATTGGTGTTGGGAAATATTCTCCAAATGCAGCTGTCTCCGGGCAAATGGGTTGGCAGCCGCCAGTTGTGCGTCAATGGAAACACATATCAGGGTTTTGGGCATGCTTAGCTAATACCGACAATTCCAGATTATATAAGCGAGTTTCACTATGGACGAATGCTAAATCTGCAAGTTATTAAAACTGGTTTTACGATGTCAAGAGACAGTTTGCAGACATTACTTTGATGGATTACTGTAACCTATATATACCTATTCATAAGAACAATTTAGTATATAGTGTGGAAAATGCTGTAATGGAGAAATATGTTACTGACTGGTACACCTCTATTAACAGTGTGAACGGTGTTTCTGGACGTAGTCGCAATAAGCTTAGACTCTGTGTAGGTGTGCGTTCGAACTGCGCACGTGCAGATCCACCCAACACTAGTTCAAATCCCCCAAGATTCTGGATGCATTGCGAAACAGATTAAATAAATAAAAATTAAACTTTTCGTAAAATTTAAATTGTGAATTGGATCTTTTAATTATAGCCCGACCCGCCCCGGTATCTCATAGCAAGCGAGTTTCTCCCTACAACTACATACAACCAACCAACATACATTTAAGACACGAAAAGAAGGCCGGGTCGGCACCTGTATGATTTATTTCGAAGACGGTCCCTTTTAGGGTCATATCCTCCACCATTTGTCAGCTCACAGCAGCAATAATGTTGCCGGTGTCTTCCCTGGGGTCCTCGTCATTATCTAGAAGTCACGTCCCACCGTCTCCTTGAAGGAACCGGCTAAATCAATCGCCAGCTATCCACCGTCTCCATTGCTGACTCACCAAGTAGGTGAGTTAGTATGTTGCCACTCATACTGAGTCACTCGGCTTCTACTGTTCCGATATCGTGGCTTCCGTCAGCGAAGTAATTGACCTAATTTCCTGATGTGATCTGTGCCTATATCACGAAGTGCACGTTGTGGAGGAGACCTGGGTAAATGCGTCTATTTTTATACTGCACAAATGTTCTAAATATATAATAAAACAGGTTCCTGTAGTCTAGTCTCGAAAACGAGTAACATACGAGACTCCCTGAAATAGCATGTATACAGTGCATGTGATCTTACTGGGGAAATAATAAATTGCCGACGTGGTTTGCTTTGCTTTGCGCTCTCGAATTTCAAATTAAATACTGAAACACAGCTAGACAAAACTTCATGGGATTCCGAATCTTATTGAAATTACATTTAATTGCAACATCTCGCGTGGTTGCTGTAATCAAGTTATTAGTTCAGTCAAACATGTGTTAGTGATCACCTCCATTAAGCAGCCAACGTGTATTAAGCAGCAAGTTTCTAGATTCCCAATATGTCATTTTATTATACAGTTGATCTCTATTAAGCAGCCATCTGTGGTAAGCATACTTAGTTATTATGATACTTTTGACAGTTGGACTTCTCTAAGTAATATGATAAGTATTTTAATTTAAAATGTATATCACTGAACCGGCAACACTCTGTGATACACTTCTTGGAAGTGGATTCTAGTTTGGTGTTTTCTAGTAACGCTGTATTGCATACTGTTCTGTATATGACTTGATTGATCTGAACGCTCGACTAAAAGATACAGATTTCAATATGTTGTCCATTTTAATATTACACTAGTAGCAGGTTTATATGTCACTTTTTGTTGTAAATAGAGTATATCGCATATATAGATGTCACTGTAATTATGATTGCATTTAGAAATGTTTCAAGATTTCGAGTATGTAAAATTATATACTATAGTTCATCCCTATAGTAATATGGTATGCCAATAATTATCACCTACATTTGTTGTCATAATTTTATACTTATGTTGTAGAATGTAATATTGCTATGTCACTAAAAACTGTATAGTTTATGTGAATAAAATATGTTCGTTCGTTCGTTCGTTCGTTCGTTCGTTCGTTCGTTCGTTCGTTCGTTCGTTCGTTCGTTCGTTCGTTCGTTCGTTCGTTCGTTCGTTCGTTCGTTCGTTCGTTCGTTCGTTCGTTCGTTTCGTTCGTTCGTTCGTTCGTTCGTTCGTTCGTTCGTTCGTTCGTTCGTTCGTTCGTTCGTTCGTTCGTTCGTTCGTTCGTTCGTTCGTTCGTTCGTTCGTTCGTTCGTTCGTTCGTTCGTTCGGATATGATAGCGCAGTTGTAGCGCGTTCGCTTCGTGTGTAATATGCCCCAGAGGTCGAGCCCCGCTGGAGCCGTTACGAGTGTGCTCTTAGGAAAGGCACTTAAGTTCCTCATTGCCTCTTATCTCTCCCTCACGGCGACGGAGTCCACCTGGAATGAGATCCGTAAGGCGATTAATATAGTGTTGTAAAAACTTGTTTCGCAATTGTGCTAAATTAAATGTGTATATATTATTAAATTAAACGTTTTCAAATGTAGCAGAGTTTGTCAAACTTGTTCATTTCACATAGTATAGAGAAGTATTCATATGTATACCTCTGCGACCTAAAATATGCATGTAGTGCTTCTAAGAAAAGTGCTTCTGAAATTTGAAAATTAAGAAACTGTAGGCCGTAAGCAATTTTTGGAAGTACACTCTACACCCGTTATGTCAAACTCGGTTATGTCGAATTATCTGGTTATCTCGAAGTTGGATCAAAGTCTCGTTTCAGACACTATCATTTTACATATAATTGGATCTGTTTATATCAAATTTCGTTACGTCAAACGTCCGTTATGTCGAAGTATTTTGTTAGGTCCGACGGAATTCGACATAACGGATGTAGACTGTATTTCAAAAAAAATATGTAGAAAGTAAATGAAATGATCATCATTTGATCAAATTATAATTATGTTTCTACTCCAGGAGATGACAGTATCGATGTATTGAAAGTATTGTTAACAAGCAGACTGTTTGTAATTATCAGAATTTGGATAATACTGATTGTTGATAAATTAGATGTGCATATTCCCAGTGTTCTAGCAATAAGTAAGACGACCCCATAACCGGAAAAAGCTGCCGGAAGTGCTGATATGTTATTGAGTGTATTGCTATTTTAGGGTCCAATTTATGTAATATATTTCATGATCAAAGGCAAGGTTTTTATCTCTCATTGTTATCGTATTCTTCATCCCACAATGGTCATATTATAGAAATTGTCATTGATTCATAAGCAATAATGATAATTGTTCACTCAACCAGGAATATTTATTTTGACTTGTTTATGTGTCCTGCCCTATTGTACAGTGCAGAGTTATGGGGATTTCTAAATGAAATTCATTGTTAGAGTTCATTTAGTTTTGCAAAACATTTCTGAATGGTAGACAAACTGCGTGTTCTTCAGCTCTGTACGGTGAACGAGGACGTCATACATTGTGGATGCATTTGCATAGTTCGTTATTTTAGAATAGTATACATTACTGGTGTAAAATAATTCATTTGGACACTTATAATAAATGCAATGTTATAATTATGTACACTGTCTTAAGAATTGGTTATCTGATTATGCCTAGGTATTTAACTATAACTCATGTAATGGTAATATAACATTATTCATATATAATAATGTTAAAATGGGTCATCATTTTATATTATCCAGCAATGGCATGTCTCTATTTATACTAGTCCAGTTCTTGTAAGGTATAGTCATTCTAAGATGTATTACGGTTATGATAATTACTTGCGATTGTTAAAGCAACACTACATTAGTGAAATCGCAAATTTCTACAGAATGTATTTCCTATTATATGATATAATTGTTTTCCAAATATTTGCCCCATATACTGAGTATTTCAACTAATAAACAAACGTCGTATACACGGTTTATTGACATAACAAAATAATGTAAATAGGGTCGACATTCATGCGTAATTCAACTCGTGTATCCTGAATAACACGATTTATGATACAGATTTACCGTTATATCTCACATGTGTGCCTATGCATATTTATGTGTAGACTAGTCTTAGTTAAATTATCATTAAACGACATTTTCACGCGTTTAGTATTTACTCCGATGACACACAAACATCAATTCAGGAGCGTGGATGATCGTTATATGAAATCCTACTTTCAATGTTGAAAGTATGTAGATCACAAACACACTGTTTATTGATTCAATGTTAGTGTTCGAATGTATTCGGAAGAATTTGTAGTAGCAACGCATTTATACGTGAACAATGCCGAATAAACCGAATTGGGGTTATTTTCTCTGTACCATAGTCACTTGTGTGCATACAAAAATGTACATATATGTTGATTTCCTTATTAATAATTGATACTAATTAATGAGTTATGATGTTATGATTTCACTAGGAAGATATTACCATCCACTGTATATCTGGATTTACACTCCGTGACTGATAGGACTAAATTCTCGTTTATAGAATTAGCTATTGATATATATATATGTGTTGTACTTTGAATGTATTTGGGAAGTAGGTTTCCCAAATGCATATTCAAATAGCGCAAGGCTATATAATTAACATTGAAACATTAATATACACGTACGCCTCCTAATTAAGAAATAATATTTGTCTTTCAGTTATTTATTGGTGAATAAAACATGGTTTGGAGTTCTGATGCGTAGGAATTAACCACGCAGGTCGTAAATGGTTAATGCCGGCTCCCATAACAACAAACCATGTTATATTTGACTATAAGTTACGAATATTATTTCGATTGTAACATGACCAAATTATCTAAAAAGCGCAACAATAGTTGGAGTTGTTATTTAGAGTGCGTATGATGTTCAGTGTGTTTTGATTGAACGCTTGGAAAACTTTAAAACAGTTTTAATAACCTTAAAAATAGTGCACGAGCTAAGTTTTTTCTCACAACCATTTCAATCCTTAGCTTTAGCAGTTCCGGATTTCGTACATTGATTTCCGCTCTACAGTTTCGTTTACTTACTGTGCTATAAATAGCTTAACTTAACAAATGAAGTTGTTATCATCTAACAGGTGATTAATGTAAATAATTTGGATAAAAGAAACAGTTTCCGCCAGGATTGATCGACTTGGTTCCCCTATCAATTGCTTTCTAATGTCGCTAAACGTATTTGGACTATTTGGACTATTTTATTATTGAGCTTGATCCATGTGTCTAGTATATCCTTTTATCACATTGAGCTTGATCCATGTGTCTAGTATATCCTTTTATCACATTGAGCTTGATCCATGTGTCTAGTATATCCTTTTATCACATAATCTTGCTTGATTTTAGTTTCATTTTCATACAGCCATCTGCATTTGACACATTCGACATATAGTTTGTGTTCATGCTTTATAGGTTGAAAATCAACTGTTTAAATATATAAAATTGCATAAATATGTACTAGCGAAATTTGGTGATTAAAAGTATTGTTTCGATTATTTGCTTGGAGTTATTTGGTTATCAGGGACTATTTAATACGACCCGCGGATGCACATTACTGATTGCCTTGCTATGTTCTAAGGCTCAACATTATACTAGCAAGCAATAGTTGTTCCAATGTTTGATTGTTATTACTGTGGTAATGTGATAGAAAGAGTTTTACATGAGTTGTAATTTCATACCATATTTTATGAACTCGCTTCATGAAATATTGTATGAAATCACAATTCATACAAGATCCTATACTTATGTTGTGTTTATTATAATATGTACATATATTATACTATATTAAAGATTGAAATGCATTCAATTATTTACAGGTAATATCTGACTCCGCTTTGAAGGATGCCAAGAAGCTTGTACTCAATGCATTCGATGAAAACAAAGACGGTCGTATAGACATTGCCGAGGTAGTAGTAATAGTAGTAGTAGTAGTAGTAGTAATCTTTATTTATATCTCACCATTGCTCCTACTGTATTTACAGTAATATTACATGACTAGTTTACATAATAAAAGTACAATGCCACTCCAACATTGAGCTATAATAGATGAACACAATTATACACAAGGACGCTAAGAAGCTTGTACTCAATGTTTTCGATGAAACAAAGATTGTCATTGCCGAGGTTAGATTATTATAAAAGTGTTTCAGCAAATGCAAGGGTCCATGCTATTGCCTGTCAGAGCCGATGAACACCTCGGATTAAATGATTGTGGTTCAGCAAACGCAAGGGTCCATGTTATTGTCTGTCAGAGACGATGAACACATCGGATTAACTGATTGTGGTTCAGCAAACGCAAGGGTCCATGTTATTGTCTGTCAGAGACGATGAACACATCGGATTAAATGATTGTGGATCAGCAAATGCAAGGGTCCATGCTATTGCCTGTCAGAGACGATGAACACATCGGATTAAATGATTGTGGATCAGCAAATGCAAGGGTCCATGCTATTGCCTGTCAGAGACGATGAACCAGAGCCGATGAACACCTCGGATTAAATGATTGTGGTTCAGCAAATGCAAGGGTCCATGCTATTGCCTGTCAGAGACGATGAACACATCGGATTAAATGATGGTGGATCAGCAAATGCAAGGGTCCATGCTATTGCCTGTCAGAGACGATGAACACATCGGATTAAATGACTGTGGTTCAGCAAATACAAGGGTCCATGCTATTGTCTGTCAGAGGCGATGAACACATCGGATTAAATGATTGTGGTTCAGCAAATACAAGGGTCCATGCTATTGCCTGTCAGAGACGATGAACACATCGGATTAAATGATTGGCACACACTTCAAAATGGCAGCCATGTCAGCCATTTTGTCATATTTTTCAAATTGCTATATCGTTGTCATTTGAAGTTAAATTGTGAAATTTATTGCAGCTTTTTGAAGATTTAGCGACCATCCACCCTCCATTATAATGTTCGAAAGTAATATCCGCTATGTATCAATTCGATATTATATAAGCATTTGCAACCCCTGGTTTATGTTTTGTTTTTCCAGTTAGCTCAGATTCTGCCAATGGAACAGAACTTCCTCCTCTTGTTTAGGAGGGATCATCCTTTAGAGTCCAGCGTGGAGTTTATGAAGGTAAGATTACGAAAGCGCCAACGCAAATCTCCCTATTTCCGGACACTACCTGTTTTCGATTTGATTTGCAAATGAAGTCATCGCTGTCTCATACACGTGTACCCTAAACACCCTTGCACAGAGAGATATATGCAAAGAAATATTTGTTTATTTTGTAACAAGTCTAATGCTTGGCTTTACAAGGTCACGTGTCAATCATATAATATTACCGGAAAACACATTTATGGTACATGAAATATTATTGGTGTCCGAAACTTAGGGAACATTTTATTTTAAAAGTTGTTACGCAATCTGTGTTTAGTTAAGCGTATTAAATGCAAGAATCATCACTTTACATAGTAATATTATGTCATCTACTATAAAAGAGACTGACTATAAGTTATTCACATTCAAACAGTAGGTGACCGAATACCGGTACGCCCATGTTACATGCTCGGGTTCGTACCGCATATGCCAATATAACTGCTATGATCTTCTGCTGTCGATATTGATACGTATAAGATATAAGCAGAAACCATCCAATATGTAAAATAGTCGCATACTTGCATAAAACACACACTTATAAGTTATAATATAAAATCTTACTAATCCAATTGTTCATTTCGTACATTTACGCATATTATTTAATAGAATACGCTGGCCTTTTGAAAGCCGTCCAATTATTAAAGGATGAATATCATTTTATTATTGAATGCTTACTTTATACTGATTTAAGAACACTTTACATCAAGAAATGAGAGACATTGTTCAGATACTGCTCACTGAATACTCTTTAAGGAGGATAGGTCATCCGTATTGGGTTCCACTGTTTAAGGAGGATAGGTTCTCCGTATGGGTTTCCACTATTTAAGGAGGATAGGTTCTCCGTATGGGTTTCCACTGTTTAAGGAGGATAGGTCATCCGTATTGGTTTCCACTGTTTAAGGAGGATAGGTTCTCCATATGGGTTTCCACTGTTTAAGGGGGATAGGTTCTCCTTATTGGTTTCCTCTGTTTAAGGAGGATA
This sequence comes from Archivesica marissinica, assembly GCA_014843695.1. NCBI lineage: Eukaryota > Metazoa > Mollusca > Bivalvia > Venerida > Vesicomyidae > Archivesica > Archivesica marissinica. Next base: position 45,361,024 of record CM026395.1, on the reverse strand, counting down.
GGTTCTCCGTATGGGTTTCCACTGTTTAAGGAGGATAGGTTCTCCGTATTGGTTTCCTCTGTTTAAGGAGGATAGGTGCTCCGTATAGGTTTACTTTGTTTAAGGAGGATATGTTCTCCTTATTGGTGTCCTCTCATTAAGGAGGATAGGTTCTCCTTATTGGTTTCCTCTGTTTAAGGAGGATAGGTTTTTCGTATTGGTTTCCTATGTTTAAGGAGGATAGGTTCTCCGTATTGGTTTCCTCTGTTTTATCGTTGTTTCCTATGCACCATATGCTTTAAGGAGGATAGGTTCTCCGTATGGGTTTCCACTGTTTAAGGGGGATAGGTTCTCCGTATTTGTTTCCTCTGTTTAAGGAGGATAGGTTCTTCTTATTGGTTTCCTGTGTTTAAGGAGGATAGGTTCTCCGTATTGGTTTCCTCTGTTTAAGGAGGATAGGTTCTCCGTATTGGTTTCCTGTGTTTAAGGAGGATAGGTTCTCCGTATGGGTTTCCACTGTTTAAGGAGGATATGTTCTCCGTATTGGTTTCCTCTGTTTAAGGAGGATAGGTGCTCCGTATAGGTTTCCTCTGTTTAAGGAGGATATGTTCTCCGTATTGGTTTCCTCTGTTTAAGGAGGATAGGTGCTCCGTATTGGTTTCCTTTGTTTAAGGAGGATATGTTCTCCTTATTGGTTTCCTTTGTTTACGGAGGATAGGTTCTCCTTATTGGTTTCCTTTGTTTAAGGAGGATAGGTTCTCCGTATTGGTTTCCTTTGTTTAAGGAGGATAGGTTCTTCTTATTGGTTTCCTTTGTTTAAGGAGGATATGTTCTCCTTATTGGTTTCCTTTGTTTAAGGAGGATAGGTTCTCCTTATTTGGTTTCCTTTGTTTAAGGAGGATAGGTTCTCCGTATTGGTTTCCTTTGTTTAAGGAGGATAGGTTCTCCTTATTGGTTTCCTTTGTTTAAGGACGATAGGTTCTCCTTATTGGTTTCCTTTGTTTAAGGAGGATATGTTCTCCTTATTGGTTTCCTTTGTTTAAGGAGGATATGTTCTCCGTATTGGTTTCCTCTGTTTAAGGAGGATATGTTCTCCTTATTGGTTTCCTTTGTTTAAGGAGGATATGTTCTCCTTATTGGTTTCCTTTGTTAAGGAGGATATGTTCTCCTTATTGGTTTCCTCTGTTTAAGGAGGATAGGTTCTCCTTATTGGTTTCCTTTGTTTAAGGAGGATATGTTCTCCTTATTGGTTTCCTCTGTTTAAGGAGGATAGGTTCTCCGTACTGGTTTCCTCTGTTTAAGGAGGATATGTTCTCCGTATTGGTTTCCTCTGTTTAAGGAGGATAGGTGCTCCGTATAGGTTTCCTTTGTTTAAGGAGGATATGTTCTCCTTATTGGTGTCCTCTCTTTAAGGAGGATAGGTTCTCCTTATTGGTTTCCTATGTTTAAGGAGGACATGTTCTCCGTATTGGTTTCCTCTGTTTTATCGTTGTTTCCTATGCACCATATGCTTTAAGTAGGATAGGTTCTCTGTATTGGTTTCCTCTGTTTAAGGAGTATAGGTTCTCAGTATATGTTTCCTCTGTTTAAGGAGGATAGGTTCTCGGTATTGGTTTCCTCTTTTTAAGGAGGATAGGTCCTCCGTATTGGTTTCCTCTGTTTTTTCGCTATATCCTATGCACCATATGCTTTAAGGAGGACAAGTCCTCCGTATTGGTGTCCTCTGTTTTATCGTTATTTCCTATGCACCATATGTTTTAAGGAGGATAGGTTCTCCGCATTGGTTTCCTCTGTTTTATTGTTATTTCCTATGCACCATATGCTTTAAGGAGGATAGGTCATCCGTATTGGTTTCCTCTGTTTTATCGTTATTTCCTATGCACCATATGCTATCATTGTATCCTTTTTCTCATCTTATAATTATCAAATCCAGATATTTTGAATACTGCAAAGAAATGTTATCAATTAATTAACATGATTTTAATAAAATCGCAATAAATCATACCGCAGCATCTGGTCAGGAAACAAACGAAAATAATAAAGGATTCCAACTGAAAGGAACAATATACATTTCGGGATAAATCAGACTTTATCTATCGAAGAAGGTAATAGAAAACGCAGCGATATCGCTCATTGGAAATCATTGACGAAACCAAACAACAACCCCGTTTTCATCCAGCAAGACCATCCTTCTATCCAATCAACGCCAGGCACAGTATATCATCATTATTTTGAATAGTTTATGCAACGGAAATAGATTGAAACGATTACTACCTCAGGAGCCTCCTTATGGTAACTCTTCCATCTCCCAGAAGCTATTGCAATAGATTTTCGTATTCTCTGTGTGCAATGATAAAATGTGGTTTGTCGGGAATATGGGAATCGCAAAACTCTCCGAACCACAAGTGGCTTCAGCTGACAGTAAATAAACAAAGATATGTTCATAAATGACTGGCATGCAGTTGTTACACAAATTCAAATAATAGCAAGATTTATAGAATTCTTAAAACAAACTTTGGTTTTGAAACTTATGTCACATGGGTTACTTTTAGAACAATCCTGGCGTAGGTTCATATACTTTATTTTCCTATTACAGTTGGCATAAAACAAATATACGGTTTAGGATAATATAAAAAACAACATAAAAAGAATACAACAGTACTCAATAAAGCAATCGACGCCTTAGGGTAATAGAATAATACATATAATTACAACAGCGTCTCTTGAATTTCTATTTCTATATATCAGAGTAATCTGAAAATCTCAATTAACATTATAATGTTTATCTCGTAAGAGAATCGTGTTCTGACTGCCAGGAAAGATATTCCAAATACCCACCAGTGAGAGGATCAGTCTTCAACAACCAATGCATGCACTTCTTTCATACATTCATACACATAAAACAGACACAACAATGTGTGTGTTTCTTATAGTGTATTATATTTAAAGGGCCAGCCATTTCCTACTTATAATATACCTATTTTTATGAACATCAGTAGTTCCCGAATCCTATGCTTTTATGCCAGGCGCCAGGCTGGTAGACAATCAGTAACCACTATTTAACTAGCTGGCGGCTCACCAAGCGACCTATATCAGAACGAACTCCTTACGAGGTTCGAACCTTCGACCTCCCCCTCCGTAGGCGGACGACTTAACCACGGATACGGTTGATATGTGTTCACGGAGAATTTGATCGAAATTGCATGGGTAACATCGGCTATTTCCGTCGTTGACGTACATTGCCGATGTCACCTATACAATTACTTAAGTTAGAACACATATAACAACCGGATTCGACACCCCCGTCTGACCCTAATAAAATTAAGTCTTTCAGATGGGACGTTAAACGGAGGTCTCATGTCGGTGCTGTGCACTAGTGCTGAAACGGTTACTAGAAATGTGTAACCGGTTATTCGGTCGTATTAACCGCGATTAACCGGTTAACCGGGACTCTGTTAGTACAACTTGCATGCCACCAATCAAATATTTCAGTTGACACAGACGCCATGAGTCTTAAGTACTAAATGAAACGCTCACAAGTGCAAATAGAATATACAGTATAAATATTAATGTTGTCTGCGATATATACTCACAATTATTACATGTGACTAGGGAAACGTTCAAACTTAATATGTTCTTTCATCGAGTGTGACTTAAACTTTCACTTGCAAAAAGAAAGCGAATTTTGATTAGTCGTTTATATAGTATATGTTGTAGCTTCTTATCCACATATAACATTTGACTGATGAATTTAGCTGGAGAGAATTTTATAGAGCAGCTACGAAATCATCACTGATTGTATTAAAACAATTATGATGAAGAGAAAATTGGTTTGCCGTGCTAAGGTTAAAATATTCTTAAATAATAAAAAAGTGCGAATATTTTCTACAGTTTTAATGAACACGAAATCAAATGAAGTTGTAATTTTTGAAAACAATGTTTTAACTAGCTTAACACATATATAAACAATCATGTACTGCTATCTACTAACTGAGGCTTTTAAAGTTCTGAGGTCTGACATTGATCGATGACTAGTATTGACTACTCCTTTTCTGTTGGCAACTCCGGAAGTCTGGGTAAAGCAAGAACTGTTTCAGCGTCAACCATACTAGGGCTAGGCCCAACAGTCTCGCTGGAAACCTCTTGCTTTACCGAGATGTTTGGCGCCCCACTTTTACGAGATCTCAAGTAGTTCCTAATGAATATAAGTTTGTCAACTGTATCCGAGTCCAGCGCTGCTCGCCTCTTAGTCACGAGATGTCCTGTGTCGGAGAATACTCTTTCTGACGGTACCGACGTACCGGGAATACAGTGATAACATAAGGGAAGAACATTTTACTACTACAGCATTGGCAAGGGAGATTACCGGCCGCTAAGGACAATAATCGCGGAAAGGGGAATTAATCAGTCCGTTTAACCGGTTAGTGATTTTGTAACCGGTTGATCGTCAAATTTGTAATCGTACCGGTTAACCGGGTAATCGCTTCAGCACTACTGTACACCGTGCACGTAAAGAACCAAGAAGACTGGAATGGGTCTCCGTCTGTATCATTGTACTACCCCCCAACAATCTAAAATGGCTAATCTCTTCAGGAGGCGTCGCTCATATTGGAAACCGGTAGCAACGATAAATAAACGTAAAACACACACTATCTTAAAGAAGTCACCTCAGATGTTCTTTCATATATGATTAAATTTCTAACTAGAAATCATCATCTTCCGACTGAAACTGGTAACTGGGCCATAACTACCTTTAAATCTGAGCATTTGTAATTTTGTCGAACAGATATTGGAGACGAGTTGCGCCATGTACTGAATTGTGCACATTGTATTGCTGATGGAAAAACCGTATAACCATAACAATAAGCTTGTCAATCTTCCACGGTATTAGTCAGTGGTGTAACTTGTCAATCTTCCACGGTATTGGTCAGTGGTGTAACTTGTCAATCTTCCACGGTATTGGTCAGTGGTGTAACTTGTCAATCTTCCACGGTATTGGTCAGTGGTGTAGCTTGTCAATCTTCCACGGTATTGGTCATTGGTGTAGCTTGTCAATCTTCCACGGTATTGGTCAGTGGTGTAGCTTGTCAATCTTCCACGGTATTGGCCAGTGGTGTAGCTTGTCAATCTTCCACGGTATTGGTCAGTGGTGTAGCTTGTCAATCTTCCACGGTATTGGTCAGTGATGTAGCTTGTCAATCTTCCACGGTATTGACCAGTGGTGTAGCTTGTCAATCTTCCACGGTATTGGCCAGTGGCGTAGCTTGTCAATAGTCCACGGTATTTGCCAGTGGTGTAGCTTGTCAATCTTCCACGGTATTGGCCAGTGGTCTACCTTGTCAATATTCCACGGTATTGGCCAGCGGCGTAGCTTATCAATATTCCACGGTATTGGCCAGTGGCGTAGCTTGTCAATCTTCCACGGTATTGGCCAGTGGCGTAGCTTGTCAATCTTCCACGGTATTGGCCAGTGGTGTAGCTTGTCAATATTCCACGGTATTGGCCAGTGGCGTAGCTTGTCAATATTCCACGGTATTCAGTGGTGTAGCTTGTCAATCTTCCACGGTATTGGCCAGTGGTCTACCTTGTCAATATTCCACGGTATTGGCCAGCGGCGTAGCTTATCAATATTCCACGGTATTGGCCAGTGGCGTAGCTTGTCAATCTTCCACGGTATTGGCCAGTGGCGTAGCTTGTCAATCTTCCACGGTATTGGCCAGTGGTGTAGCTTGTCAATATTCCACGGTATTGGCCAGTGGCGTAGCTTGTCAATATTCCACGGTATTGGCCAGTGGTGTAGCTTGTCAATATTCCACGGTATTGGCCAGCGGCGTAGCTTGTCAATCTTCCACGGTATTAGCCAGTGGCGTAGCTTGTCAATCTCCCACAGTATTGGCCAGCGGCGTAGCTTGTCAATCGTCCACGGTATTGGCCAGTGGTGTAGCTTGTCAATAGTCCACGGTATTGGCCAGTGGCGTAGCTTGTCAATAGTCCACGGTATTGGTCAGTGATGTAGTTTGTCAATCTTCCACGGTATTGGCCAGTGGTGTAGCTTGTCAATCTTCCACGGTATTGGCCAGTGGCGTAGCTTGTCAATAGTCCACGGTATTGGCCAGTGATGTAGTTTGTCAATCTTCCACGGTATTGGCCAGTGGTGTAGCTTGTCAATCTTCCACGGTATTGGCCAGCGGCGTAGCTTGTCAAACTCCCACAGTATTGGCCAGCGGCGTAGCTTGTCAATCGTCCACGGTATTGGCCAGTGGTGTAGCTTGTCAATAGTCCACGGTATTGGCCAGTGGCGTAGCTTGTCAATCTTCCACGGTTTTGACCAGTTGTGTAGCTTGTCAATATTCCACGATATTGGCCAGTGATGTAGTTTGTCAATCTCCCACAGTATTGGCCAGCGGCGTAGCTTGTCAATCGTCCACGGTATTGGCCAGTGGTGTAGCTTGTCAATATTCCACGGTATTGGCCAGTGGTGTAACTTGTCAATCTTCCACGGTATTGACCAGTTGTGTAGCTTGTCAATATTCCACGGTAATGGCCAGTGGTGTAGCTTGTCAATATTCCACTGTGTTGGCCAGTGGCGCAGCTTGTCAATATTCCACGGTATTGGCCAGTGGCGTAGCTTGTCAATCTTCCACGGTGTTGGCCAGTGACGTAGCTAGTCAATATTCCACGGTATTGGCCAGTGGCGTAGCTTGTCAATAGTCCACGGTATTGGCAAGCGGTGTAGCTTGTCAATATTCCACGGTATTGGCCAGTGGTGTAGCTTGTCAATCTTCCACGGTATTGGCCAGTGGCGTAGCTTGTCAATAGTCCACGGTATTGGCCAGCGGCGTAGCTTGTCAATCGTCAACGGTATTGGCCAGTGGTGTAGCTTGTCAATATTCCACGGTATTAGCCAGTGGTGTAGCTTGTCAATATTCCACAGTAATGGCCAGTGGTGTAGCTTGTCAATCTTCCACGGTATTGGCCAGTGGCGTAGCTTGTCAATAGTCCACGGTATTGGCCAGCGGCGTAGCTTGTCAATCGTCAACGGTATTGGCCAGTGGTGTAGATTGTCAATATTCCACGGTATTGACCAGTGGCGTAGTTTGTCATTCTTGTACGTTATGGGCCAGTGGCGTAGCTTGTCAATCTTCCATGGTATTGGCCAGTGGCTTAGCTTGTCAATCTTCCACGGTATTTGCCAGTGGTGTAGCTTGTCAATCTTCCACGGTATTGGCCAGTGGTCTACCTTGTCAATCTTCCACGGTATTGGCCAGCGGCGTAGCTTATCAATATTCCAAGGTATTGGCCAGTAGCGTAGCTTGTCAATCTTCCACGGTATTGGCCAGTGGCGTAGCTTGTCAATCTTCCACGGTATTGGCCAGTGGTGTAGCTTGTCAATATTCCACGGTATTGGCCAATGGTGTAGCTTGTCAATCTTCCACGGTATTGGCCAGTGGTGTAGCTTGTCAATATTCCACTGTATTGGCCAGTGGCGTAGCTTGTCAATAGTCCATGGTATTGGCCAGTGGCGTAGCTTGTCAATCTCCCACAGTATTGGCCAGTGGCGTAGCTTGTCAATCTTCCACGGTATTGGCCAATGGTCTACCTTGTCAATCTTCCACGGTATTGGCCAGCGGCGTAGCTTATCAATATTCCACGGTATTGGCCAGTGGCACCAACCCACACCACACCAACCCACAACCAGTAGCTTGTCAATATTCCACGGTATTGGCCAGTGGTGTAGCTTGTCAATATTCCACGGTATTGGCCAGTGGCATAGCTTGTCAAAAGTCCACGGTATTGGCCAGCGGCGTAGCTTGTCAATCGTCAACGGTATTGGCCAGTGGTGTAGATTGTCAATATTCCACGGTATTGACCAGTGGCGTAGTTTGTCATTCTTGTACGTTATGGGCCAGTGGCGTAGCTTGTCAATCTTCCATGGTATTGGCCAGTGGCTTAGCTTGTCAATCTTCCAAGGTATTTGCCAGTGGTCTACCTTGTCAATCTTCCACGGTATTGGCCAGCGGCGTAGCTTATCAATATTCCACGGTATTTGCCAGTGGCGTAGCTTGTCAATCTTCCACGGTATTGGCCAGTGGCGTAGCTTGTCAATCTTCCACGGTATTGGCCAGTGGCGAAGCTTGTCAATCTTCCACGGTATTGGCCAGTGGTGTAGCTTGTCAATATTCCACGGTATTGGCCAATGGTGTAGCTTGTCAATCTTCCACGGTATTGGCCAGTGGTGTAGCTTGTCAATATTCCACTGTATTGGCCAGTGGCGTAGCTTGTCAATAGTCCATGGTATTGGCCAGTGGCGTAGCTTGTCAATCTCCCACAGTATTGGCCAGTGGCGTAGCTTGTCAATATTCCACGGTATTGGCCAGTGGTGTAGCTTGTCAATATTACACGGTATTGGCCAGTGGCGTAGCTTGTCAATATTCCACGGTATTGGCCAGTGGTGTAGCTTGTCAATATTCCACGGTATTGGCCAGCGGCGTAACTTGTCAATAGTCCACGGTATTGGCCAGTGGCGTAGCTTGTCAATAGTCCACGGTATTGGCCAGTGGCGTAGCTTGTCAATATTCCACAGATTGGCCAGTGGCGTAGCTTGTCAATATTCCACGGTATTGACCAGTGGCGTAGCTTGTCATTCTTCCACGTTATGGGCCAGTGGCGTAGCTTGTCAATCTTCCACGGTATTGGCCAGCGGCGTAGCTTGTCAATATTCTTCGATATTGGCCTGTGGCGCAACTTGTCAATATTCCACGGTATTGGCCAGTGGCGTAGCTTGTCAATATTCAACAGTATTGACCAGTGGCGTAGCTTTTCAATCTTGCACGGTGTTGGCCAGTGGCGTAGCTTGTCAATCTTCCACGGTATTGGCCAGTGGCGTAGCTTGTCAATCTTCCACGGTATTGGCCAGTGACGTAGCTAGTCAATATTCCATGGTATTGGCCAGTGGTGTAGCTTGTCAATATTCCACGGTATTGGCATGTAGTGTAGTTTGTCAATATTCCACGGTATTGATCAATGGTGTAGCTTGTCAATCTTCCACGGTATTGGCCAGTGGCGTTGCTTATCAATAGTCCACGGTATTGGCCAGTGATGTAGTTTGTCAATCTCCCACAGTATTCGCCAGCGCCGTAGCTTGTCAATCGTCCACAGTATTGGCCAGTGGTGTAATTTGTCAATATTCCACGGTATTGGCTAGTGACGTAGCTTGTCAATATTCCACGGTATTGGCCAGTGGCGTAGCTTGTCAATATTCCACGGTATTGACCAATGGTGTAGCTTGTCAATCTTCCATGTTATTGGCCAGAGGCATGGCTTCCTATTCGTTCTGTATTAGCCCTTACCTACACATTAACTTATAATGTTGAAAATATGAAAACATGAAAATATGAAAATATGAATAATGCATGAAAACATTAAGGGTTAATGGGTGGGGTGCATGATATGCAGCGGACCAATCGAATATGACAATACATCGGTATTTCATTACATTTTAATTGATATATGAAGCTTTTCGGAACTGTACAACTATGTTATTGTCTCATTAATACATACTTAAACATGCCTCACAATGCAGCTGCAGCGATATACACTACATTACCTAAACATGCCCCACAATGCAGCTGCAGCGATATACACAACATTACTTAAACATGACCCACAATGCAGCTGCAGCGATATACACTACATTACTTAAACATGCCCCACAATGCAGCTGCAGCAATATACACTACATTACTTAAACATGCCCCACAATGCAGCTACAGCGATATACACTACATAACTTAAACATGCCCCACAATGCAGCTGCAGCGATATACACTACAATATTTAAACATGCCTCCACAATGCAGATGCAGCGGTATACACTACATTACTTAAACATGCCCCGCAATGCAGCTGCAGCAATATACACTACATTACTTAAACATGGCTCACAATGCAGCTGCAGCGATATACACTACATTACTTAAACATGCCCCACAATGCAGCTGCAGCGATATACACTACAATACTTAAACATGCCACCACAATGCAGCTACAGCCATATACACTACATTACTTAAACATGCCACACAATGCAGCAATATACACTACATTACTTAAACATGCCTCACAATACAGTGATATACACTACATTACTTAAACATGCCCCACAATGCAGCTGCAGCGATATACACTACAACACTTATACATGCCACACAATGCAGCTGCAGCGATATACACTACATTACTTAAACATGCATCACAATGCAGCTGCAGCGATATACACTACATTACTTAAACATGCCTCACAATACAGTGATATACACTACATTACTTATACATGCCCCACAATGCAGCTGCAGCGATATACACTACATTACTTAAACATGCCCCACAATGCAGCTGCAGCGATATACACTACATTACTTAAACATACCTCACAATGCAGCTGCAGCAATATACACTACAATACTTAAGAATGCCTCACAATGCAGCTGCAGGAATATACACTACAATACTTAAACATGCCCCACAATGCAGCGATATACACTACATTACTTAAACATGTCCCACAATGCAGCGATATACACTACATTACTTAAACATGCCCCACAATACAGGGATATACACTACATTACTTAAACATGCCCCACAATGCAGCGATATAAACTACATTACTTAAATATGCCCCACAATGCAGCTGCAGCAATATACACTATATTACTTAAACATACCCCCCCAGTGCCGCTGCAGCGATATACACTACATTACTTAAACATGCCCCACAATGCAGCTGCAGAGATATACACTACAATACTTAAACATGCTTCCACAATGCAGATGCAGCAATATACACTACATTACTTAAACATGCCCCACAATGCAGCTGCAGCAATATACACTACATTACTTAAACATGGCTCACAATGCAGCTGCAGCGATATACACTACATTACTTAAACATGCCCCACAATGCAGCTGCAGCGATATACACTACAATACATAAACATGCCCCACAATGCAGCGATATACACTACATTACTTAAGCATGCCCCACAATACAGCGATATACACTACATTACTTAAACATGCCCCACAATGCAGCGATATACACTACATTACTTAAACATGCCCCACAATGCAGCTGCAGCGATATACACTACATTACTTAAACATGCCCCACAATGCAGCTGCAGCGATATACACTACAATACTTATACATGCCCCACAATGCAGCTGCAGCGATATACACTTCATTACTTAAACATGCCCCACAATGCAGCTGCAGCGATATACACTACAATACTTAAACATGCCCCACAATGCCGCTGCAGCGATATACACTACATTACTTAAACATGCCCCAAAATGCAGCTGCAGTGATATACACTACAATACTTAAACATCCCTCCACAATGCAGATGCAGCAATATACACTACATTACTTAAACATGCCCCACAATGCAGCTGCAGCAATATACACTACATTACTTAAACATGGCTCACAATGCATCTGCAGCGATATACACTACATTACTTAAACATACCCCACAATGCAGCTGCAGCGATATACACTACAATACTTAAACATGCCTCCACAATGCAGCTACAGCGATATACACTACATTACTTAAACATGCCCCACAATGCAGCGATATACACTACATTACTTAAACATGCCCCACAATGCAGCAATATACACTACATTACTTAAACATGCCTCTCAATACAGCTGCAGCAATATACACTACATTACTTAAACATGGCTCACAATGCAGCTGCAGCGATATACACTACATTACTTAAACATGCCTAACAATACAGTGATATACACTACATTACTTATTCATGCCCCACAATGCAGCTGCAGCGATATACACTATAATACTTAAACATGCCCCACAATGCAGCTGCAGCGATATACACTACATTACTTAAACATGCCTCACAATGCAGCTGCAGCGATATACACTACATTACTTAAACATGCCCCACAATGCAGCTGCAGTGATATACACTACATTACTTAAACATGCCCCACAATGCAACTGCAGCGATATACACTACATTACTTAAACATGCCTCACAATGCAGCTGCAGCAATATACACCACAATACTTAAACTTGCCCCACAATGCAACTGCAGCGATATACACTACATTACTTAAACATGCCTCACAATGCAGCTGCAGCAAGATACACTACAATACTTAAGCATGCCTCACAATGCAGCTGCAGGAATATACACTACAATACTTAAACATGCCCCACAATGCAGCTGCAGCGATATACACTACATTACTTAAACATGCCTCACAATGCAGCTGCAGCGATATACACTACATTACTTAAACATGCCCCACAATGCAGCTGCAGCAATATACACTACATTACTTAAACATGCCTCACAATGCAGCTGCAGCGATATACACTACATTACTTAAGCATGCCACACAATGCAGCGATATACACTACATTACTTAAACATGGCTCACAATGCAGCTGCAGCGATATACACTACATTACTTAAACATGCCCACAATGCAGCAGCAGCGATATACACTACACTACTTAAACCTGCCTCCACAACGCAGCTGCAGCGATATACACTACATTACTTAAACATGCCCCACAATGCAGCTGCAGCGATATACACTACATTACTTAAACATGCCACACAATGCAGCGATATAAACTACATTACTTAAACATGCCCCACACTGCAGCGATATACACTACATTACTTAAACATGCCCCACAATGCAGCTGCAGCGATATACACTACAATACTTAAACATGCCCCACAATGCAGCGATATACACTACATTACTTAAACATGCCCCACAATACAGCGATATACACTACATTACTTAAACATGCCCCACAATGCAGCGATATACACTACATTACTTAAACATGCCCCACAATGCAGCTGCAGCGATATACACTACATTACTTAAACATGCCCCACAATGCAGCTGCAGCGATATACACTACAATACTTAAACATGCCCCACAATGCAGCTGCAGCGATATACACTTCATTACTTAAACATGCCCCACAATGCAGCTGCAGCGATATACACTACAATACTTAAACATGCCCCACAATGCAGCTGCAGCGATATACACTACATTACTTAAACATGCCCCACAATGCAGCTGCAGCAATATACACTACATTACTTAAACATGCCCCACAATGCAGCTGCAGCGATATACACTACATTACTTAAACATGCCCCACAATGCAGCTGCAGCGATATACACTACAATACTTAAACATGCCTCCACAATGCAGATGCAGCGATATACACTACATTACTTAAACATGCCCCCCAATGCAGCTGCAGCAATATACACTACATTACTTAAACATGGCTCACAATGCAGCTGCAGCGATATACACTACATTACTTAAACATGCCCCACAATGCAGCTGCAGCGATATACACTACAATACTTAAACATGCCTCCACAATGCAGCTACAGCGATATACACTACATTACTTAAACATGCCCCACAATGCAGCGATATACACTACATTACTTAAACATGCCCCACAATGCAGCAATATACACTACATTACTTAAACATGCCTCTCAATACAGCTGCAGCAATATACACTACATTACTTAAACATGGCTCACAATGCAGCTGCAGCTATATACACTACATTACTTAAACATGCCTCACAATACAGTGATATACACTACATTACTTATACATGCCCCACAATGCAGCTGCAGCGATATACACTACATTACTTAAACATGCCCCACAATGCAGCAGCAGCGATATACACTACATTACTTAAACATGCCTCACAATTCAGCTGCAGCGATATACACTACATTACTTAAACATGCCCCACAATGCAGCTGCAGTGATATACACTACATTACTTAAACATGCCCCACAATGCAACTGCAGCGATATACACTACATTACTTAAACATGCCTCACAATGCAGCTGCATCAATATACACTACAATACTTAAACATGCCCCACAATGCAACTGCAGCGATATACACTACATTACTTAAACATGCCTCACAATGCAGCTGCAGCAAGATACACTACAATACTTAAGCATGCCTCACAATGCAGCTGCAGGAATATACACTACAATACTTAAACATGCCCCACAATGCAGCTGCAGCGATATACACTACATTACTTAATCATGCCTCACAATGCAGCTGCAGGGATATACACTACATTACTTAAACATGCCCCACAATGCAGCTGCAGCAATATACACTACATTACTTAAACATGCCCCACAATGCAGCGATATACACTATATTACTTAAACATGTCCCACAATGCAGCTGTAGCGATATACTCTACATTACTTAAACATGCCCCACAATGCAGCTGCAGCGATATACACTACATTACTTAAACATGCCCCACAATACAGCGATATACACTACATTACTTAAACATGCCCCACAATGCAGCGATATACACTACATTACTTAAACATGCCCCACAATGCAGCTGCAGCAATATACACTACAATACTTAAACATGCCCTCACAACGCAGCTGCAGCGATATACACTACATTACTTAAACATGCCCCACAATGCAGCTGCAGCGATATACACTACATTACTTAAACATGCCCCACAATGCAGCTGCAGCAATATACACTACATTACTTAAACATGCCCCACAATACAGTGATATACACTACATTACTTAAACATGCCCCACAATGCAGCGGTATACACTACATTACTTAAACATGCCCCACAATACAGCGATATACACTACATTACTTAAACATGCCCCACAATGCAGCTGCAGCAATATACACTACATTACTTAAACATGCCCCACAATGCAGCTGCAGCGATATACACTACATTACTTAAACATGCCCCACACTGCAGCAATATACACTACATTACTTAAACATGCCCCACAATGCAGCTGCAGTGATATACACTACATTACTTAAACATGCCCCACAATGCAGCTGCAGCGATATACACTACATTACTTAAACATGCCCCACAATACAGCTGCAGCGATATACACTACATAACTTAAACATGCCCCACAATGCAGCTGCAGCGATATACACTACATTACTTAAACATGCCCTCACAATGCAGCTGCAGAGATATACACTACATTACTTAAATGCCCCACAATGCTGCGCAGCGATATACACTACATTACTTAAACATGCCCCACAATGCAGCTGCAGCATATACACTACATTACTTAAACATGCCCCACAATGCAGCTGCAGCGATATACACTACATTACTTAAACATGCCCCACAATGCAGCTGCAGCGATATACACTACATTACTTAAACATGCCTCCACAATGCAGATGCAGCGATATACACTACATTACTTAAACATGCCCCACAATGCAGCTGCAGCAATATACACTACATTACTTAAACATGGCTCACAATGCAGCTGCAGCGATATACACTACATTACTTAAACATGCCCCACAATGCAGCGATATACATTACATTACTTAAACATGCCCCACACTGCAGCGATATACACTACATTACTTAAACATGCCCCACAATGCAGCGATATACATTACATTACTTAAACATGCCCCACACTGCAGCGATATACACTACATTACTTAAACATGCCCCACAATGCAGCTGCAGCGATATACACTACATTACTTAAACATGCCCCACAATGCAGCGATATACACTACATTACTTAAACATGCCCCACAATGCAGCTGCAGCGATATACACTACATTACTTAAACATGCCCCACAATGCAGCTGCAGCGATATACACTACATTACTTAAACATGCCCCACAATGCAGCTGCAGCGATATACACTACATTACTTAAACATGCCCCACAATGCAGCTGCAGCGATATACACTACATTACTTAAACATGCCCCACAATGCAGCTGCAGCGATATACACTACATTACTTAAACATGCCCCACAATGCAGCTGCAGCGATATACACTACATTACTTAAACATGCCCCACAATGCAGCTGCAGCGATATACACTACATTACTTAAACATGCCCCACAATGCAGCTGCAGCGATATACACTACATTACTTAAACATGCCCCACAATGCAGCTGCAGCAATATACACTACATTACTTAAACATGCCCCACAATGCAGCTGCAGCGATATACACTACATTACTTAAACATGCCCCACAATGCAGCTGCAGCGATATACACTACATTACTTAAACATGCCCCACAATGCAGCTGCAGCGATATACACTACATTACTTAAACATGCCCCACAATGCAGCTGCAGCGATATACACTACAATACTTAAACATGCCCCACAATGCAGCTGCAGCGATATACACTACATTACTTAAACATGCCCCACAATGCAGCTGCAGCAATATACACTACATTACTTAAACATGCCCCACAATGCAGCTGCAGCGATATACACTACATTACTTAAACATGCCCCACAATGCAGCTGCAGCGATATACACTACATTACTTAAACATGCCTCACAATGCAGCTGCAGGATATACACTACATTACTTAAACATGCCCCACAATGCAGCTGCAGCGATATACACTACATTACTTAAACATGCCCCACAATGCAGCTGCAGCGATATACACTACATTACTTAAACATGCCCCACAATGCAGCTGCAGCGATATACACTACATTACTTAAACATGCCTCACAATGCAGCTGCAGCGATATACACTACATTACTTAAACATGCCCACATGCGCTGCAGCGATATACACTACATTACTTAAACATGCCCCACAATGCAGCTGCAGCGATATACACTACATTACTTAAACATGCCCCACAATGCGTGCAGCGATATACACTACATTACTTAAACATGCCCACAATGCAGCATATACACTACATTACTTAAACATGCCTCACAATGCAGCTGCAGCGATATACACTACATTACTTAAACATGCCCACAATGCAGCTGCAGCGATATACACTACATTACTTAAACATGCCTCACAATGCAGCTGCAGGAATATACACTACAATACTTAAACATGCCCCACAATGCAGCTGCAGCGATATACACTACATTACTTAAACATGCCTCACAATGCAGCTGCAGCGATATACACTACATTACTTAAACATGCCCCACAATGCAGCTGCAGCAATATACACTACAATACTTAAACATGCCCCACAATGCAGCTGCAGCGATATACACTACATTACTTAAGCATGCCCCACAATGCAGCGATATACACTACATTACTTAAAAATGGCTCACAATGCAGCTGCAGCGATATACACTACATTACTTAAACATGCCCCACAATGCAGCTGCAGCGATATACACTACATTACTTAAACCTGCCTCCACAATGCAGCTGCAGCGATATACACTACATTACTTAAACATGCCCCACAATGCAGCTGCAGCGATATACACTACATTACTTAAACATGCCTCACAATGCAGCTGCAGCAATATACACTACAATACTTAAGCATGCCTCACAATGCAGCTGCAGGAATATACACTACAATACTTAAACATGCTCCACAATGCAGCTGCAGCGATATACACTACATTACTTAAACATGCCCCACAATGCAGCGATATACACTACATTACTTAAACATGCCCCACAATGCAGCAATATACACTACATTACTTAAACATGCCCCACAATGCAGCTGCAGCGATATACACTACATTACTTAAACATGCCCCACAATGCAGCTGCAGCGATATACACTACATTACTTAAACATGCCCCACAATGCAGCTGCAGCGATATACACTACATTACTTAAACATGCCCCACAATGCAGCTGCAGCGATATACACTACATTACTTAAACATGCCCCACAATGCAGCTGCAGCGATATACACTACATTACTTAAACATGCCCCACAATGCAGCTGCAGCGATATACACTACATTACTTAAACATGCCCACAATGCAGCTGCAGCGATATACACTACATTACTTAAACATGCCCCACAATGCAGCTGCAGCGATATACACTACATTACTTAAACATGCCACAATGCAGCTGCAGCGATATACACTACATTACTTAAACATGCCCCACAATGCAGCTGCAGCGATATACACTACATTACTTAAACCCCACAATGCAGCTGCAGCGATATACACTACATTACTTAAACATGCCCCACAATGCAGCTGCAGCGATATACACTACATTACTTAAACATGCCCCACAATGCAGCGATATACACTACATTACTTAAACATGCCCCACAATGCAGCTGCAGCGATATACACTACATTACTTAAACATGCCCCACAATGCAGCGATATACACTACATTACTTAAACATGCCCCACAATGCAGCTGCAGCGATATACACTACATTACTTAAACATGCCTCACAATGCAGCTGCAGCGATATACACTACATTACTTAAACATGCCTCACAATGCAGCTGCAGCGATATACACTACATTACTTAAACATGCTCCACAATGCAGCTGCAGCGATATACACTACATTACTTAAACATGCCCCACAATGCAGCGATATACACTACATTACTTAAACATGCCCCACAATGCAGCAATATACACTACATTACTTAAATGCCTCAAATGCAGTGATATACACTACATTACTTAAACATGCCCCACAATGCAGCTGCAGCGATATACACTACAATACTTAAACATGCCCCACAATGCAGCTGCAGCGATATACACTACATTACTTAAGCATGCCTCACAATGCAGCTGCAGCGATATACACTACATTACTTAAACATGCCTCACTATACAGTGATATACACTACATTACTTAAACATGCCCCACAATGCAGCTGCAGCGATATACACTACATTACTTAAACATGCCTCACAATACAGTGATATACACTACATTACTTAAACATGCCCCACAATGCAGCTGCAGCGATATACACTACATTACTTAAACATGCCCCACAATGCAGCTGCAGCGATATACACTACATTACTTAAACATGCCCACAATGCAGCTGCAGCGATATACACTACATTACTTAAGCATGCCCCACAATGCAGCGATATACACTACATTACTTAAACATGGCTCACAATGCAGCTGCAGCGATATACACTACATTACTTAAACATGCCCCACAATGCAGCTGCAGCGATATACACTACACTACTTAAACATGCCTCCACAATGCAGCTGCAGCGATATACACTACATTACTTAAACATGCCCCACAATGCAGCTGCAGCGATATACACTACATTACTTAAACATGCCTCACAATGCAGCTGCAGCAATATACACTACAATACTTAAGCATGCCTCACAATGCAGCTGCAGGAATATACACTACATTACTTAAACATGCCCCACAATGCAGCTGCAGCGATATACACTACATTACTTAAACATGCCTCACAATGCAGCTGCAGCAATATACACTACAATACTTAAGCATGCCTCACAATGCAGCTGCAGGAATATACACTACAATACTTAAACATGCCCCACAATGCAGCGATATACACTACATTACTTAAACATGTCCCACAATGCAGCTGTAGCGATATACTCTACATTACTTAAACATGCCCCACAATGCAGCGATATACACTACATTACTTAAACATGCCCCACAATGCAGCTGCAGCGATATACACTACATTACTTAAACATGCCCCACAATGCAGCTGCAGCGATATACACTACATTACTTAAACATGCCCCACAATGCAGCGATATACACTACATTACTTAAACATGCCCCACAATGCAGCGATATACACTACATTACTTAAACATGCCCCACAATGCAGCTGCAGCGATATACACTACAATACTTAAACATGCCCCACAATGCAGCTGCAGCGATATACACTACATTACTTAAACATGCCCCACAATGCAGCGATATACACTACATTACTTAAACATGCCCCACAATGCAGCGATATACACTACATTACTTAAACATGCCCCACAATGCAGCTGCAGCGATATACACTACATTACTTAAACATGCCCCACAATACAGCGATATACACTACATTACTTAAACATGCCCCACAATGCAGCTGCAGCAATATACACTACATTACTTAAACATGCCCCACACTGCAGCGATATACACTACATTACTTAAACATGCCCCACACTGCAGCGATATACACTACATTACTTAAACATGCCCCACAATGCAGCTGCAGCGATATACACTACATTACTTAAACATGCCCCACAATGCAGCTGCAGCGATATACACTACATTACTTAAACATGCCCCACAATGCAGCTGCAGCGATATACACTACA
>CM026395.1:45239603-45339743 GCA_014843695.1 Archivesica marissinica | reverse complement strand
GCCCCACACTGCAGCGATATACACTACATTACTTAAACATGCCCCACACTGCAGCGATATACACTACATTACTTAAACATGCCCCACAATGCAGCTGCAGCGATATACACTACATTACTTAAACATGCCCCACAATGCAGCTGCAGCGATATACACTACATTACTTAAACATGCCCCACAATGCAGCTGCAGCGATATACACTACATTACTTAAACATGCCCCACAATGCAGCTGCAGCGATATACACTACAATACTTAAACATGCCACACAATGCAGCTGCAGCGATATACACTTCATTACTTAAACATGCCCCACAACGCAGCTGCAGCGATATACACTACAATACTTAAACATGCCCCACAATGCAGCTGCAGCGATATACACTACATTACTTAAACATGCCCCACAATGCAGCTGCAGCAATATACACTACATTACTTAAACATGCCCCACAATGCAGCTGCAGCGATATACACTACATTACTTAAACATGCCCCACAATGCAGCTGCAGCGATATACACTACAATACTTAAACATGCCACACAATGCAGCTGCAGCGATATACACTTCATT
Organism: Archivesica marissinica; assembly: GCA_014843695.1. Taxonomy (NCBI): domain Eukaryota; kingdom Metazoa; phylum Mollusca; class Bivalvia; order Venerida; family Vesicomyidae; genus Archivesica; species Archivesica marissinica. Next base: position 45,339,167 of record CM026395.1, on the reverse strand, counting down.
ACTTAAACATGCCCCACAACGCAGCTGCAGCGATATACACTACAATACTTAAACATGCCCCACAATGCAGCTGCAGCGATATACACTACATTACTTAAACATGCCCCACAATGCAGCTGCAGCAATATACACTACATTACTTAAACATGCCCCACAATGCAGCTGCAGCGATATACACTACATTACTTAAACATGCCCCACAATGCAGCTGCAGCGATATACACTACAATACTTAAACATGCCTCCACAATGCAGATGCAGCGATATACACTACATTGCTTAAACATACCCCACAATGCAGCTGCAGCAATATACACTACATTACTTAAACATGGCTCACAATGCAGCTGCAGCGATATACACTACATTACTTAAACATGCCCCACAATGCAGCGATATACACTACATTACTTAAACATGCCCCACAATGCAGCGATATACATTACATTACTTAAACATGCCCCACACTGCAGCGATATACACTACATTACTTAAACATGCCCCACAATGCAGCTGCAGCGATATACACTACATTACTTAAACATGCCCCACACTGCAGCGATATACACTACATTACTTAAACATGCCCCACAATGCAGCTGCAGCGATATACACTACATTACTTAAACATGCCCCACAATGCAGCTGCAGCGATATACACTACATTACTTAAACATGCCCCACAATGCAGCTGCAGCGATATACACTACATTACTTAAACATGCCCCACAATGCAGCTGCAGCGATATACACTACAATACTTAAACATGCCCCACAATGCAGCTGCAGCGATATACACTACATTACTTAAACATGCCCCACAATGCAGCTGCAGCGATATACACTACATTACTTAAACATGCCCCACAATGCAGCTGCAGCGATATACACTACATTACTTAAACATGCCCCACAATGCAGCTGCAGCAATATACACTACATTACTTAAACATGCCCCACAATGCAGCTGCAGCGATATACACTACATTACTTAAACATGCCCCACAATGCAGCTGCAGCGATATACACTACAATACTTAAACATGCCCCACAATGCAGCTGCAGCGATATACACTACATTACTTAAACATGCCTCACAATGCAGCTGCAGCGATATACACTACATTACTTAAACATGCCCCACAATGCAGCTGCAGCGATATACACTACATTACTTAAACATGCCCACAATGCGCTGCAGCATATACACTACATTACTTAAACATGCCCCACAATGCAGCTGCAGCGATATACACTACATTACTTAAACATGCCTCACAATGCAGCTGCAGCAATATACACTACAATACTTAAGCATGCCTCACAATGCAGCTGCAGGAATATACACTACAATACTTAAACATGCCCCACAATGCAGCTGCAGCGATATACACTACATTACTTAAACATGCCCCACAATGCAGCTGCAGCGATATACACTACATTACTTAAACATGCCTCCACAATGCAGCTGCAGCGATATACACTACATTACTTAAACATGCCCCACAATGCAGCGATATACACTACATTACTTAAATGCCCCACAATGCAGAATATACACTACATTACTTAAACATGCCCCACAATGCAGTGATATACACTACATTACTTAAACATGCCCCACAATGCAGCTGCAGCGATATACACTACAATACTTAAACATGCCCCACAATGCAGCTGCAGCGATATACACTACATTACTTAAACATGCCCCACAATGCAGCTGCAGCGATATACACTACATTACTTAAACATGCCCCACAATGCAGCTGCAGCGATATACACTACAATACTTAAACATGCCCCACAATGCAGCTGCAGCGATATACACTACATTACTTAAGCATGCCCCACAATGCAGCGATATACACTACATTACTTAAACATGGCTCACAATGCAGCTGCAGCGATATACACTACATTACTTAAACATGCCCCACAATGCAGCTGCAGCGATATACACTACACTACTTAAACCTGCCTCCACAATGCAGCTGCAGCGATATACACTACATTACTTAAACATGCCCCACAATGCAGCTGCAGCGATATACACTACATTACTTAAACATGCCTCACAATGCAGCTGCAGCAATATACACTACAATACTTAAGCATGCCTCACAATGCAGCTGCAGGAATATACACTACAATACTTAAACATGCCCCACAATGCAGCTGCAGCGATATACACTACATTACTTAAACATGCCCCACAAGGCAGCTGCAGCGATATACACTACACTACTTAAACATGCCCCACAATGCTGCTGCAGCGATATACACTACATTACTTAAACATGCCCCACAATGCAGCTGCAGCGATATACACTACATTACTTAAACATGCCTCACAATGCAGCTGCAGCAATATACACTACAATACTTAAGCATGCCTCACAATGCAGCTGCAGGAATATACACTACAATACTTAAACATGCCCCACAATGCAGCTGCAGCAATATACACTACAATACTTAAGCATGCCTCACAATGCAGCTGCAGGAATATACACTACAATACTTAAACATGCCCCACAATGCAGCTGCAGCGATATACTCTACATTACTTAAACATGCCCCACAATGCAGCGATATACACTACATTACTTAAACATGTCCCACAATGCAGCTGTAGCGATATACTCTACATTACTTAAACATGCCCCACAATGCAGAGATATACACTACATTACTTAAACATGCCCCACAATGCAGCTGCAGCGATATACACTACAATACTTAAACATGCCCCACAATGCAGCTGCAGCGATATACACTACATTACTTAAACATGCCCCACAATACAGCGATATACACTACATTACTTAAACATGCCCCACAATGCAGCGATATACACTACATTACTTAAACATGCCCCACAATGCAGCTGCAGCAATATACACTACATTACTTAAACATGCCCTCACAATGCAGCTGCAGCGATATACACTACATTACTTAAACATGCCCCACAATTCAGCGATATACACTACATTACTTAAACATGCCCCACAATGCAGCTGCAGCAATATACACTACAATACTTAAACATGCCCCACAATGCAGCTGCAGCGATATACACTACATTACTTAAACATGCCCCACAATACAGCGATATACACTACATTACTTAAACATGCCACACAATGCAGCGGTATACACTACATTACTTAAACATGCCCCACAATACAAAGATATACACTACATTACTTAAACATGCCCCACAATGCAGCGATATACACTACATTACTTAAACATGCCCCACACTGCAGCGATATACACTACATTACTTAAACATGCCCCACAATGCAGCTGCAGCGATATACACTACATTACTTAAACATGCCCCACAATGCAGCTGCAGCGATATACACTACATTACTTAAACATGCCCCACAATGCAGCTGCAGCGATATACACTACATTACTTAAACATGCCCCACAATGCAGCTGCAGCGATATACACTACATTACTTAAACATGCCTCACAATGCAGCTGCAGCGATATACACTACATTACTTAAACATGCCCCACAATGCAGCTGCAGCGATATACACTACATTACTTAAACATGCCCCACAATGCAGCTGCAGCGATATACACTACATTACTTAAACATGCCCCACAATGCAGCTGCAGCGATATACACTACATTACTTAAACATGCCCCACAATGCAGCTGCAGCGATATACACTACATTACTTAAACATGCCCCACAATGCAGCTGCAGCGATATACACTACATTACTTAAACATGCCCCACAATGCAGCTGCAGCGATATACACTACATTACTTAAACATGCCCCACAATGCAGCTGCAGCGATATACACTACATTACTTAAACATGCCCCACAATGCAGCTGCAGCGATATACACTACATTACTTAAACATGCCCCACAATGCAGCTGCAGCGATATACACTACATTACTTAAACATGCCTCCACAATGCAGCTGCAGCGATATACACTACATTACTTAAACATGCCCCACAATGCAGCTGCAGCGATATACACTACATTACTTAAACATGCCTCACAATGCAGCTGCAGCAATATACACTACAATACTTAAACATGCCCCACAATGCAGCTGCAGCGATATACACTACATTACTTAAACATGCCCCACAATGCAGCTGCAGCAATATACACTACATTACTTAAACATGCCCCACAATGCAGCTGCAGCGATATACACTACATTACTTAAACATGCCTCACAATGCAGCTGCAGCGATATACACTACATTACTTAAACATGCCCCACAATGCAGCGATATACACTACATTACTTAAACATGGCTCACAATGCAGCTGCAGCGATATACACTACATTACTTAAACATGCCCCACAATGCAGCTGCAGCGATATACACTACATTACTTAAACATGCCCCACAATGCAGCTGCAGCGATATACACTACATTACTTAAACATGCCCCACAATGCAGCTGCAGCGATATACACTACACTACTTAAACCTGCCCCACAATGCAGCTGCAGCGATATACACTACATTACTTAAACATGCCCCACAATGCAGCTGCAGCGATATACACTACATTACTTAAACATGCCTCACAATGCAGCTGCAGCAATATACACTACAATACTTAAGCATGCCTCACAATGCAGCTGCAGGAATATACACTACAATACTTAAACATGCCCCACAATGCAGCTGCAGCGATATACACTACATTACTTAAACATGCCTCACAATGCAGCTGCAGCAATATACACTACAATACTTAAGCATGCCTCACAATGCAGCTGCAGGAATATACACTACAATACTTAAACATGCCCCACAATGCAGCTGCAGCGATATACTCTACATTACTTAAACATGCCCCACAATGCAGCGATATACACTACATTACTTAAACATGTCCCACAATGCAGCTGTAGCGATATACTCTACATTACTTAAACATGCCCCACAATGCAGCGATATACACTACATTACTTAAACATGCCCCACAATGCAGCTGCAGCGATATACACTACAATACTTAAACATGCCCCACAATGCAGCTGCAGCGATATACACTACATTACTTAAACATGCCCCACAATACAGCGATATACACTACATTACTTAAACATGCCACAAGCAGCGATATACACTACATTACTTAAACATGCCCCACATGCAGTGCAGCAATATACACTACATACTTAAACATGCCCTCACAATGCAGCTGCAGCGATATACACTACATTACTTAAACATGCCCCACAATGCAGCGATATACACTACATTACTTAAACATGCCCCACAATGCTGCAGCAATATACACTACATTACTTAAACATGCCCCACAACTGCAGCGATATACACTACATTACTTAAACATGCCCCACAATGCAGCTGCAGCGATATACACTACATTACTTAAACATGCCCCACAATGCAGCTGCAGCGATATACACTACATTACTTAAACATGCCCCACAATGCAGCTGCAGCGATATACACTACATTACTTAAACATGCCCCACAATGCAGCGGTATACACTACATTACTTAAACATGCCCCACAATGCAGCGATATACACTACATTACTTAAACATGCCCCACAATGCAGCTGCAGCGATACACTACATTACTTAAACATGCCCCACAATGCAGCGATATACACTACATTACTTAAACATGCCCCACAATGCAGCTGCAGCGATATACACTACATTACTTAAACATGCCCCACAATGCAGCTGCAGCGATATACACTACATTACTTAAACATGCCCCACAATGCAGCTGCAGCGATATACACTACATTACTTAAACATGCCCCACAATGCAGCTGCAGCGATATACACTACATTACTTAAACATGCCCCACAATGCAGCTGCAGCGATATACACTACATTACTTAAACATGCCCCACAATGCAGCTGCAGCAATATACACTACATTACTTAAACATGCCCCACAATGCAGCTGCAGCGATATACACTACATTACTTAAACATGCCCACAATGCAGCTGCAGCAATATACACTACATTACTTAAACATGCCCCACAATGCAGCGATATACACTACATTACTTAAACATGCCCCACAATGCAGCTGCAGCAATATACACTACATTACTTAAACATGCCCTCACAATGCAGCTGCAGCGATATACACTACATTACTTAAACATGCCCCACAATGCAGCTGCAGCGATATACACTACATTACTTAAACATGCCCCACAATGCAGCTGCAGCGATATACACTACATTACTTAAACATGCCCTCACAATGCAGCTGCAGCGATATACACTACATTACTTAAACATGCCCCACAATGCAGAGGTATACACTACATTACTTAAACAGCCCCACAATCAGCGATATACACTACATTACTTAAACATGCCCCACAATGCAGCTGCAGCGATATACACTACATTACTTAAACATGCCCCACAATGCAGCTGCAGCGATATACACTACATTACTTAAACATGCCCCACAATGCAGCTGCAGCGATATACACTACATTACTTAAACATGCCCCACAATGCAGCTGCAGCGATATACACTACATTACTTAAACATGCCCCACAATGCAGCTGCAGCGATATACACTACATTACTTAAACATGCCCCACAATGCAGCTGCAGCGATATACACTACATTACTTAAACATGCCCCACAATGCAGCTGCAGCGATATACACTACATTACTTAAACATGCCCCACAATGCAGCTGCAGCGATATACACTACATTACTTAAACATGCCCCACAATGCAGCTGCAGCGATATACACTACATTACTTAAACATGCCCCACAATGCAGCTGCAGCATATACACTACATTACTTAAACATGCCCCACAATGCAGCTGCAGCGATATACACTACATTACTTAAACATGCCCCACAATGCAGCTGCAGCGATATACACTACATTACTTAAACATGCCCCACAATGCAGCTGCAGCGATATACACTACATTACTTAAACATGCCCCACAATGCAGCTGCAGCGATATACACTACATTACTTAAACATGCCCCACAATGCAGCTGCAGCGATATACACTACATTACTTAAACATGCCCCACAATGCAGCTGCAGCGATATACACTACATTACTTAAACATGCCCCACAATGCAGCTGCAGCGATATACACTACATTACTTAAACATGCCCCACAATGCAGCTGCAGCGATATACACTACATTACTTAAACATGCCCCACAATGCAGCGATATACACTACATTACTTAAACATGCCCCACACTGCAGCGATATACACTACATTACTTAAACATGCCCCACAATGCAGCTGCAGCGATATACACTACATTACTTAAACATGCCCCACAATACAGCGATATACACTACATTACTTAAACATGCCCCACAATGCAGCGATATACACTACATTACTTAAACATGCCCCACAATGCAGCGATATACACTACATTACTTAAACATGCCCCACAATGCAGCTGCAGCGATATACACTACATTACTTAAACATGCCCCACAATGCAGCTGCAGCGATATACACTACATTACTTAAACATGCCCCACAATGCAGCTGCAGCGATATACACTACATTACTTAAACATGCCCCACAATGCAGCTGCAGCAATATACACTACATTACTTAAACATGCCCCACAATGCAGCTGCAGCGATATACACTACATTACTTAAACATGCCCCACAATGCAGCTGCAGCGATATACACTACATTACTTAAACATGCCCCACAATGCAGCTGCAGCGATATACACTACATTACTTAAACATGCCCCACAATGCAGCTGCAGCGATATACACTACATTACTTAAACATGCCCCACAATGCAGCTGCAGCGATATACACTACATTACTTAAACATGCCCCACAATGCAGCTGCAGCGATATACACTACATTACTTAAACATGCCCCACAATGCAGCTGCAGCGATATACACTACATTACTTAAACATGCCCCACAATGCAGCTGCAGCGATATACACTACATTACTTAAACATGCCCCACAATGCAGCTGGGATATACACTACATTACTTAAACATGCCCCCATGCAGCTGCAGCGATATACACTACATTACTTAAACATGCCCCACAATGCAGCTGCAGCGATATACACTACATTACTTAAACATGCCCCACAATGCAGCTGCAGCGATATACACTACATTACTTAAACATGCCCCACAATGCAGCTGCAGCGATATACACTACATTACTTAAACATGCCCCACAATGCAGCTGCAGCGATATACACTACATTACTTAAACATGCCCCACAATGCAGCTGCAGCGATATACACTACATTACTTAAACATGCCCCACAATGCAGCTGCAGCGATATACACTACATTACTTAAACATGCCCCACAATGCAGCTGCAGCGATATACACTACATTACTTAAACATGCCCCACAATGCTGCTGCAGCGATATACACTACATTACTTAAACATGCCCCACAATGCAGCTGCAGCGATATACACTACATTACTTAAACATGCCCCCACAATGCAGCTGTAGCGATATACACTACATTACTTAAACATGCCCCACAATGCAGCTGCAGCGATATACACTTCCAAATATCCTGGGGGATATAACTCCAGACCCCTCTTCCTAATAGTGCCTACACATATACAAGCCCAACCTATTTATGACAAGGTTTATGATATTACCGATTTATGATATTGGTTATTTTCGAATATGTTTTACATGACATTGTGTGCACCTTCCAATTTTACGTTGTCGAGTAATCTAGCATGCCATTGTTGGAACTCTCATTCTTGCAGGTGCACCTTTCAGTTTTGTGTTGTCGAGTGGTCTAGCATATGCCGTTGTTTCAACTCCCATTCCACTGCTATTGTTCGCTTCCATTCAGGGACAAGTGATCAAATGATGATATGTGAGAAAGTAGTTAGTCCCTTGAGGAGGTTGGATAATTTAGTCTTGGTATCTGACCAGAAAATGTTGTGGTCTTCACCACCACAACATACTGACTTTGTAATGATATTGCACTGTATAAAGACCGGAAACGGAGAGTATGTCAAGCACTTTCCAAAATCGATTCACTCGAGTGTCCAGTAAATAGAGGATAGTTGTAACGCCACTCGAGTGTCCAGTAAATAGAGGATATTTGTAACGCTACTAGAGTGTCCAGTAAATAGAGGATATGTGTAACGCTACTCGAGTGTCCAGTAAATAGAGGATATTTGTAACGCCACTCGAGTGTCCAGTAAATAGAGGATATTTGTAACGCCACTCGAGTGTCCAGTAAATAGAGGATATTTGTAACGCCACTCGAGTGTCCAGTAAATAGAGGATATTTGTAACGCTACTAGAGTGTCCAGTAAATAGAGGATATTTGTAACGCTACTCGAGTGTCCAGTAAATAGAGGATATTTGTAACGCCACTCAAGTGTCCAGTAAATAGAGGATATTTGTAACGCTACTAGAGTGTCCAGTAAATAGAGGATATTTGTAACGCCACTCAAGTGTCCAGTAAATAGAGGATATTTGTAACGCTACTCGAGTGGAAATACAAATTTCGGTGATCATTCGATGAAATAAAATCCTATCTTACACTAATGAACACAATTCTTCATTTTCTTTTATGATGTCCAATGATTTGGGCTAATATAATAGTTGTTATCAAATTTAATTCATTTTAGCTTCCCCTGTCGAGAACCTCATTGTACTACATTCCACAACCGCACAACCACTTATGTTAGTGCGAACGTCCGTAATAAGAAATAGTTCCGTAATAAGAAATAGTTCCGTAATAAGAAATAGTTCCGTAATAAGAAATAGTTCCTGTATAATTTTCAAGTTAGTTTCTGTTTGCTGTCAAATTAACAACTACAGACAAAACAAATTCATTAGAATACATTACTTTGTAATTAACTGCTCATGATAGTCAGCAAATTGCTAAATTACAAAAGTACAGCTAACGCAGGAATACGAAACGCAACCAGTGACAGAGAAAATACCAGCTTTCACTGTTTGGAAACAGTGGGAGATGGAGGTTTGTTTCCCTGAGAAAACTCTATCATTCATTGGAAAGCATAAAAGAAAACACTAATCCTTCCACATGATAAACGTCAATTTTACTTTTTCATCGTGTTCTGCTTTCAGTTACTAAATGCTTTCCAAGTTAGCCAGCTTTATTGTGTCTCTGACAAGTTACTGAGTTATCTAGTACACGTATATATATGTGAATGAGTTCACCATTACGAATGGAGATTTCCACAACTACATTGTATCACAGAATGTTTATGCCCTTAACATTATTACACTCCATTAGTGCTGCTACGAAGAGATGTCCTTTGTACTCACAGTACTTGGAATATTACCGCTTGATTAAATATTTATTCTACATTTGAAATCCAGCTGGAAAAGAGCAAAATAGTGGTGGAGGCGTAATGTATCACGTATATTGTTCTCGTCGAACTACTCATCTAATGCTTGTGTTTCACAACTGGAAGGACTAGCTTCCCGTGAGACTTGATGCAGAGTTGGTTTTTCAGTCATGGATAATTAATTTACTGTACCTCCGGGAACGAACATAATCACCATTGTATTAATAGAATGGTACTTCAAGCTTAACTATTTTATCCCTGGGACAGGGTGGGTTCGTCGCTGAGTGGTTATGATAGTTGATTTTAAGTCACTTGCCCCTCACCAATGTAAATTCCAATCCTACTGGGTGTGTTGAATTATTTCAATTGAGTGGGCTGAGCAGCTGGCTTTCGGAATATTGATGTTTCTACCCAGGTCATTGTCGTTGCTGACTTGTCATTGCTAGTTATTCATCCCTGGCTGGTTATTGCTGTTTGATCATTGCTGGCTGGTTATTGCTTGTTTGGCATTGCTGGCTGGTCATTGCCAGCTGGTTATTGCTTGTTTGGTATTGCTGGCTGGTCATTGCCAGCTCGTTATTGCTGGTTTGGCATTGCTGGCTGGTCATTGCTGGTTGGTTATTGCTGGTTTGTTATTGCTGGTTTGTCATTGCTGGTTAGTCATTGTAGGCTAGTCATTGCTGGCTGGATAGTTCTGGTGTTACATTCCTGGTAGGTCATTACTTGCTTGTCATTGCAGGTTTGTCATTGCTGGCTTGTCATTGCTGGTTTGTCATTGCTGGTTTGTCATTGCTGGTGTGTCATTGCTTGCTTGTCATTGCTGGTTTGTCATTGCTGGTTTGTCATTGCTGGTTTGTCATTGCTGGTGTGTCATTACTTGCTTGTCATTGCAGGTTTGTCATTGCTGGCTTGTCATTGCTGGTTTGTCATTGCTGGTGTGCCATTGCTTGCTTGTCATTGCTAGTTTGTCATTGCTGGCTTATCATTGCTGGCTTGACATTGCTGGCTTGTCACTGCTGGTTTGTCATTACTGGCTTGCCATTGCTGGCTTGTCACTGCTGGTTTGTCATTACTGGCTTGCCATTGCTGGCTTGCCATTGCTGGCTTGCCATTGCTGGCTTGTCATTGCTGGTGTGTCATTGCTGGTTGTCATTGCTAGTTTGTCATTGCTGGCTTATCATTGCTGGCTTGACATTGCTGGCTTGTAATTGATGGTTTGTCATTGTTGACTTGTCATTGCTGGTCTATCATTGCACGCTTGTCACTGCTGGTTTGTCATTACTGGCTTGCCATTGCTGGCTTGTCATTGCTGGTTTGTCATTACTGGCGCTTGCCATTGCTGGTTTGTCATTGCTGGTTTGTCATTGCTGGCTTGCCATTGCTGGCTTGTCATTGCTGGTTTGTCATTGCTGGCTTGCCATTGCTGGCTTGTCATTGCTGGTTTGTCATTACTGGCGCTTGTCACTGCTGGTTTGTCATTGTTGGCTTGTCATTGCTGGTTTGTCATTACTGGCGCTTGTTATTGCTGGTGTGTCATTGCTGGTGTGTCATTACTGGCGCTTGTCACTGCTGGTTTGTCATTGTTGGCTTGTCATTGCTGGTTTGTCATTACTGGCGCTTGTCATTGCTGGTGTGTCATTGCTGGTTTGTCATTACTGGCGCTTGTCACTGATGGTTTGTCATTGTTGGCTTGTCATTGCTGGTTTGTCATTACTGGCGCTTGTCATTACTGGCGCTTGTCATTGCTGGTGTGTCATTGCTGATTTGTCATTACTGGCGCTTGTCACTACTGGTTTGTCATTGCTGGTTTGTCATTGCTGGTTTGTCATTGCTGGCTTGCCATTTTTGGCTTGTCACTGCTGGTTTGTCATTACTGGCGCTTGTCACTGCTGGTTTGTCATTGCCAGCTGGTTATTGCTGATTTGTCATTGCTGGCTTGTCATTGCTGGCTTGTCATTACTGGCGCTTTTCATTGCTGGCTTGTCATTGCCAGCTGGTTATTGCTGGTTTGGCATTGCTGACTGGCCATTGCTGGCTGGTTATTGCTGGCTGGACATTGCAGGCTTGTCATTGCCAGCTTGTTATTGCTGGTTTGTCATTGCTGGCTGGTCATTGCTGTCTGGTCATTGCAGGCTGGTCATTGCCAGCTGGTTATTGCTGGTTTGTCATTGCTGGCTGGTCATTGCTGTCTGGTCATTGCAGGCTGGTCATTGCCAGCTGGTTATTGCTGGTTTGTCATTGCCAGCTGGTTATTGCTTGTTTGGTATTGCTGGCTGGTCATTGCCAGCTGGTTATTGCTGGTTTGTCATTGCTGGTTAGTTATTGTAGGCTAGTCAGTGCTGTCTGGATATTTCTGGTTTTACAACACTGGTTGGTCATTGCTTGCTTGTCATTGCTGGTTTGTCATTGCTGGCTTGTCATTCATGGCTTGTCATTGCTGGCTTGTCATTGATGGTTTGTCATTGTTGGCTGGTCATTGCTAGTTTGTCATTGCTGGCGTGTCATTGCTGGTTTGTTATTGTTGGCTGGTTATTGCTGGTTTGTCATTGCTGGCTTGTCAATGCAGGCTTGTCATTGCTGGCTTGTCATTGCTGGCTTGTCATTACTGGTCTATCATTACACGCTTGTCATTGCTGGTTTGTCATTGCTGGCTTGCCATTGCTGGCTTGTCATTGCTGGTTTGTCATTGCTGGCTTGTCATTACTGGTCTATCATTGCACGCTTGTCATTGCTGGTTTGTCATTGCTGGCTTGCCATTGCTGGCTTGCCATTGCTAGCTTATCATTGCTGGTTTGTCATTACTGGCGCTTGTCACTGCTGGTTTGTCATTGCCAGCTGGTTATTGCTGGTTTGGTATTGCTGGCTGGTCATTGATGGCTGGTTATTGCTGGCTGGACATTGCAGGCTTGTCATTGCCAGCTTGTTATTGCTGGTTTGTCATTGCTGGCTGGTTATTGCTGGCTGGATATGGCAGGTGTGTCATTGTCAGCTTGTTATTGCTGGTTTGGCATTGCTGGCTTGTCATTGCTGGCTGGTCATTACAGGCTTGTCATTGCCAGTTGGGTATTGCTGGTTTATCATTGCTGGCTGGTTATTGCTGGTTTGGCATTGCTGGCTGGTCATTGCCAGCTGGTTCTTGCTAGTTTGTCATTGCTGGCTTGTCATTGCAGGCTGGTCATTGTCAGCTGGTTATTGCTGGTTAGTCACTGCAGGCTTGTCATTGCTGGCTTGTCATTGCTGGCTGGTCATTGCTGGCTGGTTATTGCTGGCTGGTCATTGCAGGCTTGTCATTGTCAGTTGGTTATTGCTGGATTATCATTGCTGGCTTGTCATCGTCAGCTGGTTATTGCTGGCTGGATATTGCAGGTTTGTCAATGCCAGCTGGTTATTGCTGGTTTAGCATTGCTAGCTTGTCATTGCAGGCTTGTCATTGCTGGCTTGTCATTGCTGGCTTGTCATTGCTGGCTTGTCATTGATGGCTTGTCATTGCTGGCTTGTCATTGTAGGCTTGTCATTGCTGGCTTGTCATTGCACGCTTGTCATTGCAGGCTTGTCATTGCTGGCTTGTCATTGTAGGCTTGTCATTGTAGGCTTGGCATTGTAGGCTTATCATTGTAGGCTTGTCATTGTAGGGTAGGCTTGTCATTGTAGGCTTGTCATTGTAGGCTTGTCATTGTAGGCTTGTCATTGTAGGCTTGTCATTCCAGGCTTGTCATTGCTGGTTTGTCATTGTAGGCTTGTCATTGTAGACTTGTCATTGCTGGCTTGTCATTGCAGGCTTGTCATTACTGGCTTGTCATTGCAGGCTTGTCATTGTAGGCTTGTCATTGCAGGCTTGTCAGTGCTAGTTTGTCATTGTAGGCTTACCATTGCTGGTTTGTCATTGTAGGCTTGTCATTGTAGGCTTGTCATTGCAGGTTTGTCATTGTAGGCTTGTCATTGCAGGCTTGTCATTGTAGGCTTATCATTGCTGGTTTGTCATTGTAGGCTTGTCATTGTAGACTTGTCATTGCTGGCTTGTCATTGTAGGCTTGTCATTGCAAGCTTGTCATTGCTGGCTTGTCATTGCAGGCTTGTCATTGTATGCTTGTCATTGTAAGCTTGTCATTGTAGGCGTGTCATTGCAGGCTTGTCATTGCAGGCTTGTCATTGTAGGCTTGTCGTTGTAGTCGTGTCATTGCTGGTTTTTCATTGCTGGCTTGTCATTGCTGGCTTGTAAGTGTAGGCTTGTCATTGTTGGCTTGTCATCGCTGGCTTGTCATTGTAGGCTTGTCATTGTTGGCTTGTCATTGCTGGCTTGTCATTGCACGCTTGTCATTGTAGGCTTGTCATTGTAGGCTTGTCATTGCTGGCTTGTAATTGCTGGCTTGTCATTGTAGGCTTGTCAGTGCTGGTTTTTCATTGCTAGTTTGTCATTGCTGGTTTGTCATTGCTGGCTTGTTATTGCTAGTTTGTCATTGCAGGCTTGTCATTGCTGGCTTGTCATTGTTGGCTTGTCATAGTTGGCTTGTCATTGCTGGTTCGTCATTGCTGGTTCGTCATTGCTGGATTGTCATTGCTGGTTTATCATTGCTGGTGTGTCATTGCTGGTTTGTTATTGCTGGTTATTGCTGGTTTGTTATTGCTGGCTTGTCATTAGTTCTCGGTTCTGGTTCCTCATTTGTGATGTGTCATTGCTGGCTTGTCATTACTAGCTTCTAATTGCTGGTTGAAATTGCTGGTTTTTCATTGCTGGCTTGTCGTTGTTTCTCATTTCTGACTTTTTCATCGATGGCTTGATTGTACCATCCTAATTAATTATATAGCATGCATTTGTTCCCTTTATGTGTTTAGCATTATTTCACCGAACAACCAAGTATAGCTTTATTCAGTTTTTATTCATTTGAATGTCACAGCTAGTCCGTGAATCCAGGGATCGCTATAGTATGATCCCCCTCTCTGATCATTGCGGAAACCCTGATCAGATACAGATAACATGTACGAGACATATGTTAACACAATATACACGAAAATGAACATAAAGCTTAACAATAAAGTGTACACATTTAATATATCACAAATAAGTGTTCGTGGAACAACCATTTACCACAGTTTATAAATTACACAATATCACCGCAATTAACTTGTTCGCCCATTGGATTGATCACCAAATTACAGACAGAAATAATACAATTTATCAAGAGCTTTTAAATTAATTCTCGGTGTTTATTTGTTATATGTTTATTTCAATCCATGTATCCGTGATTTCTGCATAAATAATTAACGTCTACAAGAAAGCACAATCGTTGTCGACATTATATATATGTTCCTACATGCCAAACACCTCGCGGGGATATAGATAGAATCCTTCTGTAATGTCTAGTTCAGTTCCCCGTTGATAGGTAGTGCTTGTGTCATAAGTTAAATAATATGATATATATCATATAAATTATGAAATATACACTACCTGTCAACGGGGAAAGCCAATAATTAATTACTGAACTGGAAATTATAGGAGGATTGTGACTACATCCCTGCGAGGGGTGTACACAGTCAGAGAGAATGATGAAAACGAGTTTTTCTTAGCTTAGTACTTTCCTTGTAGACTTTTTAATTTAATTGCCGACATCACGGATACATGAACCAGGTGCGAGTAAGCTTTACATTCCTATTCCGAATCATTTGACATCATTACTTTTAAATCGAGTGACGTTGTGTCCGGATGTTTTAAAAGTTCTTAACAAAGGACGAAATTAGAATAGTTTAATGATACCGGTCTAAGTTCATTACCATCATCATCTGAAAGTATACAAAAGCAAAACTCCATAAGAAATACAATGTACAATAATCGGACCGGGAAGTATGTGAGATGGTACGGTTGTCGCCAGGTCGGACAGGTGGGTATTCTCCGCATATACGCTTGCATCCGCGCCAACGAGAGTTATTAATATAAGTTGTTAAAGCTTGTTTCGCAACATTGTAAATAAATAATGTTTAAAACTAAATACAATATGCATATGTTTATATAAATGACATACAAACCCCATGAATTACATAGGATATAAACAGGACTGTAAAATTAGCAAGCTATGCATAAACATTGCCAAACAAATATAATGAAATATCCGAAAACAATACTATCCTAATTGCATCCACTTATTTTGACAGAACTCGTCTATAATTTAAGATTTACTGTCATGAACATAATATATCTCACACATGCTCAACATGACAAAGCATAAAGGTTCAAGAAAAACATGGTTTATAGCCAACAATGACCCGTCATCAATCATAGATAAAAAGATATCTCCCAGTCAGCACTTCAGAGCGTGTACATACATTTCCACTTTATGCAAAATAAATTCTGTACAAATAAACGGTCCTCAATATATAGTGCAGCATTTGCAGCAAACTATTGCCAGCAAACATTAACTTACGTAGAGCGAAAATACTGAATTGCATCACCTTTAGACAAATGATAAGCTTCGGTAGTCGTGCCGACTATGTCGAATAAAAGGAGCGCTTGATAAATGGTATTGTTTGATAGAGCGTCTGTAAGTTGTGATCAATGGTATTTCGAAAACCCTTCCAGGCGGTGATGTGTAATTTAGAGTTTATGTGAAAATTGAGCTTACCAGAATAAAATGATTGGCTAGTATTGAAAGCTTCTTATAAGTGTTATCTTCTTTTTCCTGTATGCTTCGTGTACATGTTATCTATAGGCGATACAACCCTCGCCATTATAAACAAAGGTCCCATGTGTCGGTGCTACACACAGGTCATGGATACTTCTGGAATTGGAGCGTTTTCTGTATCTTGTCACTATCTTCCCAAAAAGTACAATGACTAATATACGTCTGGAGGCATCGCCCTGACTAACCAGGTGGGGGCGACGATAAATACACGTATGAAATAAAACGTGATTCTTCTTCTATTTTAGATCTGGAGAGAATATGACGCGGACCATAGCGGGTATATTGAAGCTGACGAACTAAAGGTAATACAGTATCATTCTTATTGTTCTCTGTTATTTTCTCTAAATTGTTATTGTTATTTCTTCTATTCTCTTACCAAGTATGAATGTGGATTAAAGGCACAATATGTAACACTTATGCAAAGTGTGCAATATTGTTCACAGGTCGCACTATTAGATAGCCGAAGCAGGATTTGATCAGGGTTGTTGTCTGGTGGACATTAAAGATGTATTCCTGTTGGATGGATATGGGTGCAGGACTTCATTTTCTTGTGGCATATCCATCACAGCATTATATTAGAATACAACACTGCACATATCACAATGTATTTTCGTCGCACAACCGTAGAAGAAATAGTCATCATATATATATACATGTATATATATTTATGCAAATGCAATCTTAGGCATCTTAGACAATGAAAATTCACCGGATAATATATTCACCCGGTATACCTCCGACTGTTGCTTGTGTGAGTGACAGTGAGAGATATGAAGCTCGAACACACACATATATTACTGCAGCCCACATAGCCCTCTAGCCATTCGATTATAATAGTTGAGATATGTTAAAATCACTATTTAGTTTGTACACGAACCTAGATAGATCAGTCAGTTTATTTAAACGTCGTAGAAAATTTAGTCGCCCAAATGCATTTATGCGGCAGCGACTTAAAACAAATTTATAAAGCTAGCTAGACTTTAAACCTCCCAAAACTAAATCAAACATAAAACCAAGTACATACCTATAGTACTATCCTAGCCCATGATATATCTGCCCATGTTAGATAGATTTCTGTATTATAGAAGGTGACCTAATTAGTTATGAACTAATCCTCATTCGAATCTTCTAAAATCAGTAATTTTATAGCATAAATGTTCGTACACAATCATTATAACGAACGTGCATAGACCTACACCATTCAATACACATGTACAATGTTGTATAACGTAGCTTAAACAACAGCATAAATCAATCCACAATTTGATCCAAATACAACACGACATAAGAATATTGAATGACGATCATTATTAATTTTAACAGTTCATTAAACACTTGTTATATCCATACTTTACATATTGACTTGCAAATATTTTAAAGACCTGGTCTCGAGATTATATAGCATTTCTCAGAACTGTAACACAGTCTCAAGCTTATGGTTGATTCTGCTGAGAGTAAATCTCAGAATCAACCAATCAAATAAACTCGAATTTGAGATTAGAGAAAAGTTTAATAATTTCGGGCCCTGGAGATCTTAATGTCAACATTGTTGTATTGTATTGTTGGTTTGCATTCCAATATGTCAGTTATTGTTATAGTGAAATCATCTGATGGAAGACATTGTGTCGCATCTCGTCTTCTATTTTGATTTATGTGTTAGTTTATTGAATAGCATGTGTATGTTCTAAATTAATATTTCTACCATTCTATGATTCATTTTGAACTTGACTTGAATAGCTTATGACATGCTCCAGTCTGATGGGCACACAACCTATTGCAGTGCATTGGAAACATCAATACAGTGACACCGCTAACATGTGAATGACGTCACTGTATGTGCCCACAGTATTCTTCCGCCAAATATAGCAATATACATTGCATTCAGATTAAAATTGCCTGGTTTTTTAAATACCGCATCTTTTATACACATAATCTAGTCTGAAGCCTTCTCAAGTCATCATTTCCCAAAAACACAACAATTATATCCTGCCTGTCAAGAAAATACATGTCATAAATGTACGAAAATGACAAATACACAGAAAATATATGCCCTGTTTGTATCTATGTTCGTGTGAATGTCCTCACTAATGATATGCAGCTGAGACATGCGCACTCGGGAGTTACGGGTATGCGCATTCACAGTGTTGGACAGCGTTTCTTTGATATTAAAGGCGTGGCTTGCAGTTTACGCTGCTCCACAATGCAATGATCTAATTGCATTCGTCTTCCACACACTTTGAACATGTAGTTCACACCCCGATAGAAACTAGTGACTATCGGTGCATTCCTTAATTCAAGACATAAGATGTTGCAGCTTACATGTAGCAATGTATACACGTTGACATTTAGTTATCCACATATAAAATTGATTATGTCAGCCTCCAAGGGACACATAAATTTCTTCCGTTTGCTATATCAAAATTGCTCACAACATAACGCCTAATTTTACAGACAGTAGCAGTTGGCTTTGCGATATTCGATATCTAGTTTATGCTTCTTTCGATGAAACAAAGAGATTTATCAGCGAAATGAAATATGCTGGTTCGATTTTTGGAAGCACTGCGAGTAGAATTATACATTATATTCTCACTGCTTGTTTTATTGTTGCCATGGTACTGTAGTTTGAAATATCGTCAACGTAAACCATCTCCAATCAATCCCTCAGTGACGTCTAAACGTGACTCTCTATCGCCATTCAGCGTATAATAGCATTTTTATATATCATAAACAAACACATGCCAGCCTACGATATTACGATTACTTGTTTACGTTTATGGTTGAATTAGAGTGCACTCATGAACATGGAATGCTATTAATAACACTCATGGTTGAGTATGTGTTTTACGTTTATTTATCTTCGCTACCGGTTGCCCATATGACCGACGCCTCCTGAAGAGATTAGTCATTATAGAATGTTGGAGGATAGTGCAATGATGCAGTTGATAGAGACCCATTCCAGAGTATCATCTGGTTCTTTGGCGTGCACGGTGTAAAGCACCGACACGAGACCTCGGTTTAAAGTCCCATCTGAAAGACTGTTAATTGTATTATGGTCAACTGGTGGTCGGCACATGTACACTGTCAGCAAACCAAATAACACTATGTTTTCAGCATAAAAACAATGTTATTAGTCAATTGTTTGCTTAGGGATATTCATCGATTATGTTTTATCAGATTACCCCGTCGACCACCTCAATTGAGTAATATCACGATGGGTACTTTTTACCTTGACACCGGCACGTCCAGCATTGGGATCCCGTATAAAGTTCAATATATTTTCATATCGTATTTCGCTGTAGTCTTACCGTATGTTAAGAAAGTCAACATATTTAAATGGTGAATATACTGAAGAATTACCTCAATATTTATTTCGTTGAATTGTAGAGATACGTTGCGCATAGTTCAACCGTCTGCGCAGCTTTCGTTCTTATTCTTAGAATCGTGGGCACGTGAAATGTATGTATTTTAACATGTACGTATATACCGTGGCTAGCTTCGACATATCACAGTATATGTAAATAGTAATTAAATATTAGCGCCTTCAATGTCCATTGTATGAAGAAATGTAATTCATTCAAACAGATTAGGGCCAATGAGGCCGAGTGGTTATGGCAGTTGAAATCCCTTATCCTTCACAGCTATAGGTTCCAATCCCACTGGGGGTGTCGGATTCCTCCACGCGAGGAAGCTATCCAGGTGGTTTTCGGTGGTTCTTCCCTGACCTGATGTCCGTCTGTGCTTAAAATATACTGTTCGGAGATATACCGGGAGTTTCATCCACCAATAATAGCTGAAGATTCGCCATATAACCTAAGCTTTTTGTCTTAGCTATGTTGAATCCCCCATATATGAAAACAAACTTGGTTATATTTCAGAACTTCCTGCTGGATCTACTGAAACAATCAAAGAAAGACTCTGAGGTGACCGAAGAACAGCTCATTGTCTACGCTGATACAATGGTAAGGATCGTTTAAGTCGTGATAGCGTATTGGTAGGGCGTTCGCTTCTTGGAGTGCACGCCCAGCTGTAGCCATTACGATTGTGCACTTAGGCAATATATCAACATTGCCTCTTCTCTTTACATCATAGCGATGAATTCCATCAGGAATGAGTTCTCGAGAGCGATTTTTATCTAATGTTGTAAGAACTTGTTTTGCAAGTGAGCTAGACTGTAGAAACCAAACGAATACTAAGTAGGATTACTGGGAACCTATTGCTCATGTTCTACAATGTTGTTATACTAGTTCGCAATTATTCTTAATAAAATAATAAAACCTATCATCAATAACCGCCCACACTCATAGACAAGATTTCGGAAGAATGACCCGCCTTTATCTAATGTTACGACCACCGACGTCTACGCGATGATACTTGAAATGTAATTGTTATCAGCAGCATAATCATCATCATCATCATCATCATCAACAACAACGACAGCAACAACAATAACAACAACAATACAAATACTGTTATTTGCAAATCAGGGTTGACTAATACTCTTTTGAAAGTATAAAGTAATGTAAAGAGGTGGGACAATTGTTCAATATTAGTCTTATTTAAACACTTTCTTCCCAGTTTATCTGTAAACGGTCCGAGTGGCAATTTTGCATGTCATCTGTCATATATCAGTAACTACCTCGTGTATTTCATTCATACTAGGCTCTTCACAAATCCAACTTACTAAAATAATGAAGTTAGACCTCTTTGGTGTTATTATTATGACTATTTTACAAAACCTGATATAAGTTTTTCATTGTTACTATCAAGATTGAATTACTATCAACGTAATCGTATTTGATCCATACAATTCTTGGCTGTTTCTGATCTGGGATCTGGGGCCCTGTCCTTCCAACAATGATGTAATTGCATACATGCTTCTTGTTCATGTTTCTCTACGTCCTACCCCCTATCACCATATGGATCAGATGGAACAACCAAATTATTTCCTTTTCTATGTTTTTCCTTTTAGGAAAACTATTCTGACAACATTGTTTTTTCCATTATTCAGAAAATGTTCCTCTTAAAAATACCAAATTGCAATGTATGCGAGTGTCCCTGTTTTTATGCCAGCAATATTAATAAACATGCTATAAATGATGTACGCACATTGCATTGCTGCTATGATTTATTACGGAGAATTTGGAATTACGAAGAGAGTCTAGTGTAAAACAAGACTAACCCAGTCAACATAAGATTCTATAAGTTTCAACAATGTCTACAATGGTTGCATACAAATGATGATACAATTAACATAACTATTTTATATGTACATTGGTAGAATATTCATAGTTAAAAATGTATAATTGTGTTACACATTTGCAAGCAAACTGTCAAGTTGTAATAATGCTTTCAATAGTAGAACACTCAGTCGTACAGACTCTTGATAAAGTTTAGTTCGTTCTATCATGGAGATTATCGATTCTCTCCATTCTTGAATATAATGATCGCCCACTTTTAAAATGTAAAAACATTTGACATTCACAATAATACTTTGTTTTTCATCTCTAAAACCAAGACTATCAATAACAGAAATGCATACATAAAGTTGAGGACCATGCATCTGAGTAGATGGGGTGGCAGAGGGGGGTTAAAGCTGAGTAGATCGGGTGGCAGAGGGGGATTAGTCCCCACAAACAAGTCCCACACCCAAGAGTAACATTGCACTTGACTTTTGGCAACATAATATTGTTCAAAGCCAAATGAATTCATAAAACGTGTGTAATTGATACAGCTATTGGAGCTATCTAATAATGAGTGTCATTCATCTATATACTAATCTGAACATTTTTGATCTACTCTTCTACTAGGCAACGTACTGTTTGGGAAATCATATGATTCCCATATAATCATGTGATTCTCATATAATCGTGTGATTCCCATATTTGTTTGAAAAAAAGTTATATTTGCTTATCAATAAGTAGACATACATTTCTTCCTTTCGCACTGTCCGTCCGTGCGTCCGTGTGTCCGTCCGTCTGGGTCAATATTTCCTGTCCGGGCTGTAACTTCTTCGGCTTTGGATGGATATCAA
The DNA here is from genome assembly GCA_014843695.1 of Archivesica marissinica. NCBI lineage: Eukaryota > Metazoa > Mollusca > Bivalvia > Venerida > Vesicomyidae > Archivesica > Archivesica marissinica. The sequence continues at coordinate 45,316,089 of CM026395.1, read as the reverse complement.
AATAGGTCCGTAACTTATAGCATAAACAACTTCTACTAAATATTAGTCCTAAGTATTAATAGTCATCAACCACTTCCAATATATCCGCCCGTTTATAAAATAGAAATTATACTGGCTTTTGAAAATACTTAAATGTTGGTCTTAAGAACATAGTTTTCACGTTGACGTAAGCCAATCGTATAAATGAAATAGCTTGACATTGTCCATATTTTCGTACACATGAATGTTTTTGTATCCAGTTCAATCAGCTTAGTAAACAACAATGCCGGTGAAGTATTGAATGCGTCTAGATAGATTACATAATACTTGACACTGAACTTTTCGAAAGCCAACATTTAGATGAACTTTGTTTAGAATACAATCTCGAAATGTGTATGTTTGACAGGTCTCTAAATGTAAATAGACAACGTTTTAATAGCGATGGAATTTCCAATAATTATGGAAACCAATTTGTTGATTTTTTGAAACTTAATTACTTGTATATTTTAAACGGAAGAACTACAATGGATATCCCTGGTAAGGCCACATGTAAAGGAACAAGTGTGGTTGATTATTTTGTTTGTAAACTCGAATCTTTTTAATAATGTTTTATCTCTACAAGTAATAGACTTCTGCCCATTACTTTCAGATGTTCATAACCCAATTGAACTTAACCTACAATTTAAGTTAAGCAAGACGATTGATCATCAGCCTGATGAGAAGCCGTCAGTTAAAGCGAATGAATTTATTAATAAACTAGATCGTCATAAAATACAAACTTTACAAGATACGCTTGAACATTTTAGTGTGGATACACATTTTAACCAACAGAACGTAAATGCAATCGTTAACGATATGTCGTCCCTATTTATAAACACGTCTACTGAGGCCTTTGGCTATACCAAAATAAACAATGTACAGAAGACCAACAGTTCCAAAACATCCCCGTGGTTTGGTCCAACGTGTAAAAAGGCAAGGAAACATTTCCACTCCGCAAACTATCTCTATAAACTAAGAAAGAATAACGAAACAAAAAAAGCCTAAAACGAACTGCTACTATTTAGAAAAATACTATGAAACAGTTTTACAATAAACATAAGCATTCAAATATAAGGAAATTAAGAGATGTTAAAAATAAAGACCCGAGAAAATACTGGAAAATATTAAATGGAAAAGCTATAAATAAAACTGAAGCTGATTTAACAGATCTTTATAGTTTCTTTAAAAATGTAAACTTTACCGATAATAATAATAGTGATAACAATGATAATAATAATAATAATAATACTCATCATCATCAAGACAATGAAATTAATGGAGATATACTATCACTGAAACAGAAATAGAATGGGCAATAAAAAATTTAAAACATAACAAAGCTAGTGGCTACGATAAAATACTAAATGAACAAATAAAATCATCTTTACCGTTGATGAAAAACATATACGTTAAACTGTTAAATCTTATATTCGATACCGGAATCATCCCAGAACAGTGGCCAGTTGGTATTATTAACCCAATATATAAAAATAAAGGAGACATAACAAAACCAGAAAACTATCGACCAATAACATTGTTAAGTTGTCTAGGCAAAGTATTTACTAGTATTTTGAATAAAAGAATAACCGATTATGTTGAAACTAATGATATTTTAAACAACACACAAGCGGGATTCAGAAAAGGATTTTCAACAGCAGACAATTTATTTATTTTACAACATATCATTCAATATCTTAACAACAACAGACACAAATTATTCTGCTCATATATCCATTTAAAACAAGCGTTCGATACCATCTGGAGAAATGGCTTATGGGAGAAATTAATAAATGCTAAAATCAATGGTAAATGTATACAGGTTATAAGAAACATGTATGATGGAATATAGTCTTGTGTAAAAGCTAATTCAAAATTTTCGAACTTCTTCACATGCAATATTGGAGTTCATCAAGGTGAAAATTTGTCACCTTTGCTATTTTCTTTATTTTTAAAAGACTTAAGAGATTTTTTCCAAAACAATAGTAATGCGCAAGGAATATTATTACAGAATGAACAAAACACAAACGACCTCTTTAATCTTTTAAAAATATACATTTTACTTTATGCAGACGATACCGTGCAGAAACTGCAAATGATTTACAAGATGCACTAAATACTTACGAACAATACTGTGATAAATGGAAGCTCAAGGTTAATATCACAAAGACTAAAATAATCGTATTTCCAAAAGGTAGACAACTTATGTATAAGTTCAAATATAAAAAGGAAGCAATAGAAGTCGTAAAAGAGTATGTGGTATAAATATCTTGGTATCTCCTTCAATAGAAGCGGCTCTTTCTTTTATTGTAAACAATATATTTCAAATCAAGCAACTAGGGCAATGTATAGCCTAATAAGAAATTCAAATCGACTGAACCTACCAATAGATCTACAAATAGACCTATTTAATAAAACCATCAAACCGATTCTACTATATGGAGCTGAAAATTGGGGATTTGGGAAATTAGATGTAATAAAAAGGGTTCAGCTTAAATTTTTAAAACATATATTGAAATTAAAACGGTCCACCCCAAATTATGTTATTTATGGCGAAACTGGATGTATCGATACAGGTATCGATAGCTATTATGGAAAACATTATTTCGTGCTGGTCAAAACTATGTATTACGGAAGAATGTGATACACCAAAGAAATTGTCTCATCTAGTATATAAATATATGTTACAATCATCACAAAATTTACCCGAAGAATTGCTGAAGGTAAAATTGCCATGGCTATATAATGTTAAAACAATTCTAATAAAATGTGGTTTCATAAATGTATGGACTGAACATAGTTTTCCGAATGAAAAATGGTTAAAACTAGCGGTAAAGCAAAAATTACATGATTGATATTTAAATAACTGGTACACCATGGTAGACAACTCTAGTAATAGTACATTTTATCGAGTGTTTAAAAGATATTTTGGAATTGAACCTTACTTATCAAAATTACAAAACTCCACACTGTATAACCTAATTAAATTTAGAACAAGAAACCATCGATTACCAATAGAAACAGGAAACTGGTCAAGAACACCAATAAATGAAAGAACATGTAACTCTTGTAGAAACAAAATTGGGGATGAATTTCACTATTTGTTTGAATATGAACAATTTACAAATGAAAGAAGACAATAAATATTATATTAAACCGATGTATTTTCGACGCCCAAATATGTTTAAATTGGAGAAATTAATTTGCACCAAAAATAGTTCAGAATTTCAGAAATTATGTAAGTTTATTATGATAATAATGTTACATACAAGAATGTAACAGGTATACTCTTTTTCCAAATTTGTGATATTTGTGTCTATAACTAAAAAATACTATTGGAAATATTTATTCAATTTGACAATTGAACTATTCTGTTTTGTGCTTTTGTTTTGTAGCCTCGTTTATATGTCTTGTTTATTGCAAATACCTCATATTTGTATGTTCTGTACATGTATTGAGTGAAATACAAGAGATGTTCTGTTCTGTTCTAGATCATTGTTAGCATTTCTTATTTACATTACAAGTATAAACATAGTGTGAAACATAGGTTGCAGAAGATCGGTTATTCAACCAACGTGGTCATCCGTGCTTGAAATACTGCTGGAAGGGACACCCGATGTATTTGCTTCACTTTAAACCATATAAACAAACACAATGAGACTTCAAACAACACTGATTAGATCACACTTTTCACTCATTAACTCAGCTACACATTATACTCTATTTCTCTACTCTATTTCTCTCTCCCTTCTCTAATGATGTACAGCATTTGTGTTCGTTTGAAGTTTGCTGAGTCTACATATTGCTTTGAGGTCAGACAATGCCAATCCCGATATGCAATTGTTAACAGAGATGAACATATTTGTAAGACACTGCTAGCATCCAGTCCAACAAAAGAAAATGATTGATATCAATTTGACGTGAGGCAGGCAGGACACACTATTTTACATGTTTGCTCATATTGGTATCCTTTTTTTGCGTTGTTTTCATAACAGTTTATAATTTGTTATTATTTGGCCAGGAATAGTATGTTGACCGTTGAAATAATTATAATACGGACAGGAGCTTCTGTGGTTAAGGTCGGTGACTTCAAATGGGATGGGATGGGATGGGATGGGAGGATGGGATGGGATGGGATGGGATGGGATGGGATGGGATGGATGGATATTATTATAACATTGTTTCATATTTTTCACGAATGGAATCATTCTTAAATAAATGATAGGTTTCCTATTTATAGTTATAGTTAATAGTTATGGTATAAATTCCTTGCATGAATGTGCACATTATTGTTACGTTGAGCGGTTAATTGTTCTACACGTATGAAAATATTAAACTCGATAACATCAGCTATTTACAAGATTTCCATTTGCATCTAATATGGAATGATCATTCTATGAAACAATGAGTTTGGGACTTTCATAATTAAAGCGACACTACATCGATGAAAACGCATATGTCCGCAGCATGTAATTTGCCATTATGGTATAAATATTTTCCAAATGTGTGCCTCAAATACTGAGTATTTCAACAAATAAACAAACGTCGTATACGCGGTTTGTTGACATAACAAAATAATGTAAATAGGGTCGACATGCATGCGTAATACAAAACGTTTATCCTAAATAACACGAGGTATGGTACATATTTGCCGTGATATCTCACATGCGTGTCTATGCATATTTATGTGTAGACTAATCTTATTTAAATTATCTCTAATCAAAAGTATCGTGTGTATCGTATTGACTCCAATGACAAACAAACGTCAATTCAGGAGCGCGGATGACCGTTATATGAAATTCTACTTTCACTTTTGAAAGTTTGTATACCACAAAAACACTGTTTATTGATTCAATGTTAGTGTTCGAATGTATTCAGAAGAATGTGTAGTAGCTATGCATTTATACGTGAAATAAAAACATCTTATTTGCTTTTTGGTTTAAACATATGTATTCGATAATAATGTACATTACATATACATTGTATACAAAACGAAAATGGATTAAATCGGAAGCTTAAAGCTTATTGAGATTTTCTCCATTGCATATATTGTGCACACATGGCGATTAAACATATAATGTAGTAATACCAAAATATATAATAAGTATTTGAAAATATAGCTTGTTATCAGGTGAAAAGCTAACAGTAAAAGGGAGGTTGGGGAGGGTGGGTAGAAAGCGATGAAACACTGTTTGAAGTGAATCACTCTGCTAGTGCGTCAATCTCTGTTCACAGAATATTAAAAACGTTTAGACTTTTCTATGAATGTGTGGACAGCTAAGACTATTATTTCATTATGTTCAGATGGCAAAGAAATATCACCGAATAGGATCACATTTAGGGTTATATGACAGCGATGAGAAATAGTGTTAACTAGTTCAGGGCGTATATTGTAGTACGTGTGACATTCAAAGAAATAATGGTAAGTTGACTCGATTTGACCGCATGTGCATAGTGGTGAATCAATTATGTTTTTGGAGAAGAGATCATGTTTTAAATAACTACAATTTGTTCTCAATCGAGCAAGTAGTTCTTACGTATACCAGAAAAGTAGAATTCGGGAATAGGACAAGAGTCGCTTTTAAGTTGCATCTTGAACGATGAAAGAGATGGTGCATGCTTGATTAATGGTGGTAAATCATTAAACGCTCTAACTACTGAAGGTAAAAAGGAGTTTTCATATAAATTGGTTCTAGAGCGTGGAACTTGAAGTTGATCTCCATTTCTCAAATTATATCTACTAGTATCGACATCAGGTGGACACATAGCAGAGAGATAGTTTGGAGTGAGACCATTTTTCATCTTGAAAAAAAGACTAAGTTTGTGATTGAGTCTTCTCCAATCAAGAGATTCCCACCAAACTTCAATCATCAATTTGCTTATGGACACAAGTTTCGTGGTACCAGTGATCATTCTATTTGCTTGTTGCGATGTAATGTCGCTTTAAGGAATGAATCGCGAATTATTACTTATATTTACATTAATTATTTGTTCAATAACAAAATGAAAAACGTATCACACTATGTAAAATGTATTTAGGCCAGATTTTCGACTTGCCATGTGCCGGACCCAATACATAATCATCATTGGATACTAACATTCAAGAATGCAAAACATGACATCACCATTCAACATAATGCAAAACATGACATTAACAGAACAGTGTAATCTGCAAGACACGCTACCCAACACTGCGATGCGTATACCCGAACTCATTAGTGACGAAATACATACGAAAATGGATATAAACGCTCATCAAAAGATATGTTATAGGGATGTAAATATTTCTGACTATGTAGTTAGTCATTATTATCTTACGCAAAATTGATGACGGGTGTCAAATTTGACAAAAAAAATAGTTTGCTGCCGAAGAGTATGTCTAAAGAATTTGAATTGGATGTTCTCTATATCAGGTACCCCATACTTCGCAACAATATCATGAAATTGGTAACACAATAGCATCAAATAAGTTTACTTTCTCAGAAATCTCTAAAGAAGCTAAATCAATGTATAGCGAATTTAGTGAGAGCAGGGTTTTTAAAGCTTGATTAGATAAAGCTGTTTGCGCTTGTAGAAATTACGACTTAATGACAAGTCTCACCCTTACAACGCAAGTCATGGTTATAATATAATTCAGCATGTTCTAGTTCATTGTGGTTCTTAAAGACAGGGTGCCTCCATGACCGAGTGGTCACGGTCGTTGACTTCAAATCACCTGCCTCTCACTTCTGCTGTTTCGAAACCTGCTTGGGAATCTCGAATTATTTCATTTAGGAGGCTATCCGGATGACTTGCGGATTGTCGGTTGTTCTACTCGAGTGCCCCAAACTAGAATGGGCTGTTGGTGCGACGTTAACAAACAAACAAACAAAAAGTTTTTTAAAGACCATCAACAGCGTCGTATCAATATTTATAGCTATACCCTATTAACATCAGAATGTGTGTAATTTATTTATCAAAAGTTAGTTGGAATAGAAAATAAAGCCGTTTCTGTTAAGCTGTCCAGTGAATTATTGACCTTTCTCAGTGAAAGAAAGTGCTATCTTTCTCCGTGAAACAGTGTAATGTAGCATTATCTTTGCCACTGCTTGGTTCTGTATTTGAGCTATTGTCTGACAACAGTTGTTCTACTAAATTCATTTTGTCTGTCGTTTATAATTCTGACAGCAAAGTTAACATAAACTAACTTATATTATACAATACCTATTTTTTTTATTTCGAATGTTCACACGAACATAGGTGGTTGTGCGGTTGTGTGGTTGTGTATTGTAGTGAAATGGGCTCCTGACAGAGACAGTAAAATGAATAAAATTGGATAACAAATATATTTTATTTCTGGGACATTATATAGTATTGTATTAGCCATGTATTCCTGAAGTATTATATATTGTTCTATTAGCGACATTGGTATTCATGTGGCATTAGATCGGGTTATAATAGCCATACATTTATTGTCGTGTTATTGTCCTGGGATATTAGATTAATGTGTTAATATTTGCGATATTTTCATAATTGTGTCATTCTAGTGTCAGTTTTGGTTTTTCAATTGGCAGTTTTCCTTTTTTCGTTTCGCTATGATTTGTTTTTAGTGGGTATAGTCCTGATGTTCAGGATGCTACGGTAACCTTTTCACTTAGATATTGTCATTTTCCAGTCGACAGATGTTCTTTTTTCACTTGACTCTGGGTTTTAATCAATTGGCTGCAAGCCTCCTTCAATTGTTGTGCATCCGTTTTCAGTTGGAATGGGTTCAATTTACAGTTGGTTATGCCCCTTTTCATTTGGCTTCTGTCCTTTTTCAGTGGACTGCGATGCATTTTTTCTGGTTGTCGTTGTCTTTCTCTGTCGTTGGTCTTTATTCATTTCAGTTAGCTATGGCTCTCATTTGGCTGTGACCCTTTCTTAAGACAACTAGTTACTATTGTGAATATAGATATTTATATTATTGTACCTATACTCTGTGAATGATGATGTGAGCCGACGAACTATGTTTTGCGAGTGTTAATCTTATTCAAATAAAGTCGTCGAAATAAATATGTAGGTAATTCTCCACCATTGAAATATGTTGAATTTCTTAACACTCGGTAAGACTACAAGAAAATCTATTGGACATTTACGGGATTCCAAATCTGGACGTACCGGTATCAAGGTAAAAAACACCCATTCGTGAAATTACTCAATTGACGCAGTAGTCAGGGCAATTGCTGCTCTGGGAATATCACCCCTTGTCGGCAATATATACTCATATACCCTGTCAACAAACCAACTAACATACAATAACTAGTATGGTTAATTTCTAATAATCCACCTTTTCTTTCTCTCTACCTAATTATCTGTTTCACTTTATTCTTTGGAATTCTTTTCTATAATCCAGCACATGTGTGCTTCTTTGCGCAGTGCCTCTTAACCAAATCTTCTTTATGGGGAAGGTAGCTTAGTAATGTTGCTAAAACTTGTTGCCCGACCCATTTTTGCATTTGTACTATTATTATTATTATTATACTGGAGTTTGTATATCACAGAAACTATACTGGCAACCATGTGTTAGCGGTCACCTCCAATAAGCAGCCAACCTTTATTAAGTAGCCAGCTTCCAGATTCCCAATATGCACCCACATTCTATGATTCACTTGGTTGGCTGCATAATTTAAGACAGATTTGACTTAGGTTCAAACTTGCCAATCATTAGCGTAGTAAACAATTACAATGAAACATACATTACAATAGTCAACATTAAGAAGAACATTTATTAATTTATTTGGTTAAAACATACAATGTAAAATGCTTATCAAAGATATTAAGATTACATTATAGGACAAAGATTAAGAATTAAAATACATAATATTATATTAAATGCTATCGTTTACAGTTGTACACGAATAACGAATGTTACCTTATATTATGCACTATATCAAAATGTAATTTAGCTATAAACTATATGATTAATATAATACCGGAAATGTACTATTAAAATAAGTATGCAAGTGTATGGATACTGATTAGTTCTCTGTCACGTGCGATAATACTGCAATGATATGACTATAGGAATATGTATTTGTTTCAGTGAATGATCGAATTATATTTCACTGAATAAACAATGAACACATTATTAACATGAGTGGCGATAACCACGTGTGATAATGATAGTTGTTTATTTGTATGTACTTTTATGTAAATACTATGACTATGTACTTATGTATACATCATGAATAAGCTTATGTTCTGTCTGTTTTATGTTCATAAGTGGAATATTGTTAGCCGAGTGCTTAGCGGACCATAAATGACTTATAAAAGACGTATTAAACACGCACGCACGTACGTACGTACGCACGCACACATACACACACACATATACGCTACGTTTTCATCCGCACCAACGAGAGTGGTTAATATAACTTGTTAAAACTTGTTATACTCGTTGTAAAATAAATGAAGCTTAAACTAATCTAGTGTACACGAGTGGGGCGATTCAGATAATGGAGAAGTAAAAGAACTTCCGTGGCCAGTCAAAGTCATTCAGCTTATAATGCTTTGTATCAGCGCTGACTTTTATGTTGCCAATTTATATCGACCATTAGTGTTGTGTCTAAGAGAAAGCTTTCTGGTTATTCACAATTTCTCAGACCGTCAATGATATGTGGACAGCATGTCTATTTATAGATTTTCATCAAATTCCAAGACCAATAATTTTCTTGGAATTATTTCCAAGCGACAACATAATGGTCATCTGTTAAGACGTTTATTTTTTTCGCGACTATTTAATTTCTTACTTTATTGCTTACTGTGAATGGTAAAGCTAAAGGTGCGCGAGTCAAGGCAGATACACTCTAACCGAAATAACACTATTCTGAGCTTCTGTCAACCTAATCTCGTGTGGATTTAGTGTGATAATGATTTTTTATTATTATAAGCTAGATTTTGAACCGACTCAACAGCAAGTTTATTATGACGGCAACCAACAGCAGGTTTATTATGATGGCAACCAACGGCAGGTGTATTATGACGGCAACCAACAGCAGGTTTATTATGACGACAACCAACAGTGAACACACTCCAGCACACTATATTAGTAGTATCGAATATAGCATAATGTTCACAATAAAGTGCAATACGGTGTCATATAGAATATTGACTCGCCAAAATAATGACCCGCGGGTCATTATTCTATAGGAAAAAGTGACCCGCGGGTCCATATTCTATTATAGAATAATGAACCCCCTTATAGAATAATGACCCCCGCCTCCCATCCCCAAAGCCTACAAAAACAATGTTATCAATATATTTTATTAATAATTGCATAAGCTATCAAATTAACAATTATCAATACAATTATATTGAATTTATGTATGAAAAAAGACATACACTCAACTTAATTGGTATTTGAAACCATGCAGCTCAAAATAAATACCATAAAATAGCACAGTACTAACCATTCGTATCATATTCATGCATGTTCTCTTAAACTTTCCAGAAAATATATAATATGCTGTTAACCATTATAATTCTGACTGGTGTGGCTAACTAATTGTTCCACAGGTGTGAAAATCCCCATAATAAAGCAATAACACCTTATTGTTATGAATAAAAAACGAACAATATGGATAAATGAAAATCGTCCACGTGGTAATGAACATCAAAGTTACATTGACTACAAGGCTGCGAAATGTTTATTTCGGAAGTTCCACAGAGACGCTGTATTGGAGTTTATTACACATACTGAAGAGGAGATCGACACTGCGGCAGAAATGGACAGTGTAGAATTCTGGAAACTTGTTAACAGAAAACGCAAACGTAACAAGAACTTGCAGACTTTAGAAATGGATTTTAATGGATCAATGTGTAAAACTCCAAAAGAAATTAACATTGGATGGAAGTCTTATTTTAGCACCCTTTACGCCCCGACCCAGAGTGACATGTTTTGTAGTAACTATATAAATTCTGCGGAAACCGAGCTGTGCCAAATCCGGTTAAACAATACTAGTACTGAAGGACGTCCTTTAATAATCACTGAGCAAATGGTGTATGATGCATTGCGAACATGTAAAAAGAATAAATCTTGCGGATATGATCAGGTGTACTACGAAAATATAATATATGGAGGTGATTTACTAATTAAAGTTATCACGAAACTGTTTCAATATAAGGCTTCTTTAGCTTACTGTCCAATCGACTTAAAACGGGGAATCATTACAACATTGTTTAAAGGTGGTAACAAGAAAAAAGCAGATCCAAACAATTATCGAGCTATTTCTCTGTGTTCTACGGTATTAAAGCTATATGAAAAAGTTATCCTAAACGTTATTGAAAATAGTCAGTGTATTGAAATCAATCCGCTACAAGGTGGCTTCCAGAAAGGAATAAGCTTTTTGATGACCTCATTTATGGTACGTGTATTAACTTTGCCAAGGAGAACAGTTCTAAGGTTTACGCGTGCTACCTGGACGTAAAACAGGCGTTTGATAACGTTAACCATACATTGATTTTGTTAAAACTATTTAGAACTGGTATCGATATTAACTTATTTAGAATAATCGAAACTCTGCTTAGTAATATATACAGTTGTGTGAGATCACAAGGTCAAACCTCATACTGGTTCCCAATACTCAAGGGTGCAAGACAAGGACAAGTGCTCAGTCCCTACTTATATTTACTCTTCATCGACGACTTAATGAACAATCTTGATTCCAGCCATCACAGTTTGAAGATAAACAACACGAGTTATGGTTGTCCAACCTCGGCCGACGACATGGTTCTCTTGTCGTTTACCAAACATGGCTTGCAATCTCTTCTCGATGAATGTTATACCAACTCTACTAAAGAAAGATAGTTCTATAATGCAAATAAAAGCAGTGTTATCGTATACAACGAATCACCAGGTGAATACGTAAATAAAACACGAACATGGATGCTTGGGACAGTGACTGTACTAGAAAGTGACTGCTATATGCACCTGGGCGTCTTAAGTGACAACTATTTGAAGCTTGATACTGTTGTAAAGGAAGGGTGCTCGAAATTGCGGCAAACATTCTTCAGCCTTACAGACTGTGGTATCCAGAGCAGCATTCTACATCCAATAACTCTTAAACATATTTACGAGTCGGTTGTCCTGTCCAAAGCTCTTTACGGCAGTGAATTGTGGAACGGTTTAACAGATACACAAATTCTTTGTCTTGAAAGATCCCATAGAAAGTGTGTTAAACATATGCAATGCATGCCAATATATACAAGAACAGATATTGCTCTAAGCTTTCTAGGTATAATGCCAATTGAGTCACTTATAGACATACGCAAATTACTGTTATTCGGCCAATTGTGCAAAGGTGACTCTTCAAAGAGATTTAAAGTCATATTTGCAAACAGATTAACTTCATACATGTCTTTTCCCAGCAAAGTAACAGGTTTTATACCGGACATGTATCTGAATAATGCAACGTTTCCAGAGCTGAATATCTGGAAAAAGCAACTGAAACAATCTGTAAAACAATGTGTGTCATTTAACTTTAAAAACAGATTAACATGTGATAAAGCGTTACAAAGCTTTAGCTTGTTACATAATGACTATATACCGTGTAGTTTGTGGTACTTTAGTCAACTGTATAGAGACCAGTTACAATATTGTATAACTGCTGTTTATGTCATTTGTAAAATGTTTTCCAGAAGCTATTGCTCATTATGCCCAAACTGCGGGTTAACTGTAGAAAATGTCGCAGTTCACGTTGTAATGTTCTGCACAACACAAGACTATATTAGATCCATAATGTGGCGAAATATTGACAAGTGTTTGGGCCATGATAACGTTATGGTTATTTGCTCATTGAGTCCGGAAGATCAGTTAGTTCAGTTAGCGACTGGCTTTCCTATAATAGAACTTGAAGACACGCATAGAGTGATATGTACTAAAACCAGTCTGAGGTATATTCATTACCTTGCGAGTATACTAAGAGTACTGTAACTTGTCTATATAACTGACGAAATTGGAAGTCACGTCTTGCTATACCCCCGGATACTTATTATCAGAGGGCAATAAGGGAGTCACGTCTGTAAGTCGGTCTGTCGTTAGGTCCGTAGGTCCTCCGCAATATCTCGAACTGCTTATTGGATTTTCAAATAACTTTACGCAGATGTCTGCCACCATGCCTACTCGTAACAGTTATATAGATGAGTGACCGTGACCATTTCGAGGTCAAATACTAACACATCAGCAACGTTGGACACTTGTGTCACCCTCCTCAATCATAGCTCTGTATTGGGCGTATTCATCACCTGTAGTATAATAACTACAGTTTGATTCATATTGACCTAATGTGACCCAATGCTGTGCAAATCTGCAAATTCATTGGCCTTGCACTGATTTTGTGTAATTTTATATAAATATTTTAGTGCTTCAGTCATCGTTTCATTTCGCTTTCGCTGAAACAATGCTGCTTGACAATAGTCACTATAATACCTGCTAACTATATTGCCGACGTCCTGGTATTCCTTGCACCGCATCGCAAGAAACACCATTATTGTGTGACCATGGGTCTGCGGACTTGCATTGCATTGTGGTATTGTGTACCATTACATTGTATACTATGCATTATATCTTATATGTTGTACTACTTGTACATGTATATATCATCCATTGCTTAATTACATGTACATATTTACTTTGAATGTTATGTATAACATTGTATATATATGTTCAATGTCTCTTCAATTGGAGGATAATAAAGAATATCTATCTATATCATTCATAATACATAATATGTTATTATTGTATGAGCAAGGACAGATAACGTGTGCCTCCCAGTGCAAGAAACTTTTCCATGCCATAGAATAATGACCACCTGTATGTATGTAAACTATATGAGAGAAGGGGGAGGGTCACTTTTCCATGCCAAAGAATAATGACCCCCCTGTATATTAACTATATGAGTGAAGGGGTCACTTTTCCATACTATATAGAATAATGACCCTCCTGAATATTAACTATATGAGCGAGGTGGGGTCACTTTTCCATGCCGTAGAATAATGACCCCCTGTATATTAACTATATGAGTGACGGGCGGTCACTTGTCCATGCCATAGAATAATGATCCCCCTGTATATTAACTATATGAGTGAAGGGGGGTCACTTTTCCATGCCATAGAATAATGACCCCCTGTATATTAACTATATGAGTGAAGGGTGTCACTTTTCCATGCCATAGAATAATGACCCCCCTGTATATTAACTATTTGAGTGAAGGAGGTCACTTTTCCATGCCATAGAATAATGACCCCCCCCCTGTATATTAACTATATGAGTGAAGGGGATCACATTTCCATGCCGTAGAATAATGACCCCCCTGTATATTAACTATATCAGTGAGGTGGGTCACTTTTCCATGCCGTAGAATAATGATTATCCAATGATATGGATAGTGAGCCCCTCCCACTCATATAATCTACACATATGTTCGTGATTATCCCATGATATGGATAGTGACAGCCTCCCACACATATAATCTACACATATGGGGGTGATTATCATATGATATGGATAGTGAGCCCCTCCCACTCATATCATCTACACGTATGTTGGTGATTTTCCTATGATATGGATAGTGACACACTAGCACTCACATAATCTACACATAGGGGGTGATTATCCTATGATATGGATAGTGACACCCTCGCACTCATATAATCTACACATAGGGGGTAATTATCCTATGATATGGATAGTGACACCCTCCAACTCATATAATCTACACATATGGGGTGATTATCCTATGATATGGATAGTGACCCCCTCCCACTCATATAATCTACACATATGGGGTGAGTATCCTATGATATGGATAGTGACCCCCTCCCACTCATGTAATATACACATAGGGTGTGATTATAATATGATATGGATAGTGAGCCCCTCCCACTCATATAATCTACACATATGTTGGTGAGTATCCTATATGGATAGTGACACCCTCCCATTCATATAATCTACACATATGGGGGTGAGTATCATATGATATGGATAGTGAGCCCCTCCCACTCATATAATCTACACATATGTTGGTGATTATCCTATGATATGGATAGTGAGCCCCTCCCACTCATATGATCTACACATATGTTGGTGATTATCCTATGATATGGATAGTGACACCCTCCCACTCATATAATCTACACAGAGGGGGGTGATTATCCTATGATATGGATAGTGACACCCTTGCACTCATATAATCTACACATATGGGGGTGATTATCCTATGATATGGATAATGACACCGTCCCACTAATATAATCTACACATAGGGGGTGATTATCCTATGATATGGATAGTGACACCCTCGCACTCATATAATCTACACATACTGGGGTGATTATCCTATGATATGAATAGTGACACCCTCCCACTCATATAATCTACACATATGGGGTGATTATCCTATCGTATGGATAGTGACCCTCCCACTCATATAATCTACACATATGTTGGTGATTATCCTATTATATGGATAGTGACACCCTCCCACTCATCTAATCTACACATAGGGGGATGGTTATCCTATGATATGGATAGTGACACCCTCGCACTCATATAATCTACACATAAGGGGGTGATTATCCAATGATATGGATAGTGACACCCTCCCAATCATATAATCTACACATAGGGGGGTGATTATCCTATGATATGGATAGTGACCCCCTCCCACTCATATAATCTACACATATGGGGTGATTATCATATGATATGGATAGTGAGCCCCTCCCATTCATATAATCTACACATATGTTGGTGATTATCCTATGATATGGATAGTGAGCCCTCCCACTCATATAATTTACACATATGGGGGTGATTATCATATGATATGGATAATGAGCCCCTCCCACTCATATAATCTACACATAGGTGGGTGGTTATCCTATGATATGAATAGTGACACCATCCCACTAATATAATCTACACATAGGGGGGGGGTGATTATCATATGACATGGATAGTGAGCCCCTTCCACTCATATAATCTACACATATGTTGGTGGTTATCCTATGATATGGACAGTGACACCCTCCCACTCATATTATCTACACATAGGGGGTGATTATCCTATTATATGGATAGTGACACCATCGCACTCATATAATCTAAACATAGGGGGTGATTATCCTATGATATGGATAGTGACACCCTCGCACTCATATAATCTATACATATTGGGGTGATTATCCTATGATATGGATAGTGAGCCCCTCCCACTCATATAATCTACACATAGTGGGGTGATTATCCTATGATATGGATAGTGAGCCCCTCCCACTCATATAATATACACATAGGGGGGTGATTATCCTATGATATGGATAGTGACACCCTCCTACTCATATATTCTACACATATGTTGGTGATTATCCTATATGGATAGTGACACCATCCCACTCATATAATCTACACATAGGGGGGTGATTATCCTATGATATGCATAGTGAGCCCCTCACACTCATATAATCGACACATATGTTGGTGATTATCCTATGATATGGATAGTGACACCCTCCCACTCATATAATCTACACATAGGGGGGTGATTATCCTATTATATGGATAGTGACACACTCGCACTCATATAATCTACACATATGGGGGTGATTATCCTATGATATGGATAGTGACACCCTCCCACTCATATAATCTACACATAGGGGGGTGATTATCCTATGATATGGATAGTGACCCCCTCCCACTCATATAATCTACACATAGGGGGTGATTATCATATTATATGGTTAGTGAGCCCCTCCCACTCATATAATCTACACATATGTTGGTGATTATCCTATGATATGGATAGTGAGACCCTCCCACTCATCTAATCTACACATAGGGGGTGGTTATCCTATGATATGGATAGTGACACCCTCGCACTCATATAATCTACACATAGGGTGGGTGATTATCCTATGATATGGATAGTGACACCCTCCCACTCAAATAATCTACACATAGGGGGGTTGTTATCCTATGATATGGATAGTGACACCATCCCACTCATATAATCTACACATATGGGGTGATTATCCTATGATATGGATAGTGACCCCCTCCCACTCATATAATCTACACATAGGGGGGTCATTATCATATGATATGGATAGTGAGCCCCTCCCACTCATATAATCTACAGATATGTTGGTGATTATCTTATGATATGGATAGTGACACCCTCCCACTCATATAATCTTCACATAGGGGGGTGGTTATCCTATGATATGGATAGTGACACCATTCCACTCATATAATCTACACATAGGGGGGGTGATTATCATATGACATGGATAGTGAGCCCCTTCCACTCATAAAATCTACACATATGTTGGTGATTATCCTATGATATGGACAGTGACACCCTCCCACTCATATAATCTACACATATGGGGTGATTATCCTATGATATGGATAGTGACCCCCTCTCACTCATATAATCTACACATAGAGGGTGATTATCATATTATATGGATAGTGAGCCCATCCCACTCATATAATATACACATATGTTGGTGATTATCCTATGATATGGATAGTGACACCCTCCCACTCATCTAATCTACACATAGGGGGGTAGTTATCCTATGATATGGATAGTGACACCCTCGCACTCATATAATCTACACATAGGGGGGTGATTATCCTATGATATGGATAGTGACACCCTCCCACTCATATAATCTACACATAGGGGGGGTGGTTATCCTATGATATGGATAGTGACACCATCCCACTCATATAATCTACACATAGGGGGGTGATTATCCTATGATATGGATAGTGACACCCTCCCACTCATATAATCTACAAATAGGGGGTGATTATCCTATGATATGGATAGTGACACCCTCGCACTCATATAATATACACATAGGGGGGTGATTATCCTATGATATGGATAGTGACACCCTCCCACTCATATAATATACACATAGGGGGGTGATTATCCTATGATATGGATAGTGACACCCTCCAACTCATATAATCTACACATTTGGGGGTGATTATCCTATGATATGGATAGTGACCCCCTCCCACTCATATAATCTACACATATGGGGGTGATTATTCTGTGATATAGATAGTGAGCCCCTTCCACTCATATAATCTACACATATGGGGGTGATTATCCTATGATATTGATAGTGACACCCTCCCACTCATATAATCTACACATATGGGGGTGATTATCCTATGATATGGATAGTGAGCCCCTCCCACTCATTTAATCTACACATATGTGGGTGATTATTCTATGGCATGGAAAAGTGACCCACCGTCACTCGTACTGTGTAAACATAGGGGGGGGGGCATTATTATATGGCATGGAAAAGTTACCCACTCACTCCAATAGTTTACATACAGGGGGTCATTATTTTATGGCATGGAAAAGAAACCCACTCACTCATATAGTTTACACACAGGGGGGGTCATTATTCTATGGCATGGAAAAGTGACCCACCGTCACCTGTACTGTGTAAACATAGGGGGATCATTATTCTATGGCATGGAAAAGTGACCCGCCGTCACTCGTTCTGTGTAAACATAATGGGGTCATTATTTTATGGCATGGAAAAGTGACCCACTCACTCATATAGGAAAAGTGACCCACCTCATTCGTATAATTTACACACAGGTAGGTCATTATTCTATGGCATCGAAAAGTGACCCCCTCACTCATAGTTTACATACAGAGGGGTCATTATTCTATGGCATGGAAAAGTTACCCCCCCCCCTCACTCATATAGTTTACATAATTATAGGGGGACATTATTCTATGGCATTGGAAGGAAGTTTGACCTGCCTTCACTCGGATAATCTACATATAGGGGGTCATTATTCTATGGCATGGAAAAGTGACCTACCCTCAATCAGATAATCTACATTATGGGGGTCACATTCTACATGTATGCATGGAACAGTTTCTTGCACTGAATATATAGGGAGGCACACGTTATAAAGTATAATGTTGTCTGTCCTTGCTCATACAATATTAAAATATTACTTATTATGAATGATATAAAACATGTAACCAGTGTATTGGGAACACAGGAAGTGTCACTGTTGGTTGCAGTTCCCTAAAAATAAGGTTTTATTGCTTTTCACACCTGTGGCAAAGAAGATAAGGCTTAATATGATCCACAATAGTCAGAATTACAATTGTTAACAACATATTACATAATTGTGCACATTTTCTGGAAAGATTAAGAGAATATGAATAAACATGATAAGAATAGTTTGCTATAATAAGTGGATAACATATTAATTAAATTTGTTAAAGAAATATACATCAATTTCTGCTGTAGAAGCATCCATAGTGTGAGTGTGTTTTTCAATTATTTATCGTCACTACTGGTTGCCCATATGAGCGAAGCCTCCTGAAGAGATTAAGTCATTTTAGATTTTTGGAGGATAGTGCAATGATACAGACAGAGACCCATTCCAGGGGGTCATTATTCCATGGCATCGAAAAGTGACCCTCTCTCATAATTGTAGTCTATACATAGGGGGTGGGTGTCATTGTTCTTATTTGTTTTATGTTTGTCTTTGTTTTATGTTTGTCTGTGTAAATATTATGCATTATGTGAACCTCCTAGTTATACAGCACCCACCACCTCATGATCATCTTTAGAAATTGATAAGAGACAAATTATCTGCATACTTCTTTTTCAGATTCAATATTCTGTACATCGTTAAATCAAAATATATGTTGTTAGGCCTTAAACAGTGCTGACTAACATTTAATTATAATAAATTCAATATTTTCCCACTATATATTGCTATTTGCAAGGGGGTCATTTTTCCACAAGGGGGGTCAATATTCTATGTCTGAATAATGACCCGCGGGTCATTATTTTGAGGGGGTCAATATTCTATATGACAACGGAACCGGGCCGAATATTGAGAATGCGTTGCATATTACAAGGTGGACACCAGTGGACACGTATTGTCCGTTG
The DNA here is from genome assembly GCA_014843695.1 of Archivesica marissinica. Classification (NCBI taxonomy): domain Eukaryota; kingdom Metazoa; phylum Mollusca; class Bivalvia; order Venerida; family Vesicomyidae; genus Archivesica; species Archivesica marissinica. Next base: position 45,296,094 of record CM026395.1, on the reverse strand, counting down.
GAGTTGGAATACCCACCCCACCACACACACTCACATTTAAGTATTATCGAAAACTATTAGACACTTTCTATTATACATAGGAACAACTTTCTTCTGTAAGCAAACAAGAATGGATATACGTTTAAACGGTCGCACCAGACCCCTCTAAATCCCATTCTCATCATTATGTTAATTATTGCTATTATAAAATGATTATATAGGGTATATATTAACATTTTAAAAAATGACACGATTCAGCCTGCTATATGCCTTCGATATGCTGTAGTGTAATGGGGTAATTATGTTCATTATGTTAATTAATTACCTCCATAATTATTTGTATCGTATGTAATATATTAATGAGTATTGGTATTATTTCCAATAATGCTGTATACGGTAGTTATAAAAATAAAAGACAAGCATACATGGACCTGTACTGACTGATTGTGTTGGCAGAGAAGCAAGTGCATTGGCAGAGGAGCAAGAATATTTGGAGTGGAAATTCAGTACATATATGCTTGGTCAGTATCTTAAAGGATTCCCCACACATATCTGAAATTACATCAGAAATGTGCCCAATGTTTAATGCTAAAATCTAGAGTTTTGGAAGTTGTGGAAGGTTAACTTGTTTATTCACGTATGATCAGGTGTTTGCAATAAAACAATATATCCGAATTAATATATTGGGTGACAGCTATACCCAGCATATGTATTGGAACAGCTGTAGCTTGACAGTTCATGAAATACATGTCCAAGCTTGCTTCTCTATAAAACAGAGACTCTCCAATTGGAGGAATAACAAAAGGCACTGTACGGAGTGTGTAGGCACATAGTAACAGTTTGATATAAATAAATTACTTAAGTATCGCATTGAGTTGAACTGTTACTGGACACCACCAAACATGCTATACGATTACGGTACAGTAGCCATGATTGACACTGCGAATGCGCTATGCCCATGTCCTGACAGCCGGTGTGGTAAGACGTATTGATTGAATGTCCATTTTCGTATCAAGTTTGTAGCAATCCTTATTACTCTAATATACTTGTTTATCGCTATTGTTCTTGGAAAAATTAACGGCTAATTATTGTCATTGTTTCATTGGGCTTCGTTTTTCGTCGGCCGTCTTCCGCTAAAAACCTCACTCCGTCGACCACCTCAATTGAGTAATTTCACGATTGGTTGTGTTTGCCTTGACACAGGCACGTCCAGTTTTGGAATCTCATAAATGTTCAATAGATTTTTCATAATCGTGTTTCGCTGTTGGTCTTACCTTATATTAAAGAAATTCAACATAGTTAAATGGTGAATGGCAGCTTTATTTTAAGAATCACGAGGCACACGAAATGTATTATTTTAAGACGTATTATTATACCCTGTCTAACCCGGAGTTATCGCAACATATTTACTTCACCGTTATCATATCAAAGTACTGGAAATTGCATTGAAGCATAATAATAATGCATAATTAAACTAACTGACTGATTTTGATAATACATGAAAGAGAATAATGCTCTAAACATGGCATAAACTAAATGAAAACTCTATAATAAATACATGCAGCCCACAATTCCACCTGCTGCAGAACAGTTGTATATTTCAATTCAGATAATGTCGGGAGAAAACATCCGTCCTTCTTTTGCCCAACATATATAGTTGTGTGTTTCGTGTGCCTCAGTGTATGTTTTAATATCATTGCCTGTTCTATTAGTGACATTGTGGGCAGTATTTTCTTAAGGAAAAGTTCATTCAATTAAAGACAATTGCCATTGATTTACAGAAAATGTATTTCTGCATGCACTATGTTGTTATTTTGGTGTGACATTTAAGAGTACATTGAAGTAAACACAACAGTATTACTTAGGAGATACATTACCGATATTGTCTTAAAGGTGAACGGCTGCTCTAAGAGTAATGCTAAGTAGTTTTAATATAAATTGGGACATGTTGTGGGTGAAAACTTAGCCAAGCTTGTTGGTTGCATAATATATAGGTTAAAGAATTCATATTTATACATTTATATTTATACCTAAAGATGATAACTAGTGAATTAATATAATGTAATTTAAAGAATATTGTTGATTGTGCGGCTTTCATGTATATAGGAAAAACGTCGACACGGGTAATAAAGCTTTTAGTTTGAAGTTATCATCATAATGTATTCAATATTGCTGTTATATGACTGCAAACTATTCTTAAAGCTTCTAAGAAGTGTATTGCGATTAACATTCATGGTTGTGGCCATTTTAAGAGTAACGCATTACTTTTCAAAGGTGCGTGTTACGTCACAAACGCTCTTCGCCAATGTATTGTAACATTCAACCTGGAAATAATTATAAGATTTTTATATCAACAGAATTGTAAAGGTTTAATGTAATGTCGTTTGAACTTGTTGCTCAACCCATTTGCTTTTGCTTTGTTGCATTATTGTATATCTATATGCATGTATATATAGGTAATCAAATATGGTTAAACAAAACAAAAAGAGTTAATTATGTCCGGTGCACGCCTGTGATTCCCTTTGTAAGCCATTATTTCGATATAGGCGACACTCAAAACAGCAGGATTGATCGCTAACGTTGACCATTCTCGTGTTCTATTGGGCATTATGTGTGCTGAAGGTTGCCAAATGTAAGCAACATTTGCTCACTAAATCACCATCTGAAACCAATAAATATTGAACAACAATATTATATTAATTAATAAATTGCGTTGAAGAGTTTGGAAGTAGCTTGTCTATATACGTTATCATCACTATAATCAACATATCATATAGTACTTATAGTATATATATACTCATACAAATAACCCTCAATACACTCATAATTATATGAACTATTTACATCTAATATTGTCGTATCTGTTTGCGCATCATGTCATGTAATTGAACCTTTAGCCAAACTATACCGTGTCTCTATGTATCGAAACCCAATGTTGAATACCTATCACTGACCATCGGTCATATTGAATGCCTAAAACTGGCCACCAGTCACCGGACTAACATAACAACTTGACATTAGCCAATTAAATTGATCACCAGTCAGTTGAACCCATAGCAAGTGAGATTACATAATCCGATGAGGAAATTTGATATTCGGAATATATATATACATGTATGTGTGTGTTCGCCAATTCTGGGCATATTGAGGCAGTTTGAACAGCTATCAAAATATTCAACGAGCACCGGAATGGATTCGTCTTCCAAGACGGTGTTACTAATTCGTGTTCTGTATATTCGTGTTGAACATTATATTGCCACATGTCCGAATAAATATATTCTCAGCTTCCATTTCACACACAGTTAACGTTTTTGTGAATCAAAACGCGACTTTAAATTTCGTGCGATATAAACAATATCGAAGGATTTATATTACCGTGTGTGTTTTACGTTTATGTATCGTCGTAACCGGTTGCCCATATGAGCGACGTCTGAAGAGATTATTCATTTTAGATTTTTGGAGCATAGTGCAATGATACAGACATAGACTCATTCCAGAGTCTCCTCTGGTTCTTTTACGTGTACGGTGTACAGCACCGACACGAGACCTCGGTTTAAAGTCCCTTCTGAAAGACTGTTAGCGTGTTACCACTGGACTACAGATATGTCTGTGCTTTGTATATTACGAGCACTGTATCGCTTTATGTAGAAACTGTTGCTATGACGCCACACAGATAGCAGAAATAGGCGGCGCCGTATATCGCTGTCGTGTCACTAATTTAGTAATTTTAATTTGCTGTATATAATGAATATGAGAATCATTTTGTTTTCACAGTATTATGAAATCATTTCTGATTAGGTATAAACGTTCTTAGTCAATTACAGGCCATGAGAACGCGTTTCCTTTAACTAGATTGAACCTTGATAAATGTACATTGATTGTGTCATTAATCTCGTCTCTTACTTTCTCATATGTTATGTACCAGCTTTACGTAAGTATCTGTCATTTATCAGCTTTTTCTCAATCGCGTCCATTGCTTTCGCGTCTGTTTTTTATTAGCTTAAAAGAATGCAACCGCTGACGATGCATAAGAACATTCCAGGATATTGACGTTCTTGTCGCCACAGAAATAAGTGGACAAGTATAAATCAGTTCGATTTCTTGTTCATCTTGATGAAATCCAGAAAGAACATTCAATCATGGCAACTGGGGAAAATCTATTTATATTACTGATTATAGTTATATTCTTGTTCTGAATTGTTGCTATTATACAATTGTATTCATTACAAAACAAGTATTACACAAGTGGTGCTGTAAGAAATCCATTCTTAATCAAAATCTGATGTATTTTGACTTAGGCTAGTCTTTTTCTTTTTTGCTCGGCTCTCTTCGTAGCTCCAATTCACCATACCAAATCATGACAGCAATGAACATAATGTAATCATCACTTTTAGCATGTTTAACAGTGCTGGCATGCATAACAACTCGCATACAAATTTCATTTTTTAACCAAATTATATCTTTAATTCAGACTATTTGAGTGTACTGTTCTTGGATTATTCTTAAAACTCCAATTTTAAATAACTATGTTTTCCTTGTGAAACATTTTTTAAGTTTAATCATAAATGCATTTTATAATAATTTAAAGCATTCATTCAAGCAGATGGTGTTGTTGCTGTGCTTCGAGTGTTATATTAGGTCTATTCGACGTCATTGGTTTGGGGGCTAACTTTTTTGTTTCATTATTGTCATCGATTTTATTATATAATGTTTACCCCGTCGACTGCCTCAATTGGGTAATTTCACGAATTGGTGATTTCTAACTTGACACCGAGTAGCGTGAGCCCCGTAAGTCCGTGAGGATTGTAAGTTCGCTAGTTGCGGCTTACGGGGCTCACGCTACGGGTATAAGAAACGTAAGTTGTGAGAATTGAAAGTCAATAACAATATCTTTCCTCCACTTTTGTTTAAAGATTTTATTTCTCAATTATTTACAGAGATAAATGATAGTAGATAAAGGCTAATAATGAGACTCCAATTTCCAGTGTATGAGGTTTAAAAACGCTCGTGTTTGTGTATAACCATGACTTACATAATACGCGGTCAATTGATGGAACAGCTTATTGGTATCGATACGACACCTGTCAATCAAACTATAATGGATAATCCAATCAGCTATCGATATTTCACACATTCTCAAGTAAGCTTGTGTATCCCAATACTGCAGTTTTAAGTTGATTGTAAGATTAGCCAGCTAATTTAAATGCAACTATGAAATCGATTATGGATTAATAATCTAGATTTTATCATACAATATGACTGCCGTTGTCATTACCGAAACTGTATTAGTTAGGCCACAACTACTAAGTAGAAATAGTGTGTTGTCGTAATATTTGTATGAAAGTCTGGAGTCTTATGACCTAAGCTGTTGATGCGACACCCCTACATGTTACAATGTGAATATATTAATAATTCACACAATTCTACCAACGGACATAACATTATTGGGCAAAATCGTATCTGTATATTGTTTATGACCCTTTTGACTGTCATAAATAATTTAAAGTTAGATAAATCAAGATAGATTTTTGTAGTTTAGTTTATACAAATTAAACTTAACTAGATTGCAGAACAAGTGTTTACTACATTATATTAATCGTCCTCGAGGCCTCATTTCTGGTAGAATCCATCTCGATAAAGGAGAGAAGAAGCAATTTAAGTCCCTTGCTAAGGGACACAATCATAACAGCTACAGCTGGGCGCGAACTCGGGTCATTTCGTACCTGAAGCGAATGCGCTACCACTGCGCTATCACGACTTCCACAATGTCAGTGCCACGAGATCAATATTTTAAATATGAAAGATAAACAAGGCCACTAGAAACTCACTTTTACAGACGGATATGTAGTCTAGCGGTTAACACGCTGGACTGGTATTCCAGGGATCGCAAGTTCGATCCCCTGTCTGACACTAATAAAATTAACCGTCTTTCAGATGGAACTTTAAACCGTGCACGTAAAACAACCAGAAGAGACTCTGGAATGGGTCTCTGTCTGTATCATTGCACTATCCTCCAACATTCTATAATGACTAATCTCTTCAGGAGGCGTCGCTCATATGGGCAACCGGTAACGACGATATATAAACGTACACCCCCCCACCCGACTCGCTTTAAGTTTGAATAATGATCTTATATAAAGATACGATTGTGTGTGTGCCTGCCTGTGGGTGTGGTTTTGTGCATGACTGTGTACATAAATACATACTGACTAGGTACTCGACACACGGACGGCTTGTCCCACGATTGCACGGTATAGAGGCCAGACAGGAATATGAATACAATCCGAGCTCCTGCCCAAGCTACCATGCTAGAGAGTGTAGCGGGTCCAGTGTCTTTCGCTATGGCATATGTTAATAAATACTAACATGCATTACTTTTTGTAATCGTCGCTACTCAGGTTGCATAAGTGAGCGACACCTGAAGAGTCATTTTAGATTTTGGAGGATAGTGCAAAGATACAGGCAGAGAGACCCATTCAATAGTCACTTTGAGAATTGTTTTGTTATTTCATCGCTTTCAATCGCCACCCAATCCCCATTTTGTTAGTTTTTCACTTGATATAAAACTATATTTTCATACACGTATTATATATTTTGGTATTACTACATAATACGTTTATCTCTTAATCGCCGATAGTGCACACATTTATATATTTAATGGAGATAATCTCAATAAGCTATAAGCTTTCGATTTAATCCATTTTCGTTTTGTATACAATATGTCACCGACTCGAGTTCACGGGGTTTGAACTTGTGTGCAGGTTAACTCTAAATGGGGAATTAGTGTGGTACAGCAGAGTAGCATACACAAAGTGGTGGCATATGAAGGGGTCAGTCCACGGTGTATGGTCAATTTGAATTAAACCAATGACGATTCCAGTTACTAATTTAATATATATATAATTGTCCAGCAATAACGATAATTAACACAGATTGAAGTTCACGTTAATTATGTAGGTGGTTTTAATGTGTGTGTATGTGTGTGTGTGTGTGTTTTATGTGTATTTATCGTGGCTACCGGTTGCCCATATGAGCGTCGCCTTCTGAAGAAATTAGTCCTCTTAGACGTTTGGAGGATAGTGCAATGATACAGACAGAGTCCCATTCCAGTCTCCTGTGGTTCTTTTACGTGCACAGTGTACAACACCGACACAAGACCTTAGTTTAAAGTCCCATCTGAAAGACTATTAAATTTATTAGGGTCAGATGGGGGATAGAACCTGCGATACCTGGATTACCAGTCCAGCATGGGTTTTAATGGTGTCCATATATAGTTCAGACTATTAGGTACAAATTAACATAAGTCCTGTAGCAGATTTAATGAGGCTAGCATTATGCCACTAAATGATACATTGTATTAACAGTAGCTGCTTTATGCTACTAAAGGTATTTATATCAAAGAAACCATACATTCTAAATAATGTCAACTATGACAACTCTTCTAAGACATGTTATGGGTAATAATATCAGATAATATCTGCTTAAGAAAATGCATTAGTGATGTCCTTTATATAAAATATAATGTAATAGTCACCATTATACAAAGATACTAAATGATTGAAATTATAGGAATGAAATAAAATAATAATTATGTAACTAATGAATTTTATTGAAATTCTGACCGTTACATATATATGTACTGTACATTATGAATGAATAAATATGTTTAAACCAAGTCTTCGCTGGTTCTTTTAGTGTCCAGCTTAGGCACCGACACCAGACCTCATCAGAAAGTCTATTAATATTATTAAGGTCAGACGTGGATCAAGCCTACAATATCTCACCAGGATCCTTTTGATTGATTATCTAACTTACCAGTTGGTCATGGTACCCAGTTTATCCTGTGTTCTTCTATGAATGCATTGGACGCTTACTTAGGATCGCTGTCCTGTTGAAAATTGTGAGCTGTAGGCAATACGTACTAATATCAATGTTGTATTCATATATACAGTGGGCCGTCACATTTACATTACATATTTGTAAAAGCGACATTTCCAGTCTAAGCAACATGGAGGACACCACATGGAGGACACCCATATGTAGCCACACTCATAAACACACATTCCAATATATATATATACATTCCGATACATTCATATATACATTATGATACACATATATATATATATTCCGATACATATTTTCTGAAAATGTTAATCCTGTGATAATTGACAGTTCCAATGAGAGACCTATCAAAGTGACCCACAGGCAACATATGAAGTGGTGAGATATCTACAGTCAAACCTGTGTTAGTGCTCATCTCCATTAAGCAGCCAAACCTGTATTAAGCAGCAAGTTTCCATATTCCCAATCGGTTGTTTTATTATATAGTTTACCTCTATTAAGCAGCCACCTGTGTTAAACAGCCAATTTCTCTGACTCCTTTGACTGGCTGCTTAAGACAGGTTTGACTGTATATCAACAGACCAGCATGAAATCATATATGTGAAGTCTAAATTGACTAATATTAGTTTAGTATTAATTACCGGTATGCATTTTCGGATGAGACTTTCAATTCTCAGTGCTTGGGAAAAAATTGTTGAACAAGTGAGAATTAAAAGTTCCGGAGAGGGAAGTATATAAAGTGACCCACAGGCATCAAATGAAGTGGTGAGATATCTATATCACCTGACCAGCATGAAAACATTATGTCAAGTCTAAATTTACTAATATTAGCTCGGTATTATGCATTTTCTGAGGTGACTTTCAATTCTCACGGTTTGGGGGAAAATTCTGAAGCTGTGAGAATTGAAAGTTCCCGTCAGGGACCTATCTAAAGTGACACACAGGCATCATATGAAGTGGTGAGATATCTATCTCACCTGACCAGCATGAAAACATTATGTCAAGTCTAAATTTGCTAATATTAGCTCGGTATTATGCATTTTCTGAGGTGACTTTCAATTCTCACGGATTGGGGGGAAATTCTGAAGCTGTGAGAATTGAAAGTTCCAGTCAGGTACCTTTCTAAAGTGACCCACAGGCATCATATGAAGTTGTGAGATATCTATCTCACCTGACCAGCATGAAAACATTATGTCAAGTCTAAATTTGCTAATATTTGCTCGGTATTATGCATTTTCTGAGGTGACTTTCAATTCTCACGGCTTGGGGGACAATTCTGAAGCTGTGAGAATTGAAAGTTCCCGTCAGGGACCTATCTAAAGTGACACACAGGCATCATATGCAGTGGTGAGATATCTATCTCACCTGATCAGCATGAAAACATTATGTCAAGTCTAAATTTGCTAATATTAGCTCGGTATAATGCATTTTCTGAGGTGACTTTCAATTCTCACGGATTGGGGGGAAATTCTGAAGCTGTGAGAATTGAAAGTTCCCGTCAGGGACCTATCTAAAGTTATGCACAGGCATCATATGAAGTGGTTAGAAGATTACAGCATGAGATTACAGCAGCCCTCATAGTCCACTAAACATCTAGTTATAATAATTGCGATAGGCAAAACCATCACTTAGATGATGGGCATTTTAATTATCTTAGAAAACTCGCCCAAATGCATTTATGCGGGTGACTTTAAATAAACTTATTAGTCAGACATATTAATTAAATTTATTAAAGAAATATACATCAATTTCTGCTGAATAAGCATCCAACTAGCATTTTAACTTGATGTGTGTGTGCGTTTTACGTTTATTTATTGTCGCTACAAGTTGCCCATATGAGCGACGTCACCTGAAGAGATTAGTCATTGTTGGATAGTGCAATGATACCGACAGAGACCCATTTACATGCACGGTGTAAAGCACCGACACGATTCCTTGGTTTCAAGTCCCATCTGAAAGACTGTTCATTTTATTATGTCAGACGGGGGTTCGAACCTGCGATCCCTGGATTACCAGTCCAATAGTTAACCGCTGGACTACAGTCCACCTGTCACCCTAAATCATAGGGTAGTCATTAATCCATGGCATCGAAAAGTGACCCTCTCTCATACATGTATAGTCTACACATAGAGGGGTCATTATTCTATGGCATCGAAAAGTGACCTGCCCTCACTTGTTCAGTGTATACATAGGGGGTGGGGGTCATTGTTATTATTTGTTGTATGCTTGTCTGTGTAAATATTATGCATATACATTATTTGAACCTCCTAGTTATACAGCACCCACCATATCATCGTTAGAAATTGATAGAGACAAATTATCTGTGTACTTATATTTTCATATTCAATATATTTATGTTATTCTGTACATCATTGATTCAAAATAAATGTTGCTAGGCCTTAAACAGTGTTAATTAACATTTAATTATAATAAATTTAATATTTTCCCACTATATATTGCCATTCGCAATGGGAGTAATTGTTCCGCAAGGGGGTCAATATTCCATGACCGACTAATAACCCGAGAGACATTATTTTGAGGGGGGTCAATATTCTATACTCTGTCTGGCCACATATGTAGTGTCATCGAGGTAGGCGTCTCACACACATTGCTTAGTACTGTTAACCGCTTAGGTCGGCTAAGACTGCCCAGTCAGGTCGGCTAAGCGTGTCCAGGAAAACAAGCGTAGTTCCTCGCAAGGGGTTTGACATTATTGGCAGATATTAAGTCAATAAAGTGTATTTAGCTTAATAAATAGTTAAACACAAGCTGCCTCGTTCTTATATTGTTGTTATATATATATTTTCCGGTGTCTTTCGGTATTTCTATATGTTGGAGAACAGTCTATTTCTACAAAAAATGTAAGTGGCATACTTTCCGTCCTCGTTCGATATATCGGATAAATGTGAAAATATATATGATTGTTAACGTTTCTATTCATTAGATTATTGCTCGATCGAGCTATTATAGCTTGTTCTGGACTGTTCTCCAACCTGTTCTAGGGACCGTGTCATTTGATCATCTTTGTAAACAAAATTAAAATAGTGTGCATTATTCAGTTATTTGTACAAAACAAAACTGAAAATGACATAATGTGTGTTAATTGTCACATTAATTTGGGATAAAACTTTACCTGTACAAAGCTCATGTAGATTTGTGTTAAATTGGGTTGAAAAATGAGCCAGTGTGTGGTTTCGGAGTTTCGAAACATTTACAGTCAAATTACAACTGATAACACAGTGACAACCGTTACAAACAAGTCACTAACATCATTACTGAATAATGGAATGTGATAACTGCTTCAATTAATAAAAAAAATAAAACCAAACAGTAGATTTCTAATATAATTATTTACCACATTTAGCTAGATGTCAATAAAGTAGGCTGTTCCATCAATTGACCGCGTGTATTCGTATCCGGTAAGCAAGGATAAAGCATACACCGGAGTAATCTATATAGAAATTGGAAAATCCCCTTCACAGACACACTTTATAAATATCTATAGGTTCATACATGTCACATAATACTGATAATTAGCACAACTATTGAAAATAAAGCGAATGTCTCTCATTCCTCACGGCCGCTAATATGTACCATTATAGACCATTATGCGCATGCGCAACTTTCAGTTCTTACGGGGATGTCAATTCTGTTAAGACACCGGCATGACCAGATTAGGAATCCCGTAAATATCTAATAGATTGTCACATCATAGTTCGTTGTTAGACTTAACGTGTATATTCTTCTTCACCATGTGTTAAAGAATTCAACATAATTATATAAATGGTAAGAAATATAGCACAATTACCTCCATATTTAATTTGGCGACTTGTACAGATGCATTGCTCATAGTCTAACCGTATGCGCAGCTTCCGATTTTATTTCATGAATCATGAGGCACGCGAACGGTATATATTTAAGCCGTATATACCCTGACTAGCCCGGCAAGGTTAACCAATCATAATTACTGGATAACTGCATTAAAGAGTAATAACTATATTTATATATCTATTGCAGCTCCAGTTATTTGACAGAAATCGTGACGGAAAACTGCAACTAAGTGAAATGGCAAAGTAAGTACAATTGCACTATCGCTCCGTCCCTATGATCACTTGACCCAGTAAGCAGAAACCTCTGACAAACACATACAATATGATTATTTGATATATAGAACATAATGGATTGAGGAATATAGTCAAATACAGATAAAACACGTCCTGATTGAACATATTAAGATTTAGAATTTGAAATATTTGTATGAAGGGGAGTGGTGTCGAAAAATACAGTGAAACTAATTATGTTATTCTTAAATTATACCTGGATGTCAGTGGTATGTAAATTATGGTATAATACTGCTGATGAATGGTCCTGTGTACTGTAGATATGTGTGGCATAAAGAGTGGGGACGATAAAATACCTGCTATTTATTCGTATAAAACGCCAGTGCATCTATATACATTCCTTGTTGCACACCCTAGCCTATATATATTTTTATGGGCTTTAAAATCGCATCAACAGCTGTTTTTCATTTTGAGGCCCCTAGTGGGTAACACCTTTTATTTTCAGTTATAAAATGTACCACATGCATACACATGCAACAGTTATGCATACACCTAGGCAATTCTGTTACATATTCTTTTTTGATATCTTATATATTTTATGCATTTTTGGTAATGTTTTGGAGAGTGATGTAGAAATCTGGAAATGAGAGAAATTTAAAAAAACGAGGGGGTGATCGTTTCCATCTCATAATTATTACGAAATTCAATTCACATTTAAGATATATGCCGGGCACTTCCAGAAAATATGTTAATACTTTCAACATGCATAGGCCTATTACGAAACTAAAAGTGTGTAGTATTTAATTTGCACTTAAATATAAATATGTGTGTGTTGGCATCAACCGCATTAGAAAGTTATATAATTATTGAAAACATCTTAGTGTTGTATATAGTTGCCCGAGTGGAATAGTAGTCTCACTAGTTTTTACTGTAATGTTTCCATGTGATAGTATGCTTCTGTTGAAGCGTTGGCCATTGCTCCTTTGAATTATAATGTTTCCCTACTTGTATTCACATTTGCATTGTGTAAAGTAAGTTGTTTGTGTTCTTAGAGTATTATTATTATATAGTTATTTTATTTTTTTTAACAACCCCAGGAAAGGTGTTGTTAGGTAAACTGCCCGCCGGCGATATAGCCCGAAATGGTGCTGATGCAGACGTAAAACCCGAAATATAACATATAACATTTTTTAACAAATGTTACTTTTCTATTTTCTATTTTTAAATTCAATTTATGTTATATGGTATATTGCTTGTGACCTGGTGCTATTTTACAAAGTCACGCTCCTCTATATCAAATATAGTTTTTGCTTCACTGAAGGTTAAGAACTTATTTGTGTGAAAGTCAAAAAGTTGTCATATAAAACGTATACCTTTATCGAACCAAGTTTTGGAAAAAAAGTAGTTTTGCCTTCTATTTTCACATTTGAGATATTCCAAATTATGTGTCCATTAATAAGATCCTTGTTTTACTGTTGATTGAAGTCGGACATTACTTTAAACCAGGCGGTCAATGTATCTTTTAGGAATTATTTGCTACCACAGATATACGAAAGATCACCTTTAGATAAATTACCTTCAAATATAAAATCTCCTTCGTACTTAGTAAGAATGTTATCATAAAATAATCCCCATAACCCTTTATTTTGAGTATCCATTTTTCGTTGTACCCAGCATACTTTTATTGAATACAAGAATGTTCTTTCGTCAGTAAGCTTTAATCATCCATATTCAAAATTTTGTATCAGTACGTTTCTTTTTTTATTTTCTCTGGTTTATTATACAAATAAAACAATATATTCATTATTATATATGGCTTTTACGACTTCTGGTGTATGGTTAGGGAGAACAGTGAACGGATATACCCGCTTTGGTAAAGCAACCGTTTTAATTATCGAAATATTTAAGTTAAATCCGGATAATTATTATTAGGCGTTAAAATGAGTCTTTTTGCCCATTGTTTGCATCGTCCGCTAAAAGGATTTTGTTTGATTTCTTTATTTCTTACAAAATAATGCATTTACAATTGTTGGTAAATAGCAAACATTCAAAAAACAAAAAGCTTTTACTACCAATAATTCTAAGTGGTTCAACGAAGAATGTTATACTGCCAAGCATGAATTCAAGAAGGCGCGAAATATATTCTTAAAACATAAAACGGAAGAAAATAGAACGAGTTTTACCAAGATGCGTACGAAATACAATAGAACCAAATATCGTGCAAAACAAAAATATAAAATACAAGAAGGACATAGACTAGAAAATATTGCAAAGTGTCAGCCGCTTAAATTCTGGAAATCTGTTAAAAAATGCTATAAAAAAATCATATACTAAGGATGATGAAATTAAAGTTGATGATTTACATGAGCATTTCAACACGTTATATGGCGAAGAGCCAAACATTGATTTAAACAATGATAATATTAATATGCAAAACGTATTAAGCGATGAATTAGATTGTCCTATAACAGAATTTGAAATACATAAAGCAGTGTATAAACAAAATAGCTGTAAAGCTTCGGGACCCGAAGAATTACCGGCTGAAATTATTAAAGCATCTTATAGCATTATTTCAACTCACCTAGTATCTCTTTTTAACAGCATATTTAATACCGGTGCATATCCAGAAGTTGGGGTATGGGGTATATTATACCTATATTTAAAGGCGGTGACCCAAAAGAAGCAAAGAATTATCGAGGCATTACTTTAAATAATATACTAGCCAAAGTATATTCACAAATTCTTCTTCATAGACTAACAGTATGGTCATAAAAGTACGAAAAATTATCAGACTTTCAATTTGGTTTCCAAAAGGGCAAAAGCACGGTCGATTGTGTGTTTATACTACACTCTATAATATCCAAAGTAATACACACAGGTCAAAAACTCTATTCTGTGTTTATCGACTACGAAAATGTTTTGACAAAATAAATCGTGCGTTTTTATGGCAAAAATTACTTGCTGAACAAGTCAGCACAAAAATGATAACAGCTGTAAAATCTATGTATAGTACTGTACGATCTGCCATAAAACATAATGGAAACATTCATTCCAGCTGCATTGATTCACATCTCGGCGTGAAACAAGGTGATCCGAGCTCAAGTCTTTTATTCATGATGTTCGTGAATGACATAATGAATAATATAAACTCAAATTTAAATGGAATATTTTCATTAGATGAACTACAGCTTTTTATTGTTTTGTATGCAGACGATCAAGTACTGTTCTCTACATCACCGACATCATTGCAATCTATGTTGAATGACGTAGACATTTATTGTAATACATTTGGTCTGAAAATCAATACTAATAAAACGAAGGTTATGATATTCGAGAGAGGAAGACATACTACTCACAATTTTTATCTCTACAATCAACAAATTGAAATTGTCTCCTCTTTTAAATACCTAGGTATATACTTCTTTAAAAATGGCAATTGGCACCGAACGCAAAAATGCATAGCTGAACATGCATCAAAGGCCATGCACCGACTTTTTTCTATTTTTAATCAATATGAATTTAGGACATTTGAGAAATCGAAATTGTTTGATACTCTGGTTGCATCTGTCCTAAATTACTGTTCGGAAATGTGGGGGTTAAACCCAGGAAAAGATATAGAATTAATTCATACACAGTTTTGCAGAAAACTTCTTATTGTAAATAAATCCACACATTTAAGTGGTTTATATGGCGATCTTGGAAGAGTCCCTTTGAAAATAAATAGACAAGTATATATGATAAGATATTGGATTAAAATTTTAAACATGAATGATAATGCACTCATTAAACGAATTTATATAATGCTAAATAACGATGCAAATAATAATGTGACGTATAATAGTTCTAATTGGGCATACCAAATAAAATCGATTTTGGAAAATCTGGGAATCTATGGCTTCACCAACAAACTTATGAAATTAAACTGCATATTATAAAACAAAGAATCTTTGACCAATATCACCAAACTTGGTAGGCAGACATAAACAACTCAAGGAGACTATCAACATACTGTAGATTCAAACATACATTTAATTTAGAAACACACCTTGATAATAGTACGGACAAAAAATTTAGTACAGCCCTGAGCAGATTTAGACTTTCATCACATAATTTAGAAATTGAAAGAGGAAGGTATATTAATGTACCACGAAATGA
The DNA here is from genome assembly GCA_014843695.1 of Archivesica marissinica. Taxonomy (NCBI): domain Eukaryota; kingdom Metazoa; phylum Mollusca; class Bivalvia; order Venerida; family Vesicomyidae; genus Archivesica; species Archivesica marissinica. The sequence goes on along the minus strand of CM026395.1, from coordinate 45,280,054 downwards.
GAGAATATGCAAATTTTGTAACTTAAGAACAATCGAAAATGATTATCACTTTCTTTTAATATGCACATTGTACACCGATATACGAAAAAAATACATAAAGCCGTATTATTGCAGTTGGCCAACTTTAAATAAATTTGATGTCAAGAAATAAAAAGGAAATCTCAAACTTATCAAAATACATATATTTTGCCAGTAAAGTCCGAAAAGAGTTAGATCAAATCAATAATATTCCTTGAACTATAATACTAATGAATACTAAAACAAACTAAGCTTCTCTTTAAATAAAAAAAATAAAAATTTAAAAAATGATAATTATGATAATCTTCACTTTGGACTCATGTTTCATGTTGTCATTACATTACATGTTATATTTATATACCTACTTATAATAGACTAGAAGCACTGTAATTTTGCTTAATGTTGAATAAATGTTGTTGTTGTTTGTATTTCTTATTGTCATTCCAACGACTACATTTTCTTTATTAATGAAGTTTGATAGTAGTTCCTTGCATATACTGAAGAGAGAAGATGATAATGGACATCCTTGACGAACACCTCTTTCAAGTTATTTGTAGTCAACAACATTAACCACTCGGCCACAGACGGAGATCCACCCTTCTCTCTCCATAAAGCTGTTACTCTATGTAGCATTATGCAAAATACTGTGAACAATTCGTACAATGGAACACGAAGCATGGACTTGCATAACTTAAGGCGAGTAATAGTGTTTCAATCGCTGTCTAGTGTCGTATTCTATGAACATGCGTTGCTATTTGCACAAGTGGAATGTTGACATTGTTGAAATACAGTCTTTTATACTTGGCATCAAGGTTATTAAAATAAAATGTTGTTAAATAAATTTTTTAAAACCTAGATTTATACTCGCCTTAACACAAATATTTAATTTAGCATTACTGTTATGTTTTTATTAGTTTGTCTAACAGGAAGTCAATCTGTATGTAGTTATGTTTACATGCATTATTACGCTCGCTTTCCAATTAGATGGTGGACTTGGCAACCAGTAGCCGGACCACTAAGTTAGTCATTCGCGATTGTAGTGAGAACAATAAACACAGATATCGCGATTGGAGCAAGAATATTGCACAAATACATATCAGCTGAAACTTTATTTATTTTGCAACGATTGCGAGGCAAGTTTTAGCAACTTATAATAATCATTTTCGTTGGCGCGGATGAAAGCGTATATGTGACCATTCGTGTGGGAGGAAACCGGAGTACCCGGAGAAAACCAACCTGTCCGGTCTGGCGACAACAGTACCATCTCACATACCTCCCGGTCCGAGGATCGAACCCGGGTTGCATTGGTGAGAAGCGAGCGCGCAAACCGCTGCGCTAATCGGACAGCCTATAGATAGCAGCAATTGTATCTGGACCATTACACAAATACATAGCAGCAATTGTATCTGGACCATTACACAAATACATAGTAACAATTATATCTGGACCATTACAGAAATACATAGCAACAATTGTATCTGGACCATTACACAAATACATAGCAATAATTGTATCTGGACCATTACACAAATACATAGCAATAATTGTATCTGGACCATTACACAAATACATAGCAACAATTGTATCTGGACCATTACACAAATACATAGTAACAATTGTATCTGGACCATTACACAAATACATAGCAGCAATTGTATCTGGACCATTACACAAAATACATAGCAGCAATTGTATCTGGACCATTACACAAATACATAGCAACAATTGTATCTGGACCATTACACAAATACATAGCAGCAATTGTATCTGGACCATTACACAAATACATAGCAGCAATTGTATCTGGACCATTACACAAATACATAGCAACAATTGTATCTGGACCATTACACAAATACATAGCAGCAATTGTATCTGGACCATTACACAAATACATAGCAACAATTGTATCTGGACCATTACAGAAATACATAGCAACAATTGTATCTGGACCATTACACAAATACATAGCAAAAATTGTATCTGGACAATTACACAAATACATAGCAACAAGTGTATCTGGACCATTACACAAATACATAGCAACAATTGTATCTGGACCATTACACAAATACATAGCAACAATTGTATCTGGACCATTACACAAATACATAGCAACAATTGTATCTGGACCATTACACAAATACATAGCAACAATTGTATCTGGACCATTACACAAATACATAGCAAAAATTGTATCTGGACCATTACACAAATACATAGCAACAATTGTATCTGGACCATTACACAAATACATAGCAACAATTGTATCTGTACCATTACACAAATACATAGCAACAATTGTATCTGGACCATTACACAAATACATAGCAACAATTGTATCTGGACCATTACACAAATACATAGCAACAATTGTATCTGGACCATTACACAAATACATAGCAACAATTGTATCTGGACCATTACACAAATACATAGCAGCAATTGTATCAGGACCATTACACAAATACATAGCAACAATTGTATCTGGACCATTACACAAATACATAGCAGCAATTGTATCTGGACCATTACACAAATACATAGCAACAATTGTATCTGGACCATTACACAAATACATAGCAACAATTGTATCTGGACCATTAAACTAAGACATCACGATTGTAGGCAGATCCTTCAACGTAACACTGTAACCGAACCATTAAACAAAGACATCACGATTGTAACTATGCCATTAAACAAAGAACGACCATTGAACGAAGACATTACGACTGGGGCCACTATGTGAAACAAGCCACATGAGAGTGTAGATGAACCATTAAAGGAAGACATCGCACACAAATAAACGTGTGTGTAACTAAGCCATTAAACAAATACGTCGTGAGTAGAGCCAGAATATTAACCAAAGATACCAAGTCAGGATTCTCGTATGATCATTATAAAAAAGAATCTCAATTTTAGCCGGACCATTATACAATAACATCGTTATTTTGATATATGCTTCATTTGGATTTTCAGGTTACTTCCGGTAAAGGAGAACTTCCTATGTAGACCCATTTTCAAGGTTGGTTCGGTAAAATTTGTTTTCATCATGGCTTTTCTTGTCACAATTACGGTATAGTAAACCCTATAGCTGATATTGCTACTACGTCAAGTATTGTTCCTCATGTTATATTACAGTAACTTATTTCATGAAACACACGCAATGTTCGTGCTGTGAACTTTAAAGCATGTCGTTGCCTGTTTTTCGAGAAAAATGAAATACTTTTTATAAATTTATAATTATCCCCTCATCAATTGCATTAATAATAAGAACAAAAGCTATACATAAAATAACTTCAACCTAAGAAAACTCTGTGAAATGTTCTAACCACTCGTCGCACGATACAATCAATCATTGATCAGTATCGCTACTAAGGTTACTGTATGTTAACTGGAATGGAAAATACTTGACCCACTACCCTCAATGTTGTCATTGTATATATACATTACATGATTTAACCCACGAGTTACGTGTTGCCATACATACCTTGAATCGTGTCATATTCCTTACTGTCTACTACGCTAGGTATAATGATGACTTAATTGCCTTTGCTTAGGAAGATGATGATGGAAATGGCGATGTAAAGGTCTGCCATATCATTGTCTGCCCTTAAATTTATTTCGAAATTTCTTTTATATTTGAATGAGGTTAAAACTGTCATATATAATGTACTATTTGCTCTTTGCAAAAACAACAGCGACGGAATGGAGGTTGGTATGTGGTAAGTTGTATATAACCATGACTTAATCTGTGTTCTTGGTGTCTACTCCTTTCTGAACAACATTATATACTTCAATCCGGCTTGAACAATCGCTAGTCAAGGAATGAATCGTGGGTTAATAGTTTCCACCAGGGTATGAACGGCCGTGATTAAAGTGTGTGGATGCCAACTGCTTCTTCGCTAACTTTAAACACGCCCAATCATACCCCGATGGAAACTATTAACCTGCGATTCATTACTTATATTTACATTAGTTATTCTTTTCAAAGACGCAAAGAAAAATATAGCACAATTTACATCTAAAATTTATTTAGTCCATATTTGCGACTTATCGTGTGCCGGATCTGGTAAATAGATGGTCCTTGGAACAGCGTAAACTATAAGACACTCCTTTTCTTGTGAGGAACGCTGCCTAACACTGGACAATGCGCATGCCCGTAACTTCGAGTGCGCATGTCAGCTGCATACCATTAGCAATGTGAAGAAATTCATACGAATTGGATGCAATCATGGTATATATATATATATATATATATATATACAGACACCAAAAAGAAACTATGCACTGTCCGGCTCCGTGATCGAGTGGTTACGGTTGCTGATTTGTATACCACTGTAACCTATCATCACTGATGGTCACGGGTTCGAGCCCCGCTCAGACTGTGTCACATTAACTGCCCAGCTGGAGCCTGCCCAGGAAATGTGTTTTAGTTAAATTCCCGTCGCCCCAAATGGGCAACCGATAGCGACGTTAAATTAACTTAAATTTAAAAAACTGTGTACTTAGAGGTAAAATTTATATCCTTTTAGAAAATAATATAAGTAAATGTGGTATCATAATGTGCGAACTATTGGGTAAATGAGTAGCATGTATGAAGGACTATTTTCATCAATCATGATATTAAAATCCATAATTCTAAAGTTTTTAACCAACATTTAACCCTCAATATAAAAGTGCACAGTTACTTTTATAGTGTTAGTATATATACGTTCATCGAAGGAATGCAATATAGATGTAAATATATTTCATATACAATGGAAGTTGTGAAGCCGCTTAGTACTCGACTAACAATTATAGAAAGGACTAGACGCTTTGGGGCTTAATGTGATATTGGTGTAGCATATACAACAGGCTAGGCTTAAACCCCATCCCCATTCCAAGTATAGCATAGATTTGTTCTAATAATATACCATACTAACTAAGGAAAACAACGATGCTTCCACATTTATTTCCAATGAACCATTGTCTTCACACAAATTGTAAATGTAATAACGAACAATAACTGTAACATTTTATTATAAATCATGCGTCGTTATTCAAATGCATTGTACATGAATAAGGTTGTGACAATAAAGTGTCTAGAAATTCATTGTTATAAAAACACTACATATTAATTTGGTTAGAGTTTGTGACGATTTTTCGATAGTATTGTACAATATTCGAATCCAAAATTATTTTGTTACGCCCCAAAAGTTGGTAACCCCGTTTATTTAATTTGTTCCCAATATAACATATATATATATATTCTCCAAGGTAACGCACAGTCAAACCTGTCTTAAGCAGCCAGCCAAGGGACTCACATAAGTGGCTGCTTAACACAGGTTTCTGCTTAATAGAGGGGACATGTATAATAAAACTACATCTTGGGAATCTGGAAACTGGCTGCTTAATACAGGTTGGCTGCTTAATAGAGGTGACCACTAACAGTGTTAGTAAGTTTGACTGTATAATTTTATTTATATATATATTCACAGAAATCGCATACTCTACATGACAAGTATAGAACATAACCATATGTTAAATAATATTCACCCAATCTCAACATTACACTATATAGGGATATTACAGTTAAAAAACCAGATACCTCGTAATATTTTTACTTTAAATTTTATAGAATTTAAATAAGTATTGCTCGTAAGATACTAAATGTACGAACTGCTCATTTGCATAATAGTGTCGCAATATGGTGCATTATCCATACTATGTTCATACAATTTGCATACTATTGTCGCAATATGGTGCATTATCCATACTATGTTCATACAATTTGCATACTATTGTCGCAATATGGTGCATTATCCATACTATGTTCATACAATTTGCATACTATTGTCGCAATATGGTGCATTATCCATACTATGTTCATACAATTTTGTAATGGCTTTAATTTCGTTGGCTGCTAAAATTGTACATTAATTATTCTAAGCTCTCTTAGCTCTCCCAGACGACACTCCGTGTAGCTATTGCGAGGCCTCCGTCGTCGGCGTCGGATGTAGACACAACCCATGCCCGAATAATATGTTACCAGATCCACCAGAGTCCACGTGTTATGTTTAATGTTTCTGATTTGGTGATATTACATAATGTATTATGATCATATAATGTATCAAGTGTGTTGATAGTATCATGTAGAACTTGTAGAACACATTTCATTGGATCCTTCGGTTTCCATGCAAGTTAGGTGTCAACAAAATAACATGCAATACCTCGATGGATCGCAGAAAAATAACATTCAATTTTTATCACCCTAGCGATAAATATAGCAGTCAAATATGTCATTCAATTTCATTAGAATTGTGTCGTAACATCAATGAAATTCCAGGACATATTTCCAGAGATTTCACTTACACATAAGAACAACAGATTAATGAATTGTCGTCTGCTATTTATTTTTACCTAGCATGCACAGAGTTAATTGAGGTACTTGAGCATAATTCTTTCTCAGTTCATCCTGTTTTATATCTTACATGGCTACACATCACTACTTTGGGACTCCATGGTGGAGTGGCTATGGTCGTTGGGACTCCATGGTGGAGTGGCTATGGTCGCTGGGACTCCATGGTGGAGTGGCTATGGTCGTTGGGACTCCATGGTGGAGTGGCTATGGTCGTTGGGACTCCATGGTGGAGTGACTATGGTCGTTGGGACTCCATGGTGGAGTGGTTATGGTCGTTGGGACTCCATGGTGGAGTGGCTATGGTCGTCGGGACTCCATGGTGGAGTGGCTATGGTCGTTGGGACTCCATGGTGGAGTGGCTATGGTCGTTGGACTCCATGGTGGAGTGGCTATGGTCGTCGGGACTCCATGGTGGAGTGGATATGGTCGTTGGGACTCCATGGTGGAGTGGCTATGGTCGTTGGGACTCCATGGTGGAGTGGCTATGGTCGTTGGGACTCCATGGTGGAGTGGCCTTGGTCGTTGGGACTCCATGGTGGAGTGGCCTTGGTCGTTGGGACTCCATGGTGGAGTGGCTATGGTCGTTGGGACTCCATGGTGGAGTGGCTATGGTCGTTGGGACTCCATGGTGGAGTGGCTATGGTCGTTGGGACTCCATGGTGGAGTGGCTATGGTCGTTGGGACTCCATGGTGGAGTGGCTATGGTCGTTGGGACTCCATGGTGGAGTGGCTATGGTCGTTGGGACTCCATGGTGGAGTGGCTATGGTCGTTGGGACTCCATGGTGGAGTGGCTATGGTCGTTGGGACTCCATGGTGGAGTGGCTATGGTCGTCGGGACTCCATGGTGGAGTGGCTATGGTCGTTGGGACTCCATGGTGGAGTGGCTATGGTCGTTGGGACTCCATGGTGGAGTGGCTATGGTCGTTGACATCAAATAACATGTCCTTCACCGCTGTTGGTTCTAATCCCAATGGAGGTATCACATTCATTCATGTGAGAACACTGACTTGCGAAATGTCGCTGGTTCAACCCGCACAGGTACCCGTCCGTGCCTGACTGAAATACTGCTCGGAGTGGCATTCGAGATATTCCTTCACCAGCCGGAGAGTCGCCATATCACCTAAGCTGTCGATGTGCTACTGTTTCAATGTTGGGGATACTACATAATGTATTATGAATTTATGATCATATAATGTATCACGTGTGTTGATAGTATCATGTAGGACTTGTAGAACGCATTTCATTGGATCCTCATATGTTTGTGGAAGTCTTGATAGAGTAGTGGATGCGCGTTCGCTTCATATGCGAAAGGTCCGGCGTTCGAGCCGTTACGAGTGTGCCTTAGGCAAGGCATTTAAATTACACGTTGCCTCTTCTCTCTCCTTCATGGCGATGGGTTCCATTAGGAATGAGGTCTCAAGAGTGATTAATAGAAGTTGAAAGAACTTGGAGGATAGTGCGATTATACAGACAGAGACACACACTGGTTCTTTTAATGCACAGTGTAAAACAACTACACGAGACCTTGGTTTAAAGATGAGATACTGTTAATATTATTATGGTCAGCTGGGAGATCGAATTCTGGATTCACAGCCCAACGTGGCCTATTGAACCGTCTGTAATTTCACACTGGTGTTGGGCGAAATTATATTAGCATGATTAAAAAAATGTATTATGTAGTTTGAAAAGATATGTTTACGGTTAACCATACATGTGTTATAGATCAGTATGACTATATATAGTTGAACCATGTGTAACATGTGTGTTTCTGATTGATAAGTTGTACATTGCATTGCACTAGTGAGGTAGTGACCACCCAGACACGTGACACGTTGATGTGTGGTAGTTTTATTCGGAATATTTAAATGCAATATATAGCTTGCATCACATAAAATATGTCTGGTGACATGACTTTGACATGAATTTGCATATTATTCTAATATACACTGTTTCTGATTGGCTTTTATAATGTATTTATGCTTTATAGTTATAAATTAACTGTGCGTTAACTATATATGCATTTCAATCACGTACCAGGTTAATTCCTAGATACTACATAATCCATTCAGCCTCAAGTCATGCATACCCGTATTCGAAACGATTGCCCATTATTAACCCCCCCCCCCCACTCTGCAGATGCGGGGTTAATAAATCCATTCACCATTATTATTATTTAGACGCCAACATAACCCTTATCAACATCATAATAAGCCCGTTGACAGACATTTCTCGTAAAGTTATTTTGTATGGTGATGATAATCTAAGCAAAGAGATAAACAAGGCGGTATTTGATGCAGTTCACAAGTTTATTGTTTCATAACAGTTGAATATAACTTGTCAGGTAAATAAATCTATATACACTCTGTCATAGTTTAAGAAATGTTTGTCATGGAGAAAATCTAAATAAGCTATTAGCTTCTAATTTAATCCACCTGTTCTTGTATATTAATGTTACAACATGATGTAAATATTGATGAATAAAATGTGTTAAAACTAATCCTTTCAGCTAGTCTAATTTAAATATCATCAGGCAACAGTGCTTAAGCTTTATCTTTACAGATTTTCTATGGGAATATACTATTAATATAGATTTCACATTATTAAAGCATAATTAATAACGACCAGTTAAATAACATTACACTGACACGAATGCTATGTTGAAGCTGTAGCGGATAAGCTGCTGAATTAGATGACATTACTAACAGTATACATTTCATTCTTGAGAATGTTTCATATTACATTAAACATTCTATGATTTTAGGGTTGTAGCAGATTATCAAGTGATGATATAGACAGAGTGTTCAATCTATACGACGTGGTAAGTACACGTGTTCAATCTATACGACGTGGTAAGTACACGTGTTATATCTATACGACGTGGTAAGTACACGTGTTCTATCTATACGACGTGGTAAGTACACGTGTTCAATCTATACGACGTGGTAAGTAAACCTGTTCAATTTATACAACGTGGTAAGTACACGTGTTATATATATACGACGTGGTAAGTACACGTTTTATATCTTTACGACGTGGTAAGTACACGTGTTCAATCTATACGAAGTGGTAAGTACTCGTGTTCAATCGATACGACGTGGTAAGGGCACATGTTCTATCTATACGACGTGGTAAGTTCACGTGTTCTATCGATACGACGTGGTAAGTACACGTTGTATATCTATACGACGTGGTAAGTACACGTGTTCAATCAATACGAAGTGGTAAGTACACGTGTTCAATCTATACGACGTGGTAAGTACACGTGTTATATCTATACGACGTGGTAAGTACACGAGTTCTATCTATACGACGTGGTAAGTACACGTGTTCTATCTATACGACGTGGTAAGTACACGTGTTCTATCTATACGACGTGGTAAGTACACGTGTTCAATATATACGACGTGGTAAGTACACATGTGCTATCTATACGATGTGGTAAGTACATGTTCTATCTATACGACGTGGTAAGTACACGTGTTCTATCTATACGACGTCGTAAGTACACGTGTTCTATCTATACGAAGTGGTAAGTACACGTGTTCTATCTATACGACGTGGTAAGTACACGTGTTATATATATACGACGTGGTAAGTACATGTTATATCTATACGATGGTAAGTACACGTGTTTTATCTATACGACGTGGTAAGTAAACGTGTTCTATCTATACGACGTGGTAAGTACACGTGTTCTATCTATACGACGTGGTAAGTACACGTGTTCTATCTATACGACGTGGTAAGTACACGTGTTATATCTATACGACGTGGTAAGTACACGTGTTCTATCTATACGACGTGGTAAGTACACGTGTTCTATCTATACGACGTGGTAAGTACACGTGTTCTATCTATACGACGTGGTAAGTACACATGTTCTATCTATACGACGTGGTAAGTACACGTGTTCTATCTATACGACGTGGTAAGTACACGTGTTCTATCTATACGACGTGGTAAGTACACGTGTTCTATCTATACGACGTGGTAAGTACACGTGTTCTATCTATACGACGTGGTAAGTATACATGTTATATCTATACGACGTGGTAAGTACACGTGTTTTATCTATACGACGTGGTACGTACACGTGTTCTATCTATACGACGTGGTAAGTACACGTGTTCTATCTATACGACGTGGTAAGTACACGTGTTCTATCTATACGACGTGGTAAGTACACGTGTTATATCTATACGACGTGGTAAGTACACGTGTTCTATCTATACGACGTGGTAAGTACACGTGTTATATCTATACGACGTGGTAAGTACACGTGTTCTATCTATACGACGTGGTAAGTACACGTGTTCTATCTATACGACGTGGTAAGTACACTGTTCTATCTATACGACGTGGTAAGTACACATGTTCTATCTATACGACGTGGTAAGTACACGTGTTCTATCTATACGACGTGGTAAGTACACGTGTTCTATCTATCCGACGTGGTAAGTACACGTGTTCTATCTATACGACGTGGTAAGTACACGTGTTATATCTATACGACGTGGTAAGTACACGTGTTATATCTATACGACGTGGTAAGTACACGGTTCTATCTATACGACGTGGTAAGTACACGTGTTCTATCTATACGACGTGGTAAGTACACGTGTTCTATCTATACGACGTGGTAAGTACACGTGTTCTATCTATACGACGTGGTAAGTACACGTGTTCTATCTATACGACGTGGTAAGTACACGTGTTCTATCTATACGACGTGGTAAGTATACATGTTATATCTATACGACGTGGTAAGTACACGTGTTATATCTATGCGACGTGGTAAGTACACGTGTTCTATCTATACGACGTGGTAAGTACACGTGTTCTATCTATACGACGTGGTAAGTACACGTGTTATATCTATACGACGTGGTAAGTACACGTGTTATATCTATACGACGTGGTAAGTACACATGTTATATCTATATGACGTGGTAAGTATACATGTTCTATCTATACGACGTGGTAAGTACACGTGTTCTATCTATACGACATGGTAAGTACACGTGTTCTATCTATATGACGTGGTAAGTACACGTGTTCTATCTATATGACGTGGTAAGTACACGTGTTATATCTATATGACGTGGTAAGTACACGTGTTATATATATATGACGTGGTAAGTACACGTGTTCTATCTATATGACGTGGTAAGTACACGTGTTCTATCTATATGACGTGGTAAGTACACGTGTTCAATCTATACGATGTGGTAAGTACACGTGTTCTATCTATACGACGTGGTAAGTACACGTGTTCTATCTATACGACGTGGTAAGTACACGTGTTCAATATATACGACGTGGTAAGTACACGTGTGCTATCTATACGATGTGGTAAGTACACATGTTCTATCTATACGACGTGGTAAGTACACGTGTTATATCTATACGACGTCGTAAGTACATGTGTTCTATCTTACGACGTGGTAAGTACACGTGTTCTATCTATACGACGTGGTAAGTACACGTGTTATATCTATACGACGTGGTAAGTACACGTGTTGTATCTATACGACGTGATAATTACACGTGTTCTATCTATACGACGTGGTATGTACACTTGTTCTATCTATGCGACGTGGCATGTACACATGTTCTATCTAAACGACGTGGTAAGTACACGTGTTCTATCTATACGACGTGGTAAGTACACGTGTTCTATCTATATGGCGTGGTAAGTATACATGTTCTATCTATACGACATGGTAAGTACACGTGTTCTATCTATATGACGTGGTAAGTACACGTGTTATATCTATATGACGTGGTAAGTACACGTGTTATATCTATATGACGTGGTAAGTACACGTGTTCTATCTATATGACGTGGTAAGTACACGTGTTCAATCTATACGATGTGGTAAGTACACGTGTTCTATCTATACGACGTGGTAAGTACACGTGTTCTATCTATACGACGTGGTAAGTACACGTGTTCAATATATACGACGTGGTAATTACACGTGTGCTATCTATACGATGTGGTAAGTACACATGTTCTATCTATACGACGTGGTAAGTACACGTGTTATATCTATACGACGTCGTAAGTACATGTGTTCTATCTATACGACGTGGTAAGTACACGTGTTCTATCTATACGACGTGGTAAGTACACGTGTTATATCTATACGACGTGGTAAGTATACATGTTATATCTATACGACGTGGTAAGTACACGTGTTGTATCTATACGACGTGATAAGTACACGTGTTCTATCTATACGACGTGGTATGTACACGTGTTATATCTATGCGACGTGGTATGTACACATGTTCTATCTAAACGACGTGGTAAGTACACGTGTTCTATCTATACGACGTGGTAAGTACACGTGTTCTATCTATATGGCGTGGTAAGTATACATGTTCCATCTATACGACATGGTAAGTACACGTGTTATATCTATATGACGTGGTAAGTACACGTGTTATATCTATATGACGTTGTAAGTACACGTGTTATATCTATATGACGTGGTAAGTACACGTGTTCTATCTATATGACGTGGTAAGTACATGTGTTCAATATATACGATGTGGTAAGTACACGTGTTCTATCTATACGACGTGGTAAGTACACGTGTTCTATCTATACGACGTGGTAAGTACACGTGTTCAATATATACGACGTGGTAAGTACACGTGTGCTATCTATACGATGTGGTAAGTACACATGTTCTATCTATTCGACGTGGTAAGAACACGTATTATATCTATACGACGTCGTAAGTACATGTGTTCTATCTATACGACGTGGTAAGTACACGTGTTCTATCTATACGACGTGGTAAGTACACGTGTTATATCTATACGACGTGGTAAGTATACATGTTATATCTATACGACGTGGTAAGTACACGTGTTCTATCTATACGACGTGGTATGTACATGTGTTCTATCTATACGACGTGGTAAGTACACGTGTTCTATCTATACGACGTGGTAAGTACACGTGTTATATCTATACGACGTTGTATATAAACGTGTTCTATCTATACGACGTGGTAAGTACACGTGTTATATCTATACGACGTGGTAAGTACACGTGTTCTATCTGTACGACGTGGTACGTACACGGGTTCTATCTATACGACGTGGTAAGTACACGTGTTATATCTATACGACGTGGTAAGTACACGTGTTCTATCTATACGACGTGGTAAGTACACTTGTTCTATCTATACGACGTGGTAAGTACACGTGTGCTATATATACGAAGTGGTAAGTACACTTGTTCTATCTATATGACGTGGTACGTACACATGTTCTATCTATACGAGTGGTAAGTACACGTGTGCTATCTATACGATGTGGTAAGTACACGTGTTCTATCTATTCGACGTGGTAAGTACACGTGATCTATATATACGACGTTGTAATTACACGTGTTCTATCTATACGACGTGGTAAGTATACATGTTATATCTATACGACGTGGTAAGTACACGTGTTATATCTATGCGACGTGGTAAGTACACGTGTTCTATCTATACGACGTGGTAAGTACACGTGTTCTATCTACGTGGTAAGTACACGTGTTCAATCTATACGACGTGGTAAGTACACGTGTTCTATCTATAGGAGTGGTAAGTACACGTGTGCTATCTATACGACGTGGTAAGTACACGTGTTCTATCTATACGACGTGGTAAGTACACGTGTTATATCTATTCGACGTGGTAAGTACAGGTGTTCTATCTAGACGACGTGGTAAGTATACATGTTATATCTATACGACATGGTAAGTACACGTGTTCTATCTATACGACGTTGTAAGTACACGTGTTCTATCTATACGAAGTGGTAAGTACACGTGTTCTATCTATACGACGTGGTAAGTACACGTGTTATATCTATACGACGTGGTAAGTATACATGTTATATCTAATCGACGTGGTAAGTACACGTGTTTTATCTATACGACGTGTTAAGTACAGGTGTTCAATCTATTCGACGTGGTAAGTACACGTGTTCTATCTATACGACGTGGTAGGTACACGTGTTCTATCTATACGACGTGGTAAGTACACATGTTATATCTATACGACGTGGTAAGTACACGTGTTATATCTATACGACGTGGTAAGTACACGTGTTCTATCTGTACGACGTGGTAAGTACACGGGTTATATCTATACGAAGTGGTAAGTACACTTGTTCTATCTATACGACGTGGTACTTACACATGTTCTATCTATACGAGTGGTAAGTACACGTGTGCTATCTAAACGATGTGGTAAGTACACGTGTTCTATTTATTCGACGTGGTAAGTACACGTGTTCTATCTATACGACGTTGTAATTACACGTGTTATGTCTATGCGACGTGGTATGTACACGTGTTATATCTATACGACGTGGTAAGTACACGTGTTCTATCTACGTGGTAAGTACACGTGTTCAATCTATACGACGTGGTAAGTACACGTGTTATATCTATACGACGTCGTATGTACACGTGTGCTATCTATACGACGTGGTAAGTACACGTGTTCTATCTATACGACGTGGTAAGTACACGTGTTATATCTATTCGACGTGGTAAGTATACATGTTATATCTATACGACGTGGTAAGTACACGTGTTATATCTATGCGATGTGGTAAGTACACGTGTTCTATCTATACGACGTGGTAAGTACACGTGTTATATCTATACGACGTTGTATATAAACGTGTTCTATCTATACGACGTGGTAAGTACACGTGTTATATCTATACGACTTGGTAAGTACACGTGTTCTATCTGTACGACGTGGTAAGTACACGGGTTCTATCTATACGACGTGGTAAGTACACGTGTTATATCTATACGACGTGGTAAGTACATGTGTTCTATCTATACGACGTGGTAAGTACACGTGTTCTATCTATACGACGTGGTAAGTACACGTGTGCTATCTATACGAAGTGGTAAGTACACTTGTTCTATCTATATGACGTGGTACGTACACATGTTCTATCTATATGAGTGGTAAGTACACGTGTGCTATCTATACGATGTGGTAAGTACACGTGTTCTATCTATTCGACGTGGTAAGTACACGTGATCTATCTATACGACGTTGTAATTACACGTGTTCTATCTATACGACGTGGTAAGTATACATGTTATATCTATACGACGTGGTAAGTACACGTGTTATATCTATGCGACGTGGTAAGTACACGTGTTCTATCTCTACGACGTGGTAAGTACACGTGTTCTATCTATACGACGTGGTAAGTACACGTGTGCTATCTATACGACGTGGTAAGTACACGTGTTCTATCTCTACGAAGTGGTAAGTACACATGTTCTATCTATAGGAGTGGTAAGTACACGTGTGCTATCTACGTGGTAAGTACACGTGTTCAATCTATACGACGTGGTAAGTACACGTGTTCTATCTATACGACGTGGTAAGTACACGTGTGCTATCTATACGACGTGGTAAGTACACGTGTTCTATCTCTACGACGTGGTAAGTACACATGTTCTATCTATAGGAGTGGTAAGTACACGTGTGCTATCTATACGACGTGGTAAGTACACGTGTTCTATCTATACGACGTGGTAAGTACACGTGTTATATATA
The DNA here is from genome assembly GCA_014843695.1 of Archivesica marissinica. Lineage (NCBI taxonomy): Eukaryota > Metazoa > Mollusca > Bivalvia > Venerida > Vesicomyidae > Archivesica > Archivesica marissinica. The sequence goes on along the minus strand of CM026395.1, from coordinate 45,264,033 downwards.
TTCGACGTGGTAAGTACAGGTGTTCTATCTAGACGACGTGGTAAGTATACATGTTATATCTATACGACATGGTAAGTACACGTGTTCTATCTATACGAAGTGGTAAGTACACGTGTTCTATCTATACGACGTGGTAAGTACACGTGTTATATCTATACGACGTGGTAAGTATACATGTTATATCTAATCGACGTGGTAAGTACACGTGTTTTATCTATACGACTTGATAAGTACAGGTGTTCTATCTATACGACGTGGTAAGTTCACGTGTTCTATCTATACGACGTGGTAAGTACACGTGTTCTATCTATACGACGTGGTAAGTACACATGTTATATATATACGACGTGGTAAGTACACGTGTTATATCTATACGACGTGGTAAGTACACGTGTTCTATCTGTACGACGTGGTAAGTACACGGGTTATATCTATACGAAGTGGTAAGTACACTTGTTCTATCTATACGACGTGGTACTTACACATGTTCTATCTATACGAGTGGTAAGTACACGTTTGCTATCTATACGATGTGGTAAGTACACGTGTTATATCTATACGACGTTGTAATTACACGTGTTATGTCTATGCGACGTAGTATGTACACGTGTTCTATCTATACGACGTGGTAAGTACACGTGTTCTATATACGTGGTAAGTACACGTGTTCAATCTATACGACGTGGTAAGTACACGTGTTCTATCTATACGACGTCGTATGTACACGTGTGCTATCTATACGACGTGGTAAGTACACGTGTTCTATCTATACGACGTGGTAAGTACACGTGTTATATCTATTCGACGTGGAAAGTATACATGTTATATCTATACGACGTGGTAAGTACACGTGTTATATCTATGCGATGTGGTAAGTACACGTGTTCTATCTATACGACGTGGTAAGTACACGTGTTATATCTATACGACGTGGTAAGTACACGTGTTCTATATATACGACGTGGTAAGTACACGTGTTCTATCTAATCGACGTGGTAAGTACACGTGTTCTATCTATACGACGTAGTATGTACACGTGTTCTATCTATATGGCGTAGTAAGTATACATGTTCTATCTATATGACATGGTAAGTACACGTGTTCTATCTATACGACGTGGTAAGTACACGTGTTCGATCTATACGACGTGGTAAGTACACGTGTTCTATCTATACGACGTGGTAAGTACACGTGTTCAATATATACGACGTGGTAAGTACACATGTGCTATCTATACGATGTGGTAAGTACACATGTTCTATTTATACGACGTGGTAAGTACACGTGTTATATCTATACGACGTCGTAAGTACATGTGTTCTATCTATACGACGTGGTAAGTACACGTGTTCTATCTATACGACGTGGTAAGTACACGTGTTATATCTATACAACGTGGTAAGTATACATGTTATATATATACGACGTGGTAAGTACACATGTTGTATCTATACGACGTGATAAGTACACGTGTTCTATCTATACGACGTGGTATGTACACGTGTTCTATCTATACGACGTGGTAAGTACACGTGTTCTATCTATACGACGTGGTAAGTACACGTGTTATATCTATACGACGTGGTAAATAAACGTGTTCTATCTATACGACGTGGTAAGTACACGTGTTATATCTATACGACGTGGTAAGTACACGTGTTCTATATGTACGACGTGGTAAGTACACGGGTTCTATCTATACGACGTGGTAAGTACACGTGTTATATCTATACGACGTGGTAAGTACACGTGTGCTATCTATACGAAGAGGTAAGTACACTTGTTCTATCTATACGACGTGGTACGTACACATGTTCTATATATACGAGTGGTAAGTACATGTGTGCTATCTATACGATGTGGTAAGTACACGTGTTCTATCTATTCGACGTGGTAAGTACACGTGTTCTATCTATACGACGTTGTAATTACACGTGTTCTATCTATTCGACGTGGTAAGTATACATGTTATATCTATGCGACGTGGTAAGTACACGTGTTATATCTATGCGACGTGGTAAGTACACGTGTTCTATCTATACGACGTGGTAAGTACACGTGTTCTATCTACGTGGTATGTACACGTGTTCAATATATACGACGTGGTAAGTACACGTGTTATATCTATACGACGTGGTAAGTACACGTGTGCTATCTATACGACGTGGTAAGTACACGTGTTCAATCTCTACGACGTTGTAAGTACACATGTTCTATCTATAGGAGTGGTAAGTACACGTGTGCTATCTATACGACGTGGTAAGTACACGTGTTCTATCTATACGACGTGGTAAGTACACGTGTTATATATATTCGACGTGGTAAGTACAGGTGTTCTATCTATACGACGTGGTAAGTATACATGTTATATCTATACGACGTGGTAAGTACATGTGTTATATCTGTGCGACGTGGTAAGTACACGTGTTCTATCTATACGACGTGGGATGTACACGTTTTCTATCTATACTACGTGGTAAGTACACGTGTTCTATCTATGCGACGTGGTAAGTACACGTGTTCTATCTATACGACGTGGTATGTACACGTGTTCTATCTATACGACGTGGGATGTACACGTTTTCTATCTAGACTACGTGGTAAGTACACGTGTTCTATCTATGCGACGTGGTAAGTACACGTGTTATATCTATATGACGTGGTAAGTACACGTGTTCTATCTATACGACGTGGTAAGTACACATGTTCTATCTATACGACGTGGTAAGTACAAGTGTTCTATCTCTACGACGTGGTAAGTACACGTGTTCTATCTATCCGACGTGGTAAGTAAACGTGTTCTATCTATACGACGTGGTAAGTACACGTGTTATATCTATACGACGTGGTAAGTACACGTGTTATATCTGTACGACGTGGTAAGTACACGGGTTCTATCTATACGACGTGGTACATACACGTGTTCTATCTATACGATGTGGTAAGTAAACGTGTTCTATCTATACGACGTGGTAAGTACACGTGTTCTATCTATGCGACGTAATAAGTACACGTGTTCTATCTATACGATGTGGTAAGTATATGTGTTCTATCTATACGACGTGGTAAGTATAAATGTTATATCTATACGACGTGGTAAGTACACGTGTTATATCTATGCGACGTGGTAAGTACACGTGTTCTATCTATACGACGTGGTAAGTACACGTGTTCTATTTATACGACGTGTTAAGTACACGTGTTATATCTATACGACGTGGTAAGTACACGTGTTATATCTATACGACGTGGTAAGTACACATGTTATATCTATATGTCGTGGTAAGTATACATGTTCTATCTATACGACCTGGTAAGTACACGTGTTCTATCTATACGACGTGGTTAGTACACGTGGTCTATCTATATGACTTGGTAAGTACATGTGTTAAATCTCTACGACGTGGTAAGTACACGTGTTCTATCTATACGACGTGGTAAGTACACGTGTTATATCTATTCGACGTGGTAAGTACAGGTATTATATCTATACGACGTGGTAAGTATACATGTTATATATATACGACGTGGTAAGTACACGTGTTATATCTATGCGACGTGGTAAGTACACGTGTTCTATCTATACGACGTGGTAAGTACACGTGTTCTATCAATACGACGTGGTAAGTACACGTGTTATATCTATACGACGTGGTAAGTACACGTGTTCTATCTATACGACGTGGTACGTACACGTGTTCTATCTATACGACGTGGTAAGTACACGTGTTCTATCTATATGGCGTGGTAAGTATACATGTTCTATCTATACGACATGGTAAGTACACGTGTTCTATATATACGACGTGGTAAGTACACGTGTTCTATCTATATGACGTGTTAAGTACACGTGTTATATCTATATGACGTGGTAAGTACACGTGTTCTATCTATACGACGTGGTAAGTGCACGTGCTCTATCTATATGACGTGGTAAGTATACGTATTCTATCTATACGACGTGGTATGTACACGTGTTCTATCTATACGACGTGATAAGTATACATGTTCTATCTATATGATGTGGTACGTACACGTGTTCTATCTATACGACGTGGTAAGTACACGTGTTATATCTATGCGACGTGGTATGTACACGTGTTATATCTATACGACGTGGTAAGTACACGTGGTATATCTATACGACGTGGTAGGTACACGTGTTCTATCTATACGGCGTGGTAAGTACACGTGTTCAATCTATACGACGTGGTAAGTACACGTGTTCTATCTATATGACGTGGTAAGTACACGTGTTCTATCTATATGACGTGGTAAGAACACGTGTTCTATCTATATGACGTGGTAAGTACACGTGTTCTATCTATATGACGTGGTAAGTACACGTGTTCTATCTATATGACGTGGTGAGTACACGTGTTCTATCTATATGACGTAGTAAGTACACGTGTTATATCTATATGACGTGGTAAGTACACGTGTTCTATCTATATGACGTGGTAAGTACACGTGTTCTATATATACGACGTGGTAAGTACACGTGTTCTATCTATATGACGTGGTAAGTATACGTGATCTATCTATACGACGTGGTAGGTACACGTGTTCTATCTATACGACGTGGTAAGTACACGTGTTCTATCTATATGACGTGGTAAGTACACGTGTTCTTTCTATATGACGTGGTAAGTATACATGTTCTATCTATATGACTTGGTAAGTACACGTGTTCTATCTATACGACGTGGTAGGTACACGTGTTCTATCTATACGACGTGGTAGGTACACGTCTTCTATCTATATGACGTGGTAAGTACACGTGTTCTTTCTATATGACGTGGTAAGTACACGTGTTCTATCTATATGACGTGGTAAGTACACGTGTTCTATCTATATGACGTTGTAAGTACACGTGTTCTATCTATATGACGTGGTAAGTATACGTGTTCTATCTATACGACGTGGTAAGTACACGTGTGCTATCTATATGACGTGGTATGCACACATGTTCTAATATATAATATAAATGAATATAGCCGGAATAAAACCTGTTATATTGCGGCATCATCATATACTCTTGAAGTTCGAACCAAGATAGTAACACAACGTCACAGAATTTCGCTCTGATTATTTACAGGATAGGAATGGTTATATTGAAAATGACGAACTACATGGATTTCTCAAAGATTTAATGGAACTTGTGGAGGATGTAAGTAATTCAAATATTTCGATAATTTCTTTATATGATGCATTTAGATAAATAGCTTGTTCATTTACCCGTAGTCATTCTAAATGCGCATGCGCATGTACACCGTTCAATGTGGTCATTGTGGTACCCGTCTGGTGCATCCATTGTGACGCTAAATGTTACCGGTATTTGATACAAAATTGAAATATTGGTTATAATAGAATATACCGCTCATTTGTTTATAGCTAGCCAGATGTTGTATTATGTTGTGTTTCGAGTTGAAGGCACTGTAAATGAATAAACACAGTCCGTGCCTCATTTGTTCACTTCACGTCTTAAATAGGTGCCTATGTTCAAATGGCTTTGGTGAAATTTGATTTCAAATAATATTATGTGCCCCGTTAGTAAATGAAACCAGTCATGTTTACCTCTACAACTGCTGTTGGTAGAGGAACGTGTATGATCAGTTGTTCGTGCACGGGCGGGCGCATGGTGAGAACCACCGACCTTCCGTCTAGCTTCATCACATGAAAGATTTCGACACATTTATTTAGAACCGAACCTACAGTCGTGAAGGGCATGCGCTTTATAGTCAACGACCGTAACCACACTGCAACGGAGGTCCACCACACATCTAAATATTGATCAAGTAAATCTCCTTTCCTATTAGACTAGAAGGGTTTCCGTGACCGAGTGGTTACGGTCGTTCACTTCTAATCAATGGTCTCACATCACCCATGTAGGTTCGAATCCCACTTGGGGTGATGCATTGCTAGATATAGGGAAACTATCCATCTGGCTTGCGGACTGTCAGTTGTTCTACCCTGCTGCCCGTTCGTCCCTTGAGCACTGCTCAGAGGGAGGGGCACCCGGTGTCTTCCTCCACCAATAATAGCTGGAGAGAGTCACCATGTGAGCTATGCCGTCGGTGCGACTTTAAAGCCCAAAACAAATTAGGAAACAAATATATTATACGACTACACTGTTTCAGGATTATGACGCAGACGATCTTCTCGACTGTCAGCAAATCCTGTTGGAGAAATGTGACCTGAATCAGGACGGCAAAATCAACAAAGAAGAGCTAACAATGGTCCTGACCTCGTGCAATAGCAAACCAAGCACGAGTGATGATCTTAATTTCACATAAACAGTTTAACTTGTGTTGCATATTAGAATGTGTTTCTCCTTAATTATATGGTTTACCAGTTTTTATCATAGGCAGCCGATTACATAGATACGCCCAAGCAGCTCTAACATAATATACATGTACACGGTTAACACGTACCGTAGTCAACTCGACCCTCGATCTCGTCTTACACTGTAATACCCCTGGCCGTTGTACGCGGCGATTTTCGATTTTAAGGAATGACCTGCACTTCACTGTGTTCAAATATCAACAAACTTTACAATAAAAGCCTTGTTTTAAAAACGTCGATTGTACTGTAGAACTCGTATCAGCCGCGCACAACGGCCGGGGTACTACGGCGTAAGTTTTAATCTGAAGGTGGGTGACCCATGATTCTTGATAAGACCAATTTTGTTGTCTCGTGAACAAACCCAAATTTAAATGGAGCAGAACTGTCCGTAAGACAGCCATATATTGGTAGTTGAATTATATGCTACCATGACGTTATGTGGCCTGTGCAGAACTCATTATAATAATGTATTGGTTTTATTAATAACTTTCCTTTTTTAAATTTATTAAATCATTTCCATTTGCTTTTCTTCAGCTAGTATGAGAAGCAATTTTATTTGAAAAATAAACATAAATGAACAAAATATAAAAGTGATATAAGTAGTGTAGACACGCGATGGCATAGACCGCTTTTTAACCTTAGCAAAATATGTGACCCAAACCAGCTGTATCCTCATACTATGTATCTCTATATGTTGTGTGTCACGTAATATAGAAATATAACATACTCGTATGCGAGTACGTAGCCTGGCAACAGGCGTCCATATATTTTCCCTAGTCAGTCATATAAATTTATATTAACACCAATATTATTAATTGACTTTCCGATCATATCAACAGACAGACGACACTAGTAAAAAGTGAAAATTCGACACACTGGTAGCCAGGCTAGTGAGTACTATAAATACGATTAGACAGAAATCAGCATCATGTACATCTATTATCGTATCACAAAATAAATTTGTTTTAATTTTAAATGTGTCTTCATTTTGTGTCAAAATAGACCAAGGATGTGCTAAAAGCTTTGTGTGTCGGTACACTTAACAATCACAGTACTCATATTTGGTCTTAACTGAATAATGTTTCTATAGAGGATAATTTCACAGGCACATCTGCCAGCGGTTCCACATATGCTTTTAGTAATAGGAACACACATCTAGACTAATAACAACACTTGAATTTCAGAAATAAAAAATTCATTTCAGGATTATTTTGTCTTGCAATTCTGCATGAAATACTACACCAATTACTGGTCTTAATATATACATTGAATATTTTGCTGCATACTCACGCTATCTGCCACCATCGGCTTAATCTATTCCTGGCAACCAGCTACGCTATCTGCCACCATCGGGTTAATCTATTCCTGGCAACCAGCTACACTATCTGCCACCATCGGGTTAATCTATTCTATTCCTGGCAACCAGCTACGCTATCTGCCACCATCGGGTTAATCTATTCCTGGCAACCAGCTACGCTACCTGCCACCATCGGCTTAATCTATTCCTGGCAACCAGCTACGCTATCTGCCACCATCGGGTTAATCTATTCCTGGCAACCAGTTACGCTATCTGCCACCATCGGCTTAATCTATTCCTGGCAACCAGCTACGCTATCTGCCACCATCGGGTTAATCTATTCCTGGCAACCAGCTACACTATCTGCCACCATCGGGTTAATCTATTCCTGGCAACCAGCTACGCTATCTGCCACCATCGGGTTAATCTATTCCTGGCAACCAGCTACGCTACCTGCCACCATCGGCTTAATCTATTCCTGGCAACCAGCTACGCTATCTGCCACCATCGGGTTAATCTATTCCTGGCAACCAGTTACGCTATCTGCCACCATCGGCTTAATCTATTCCTGGCAATCTATTCCTGGCAACCAGCTACGCTATCTGCCACCATCGGTTAATCTATTCCTGGCAACCAGCACCAGTACGCTATCTGCCACCATCGGCTTAATCTATTCCTGGCAACCAGCTACGCTATCTGCCACCATCGGGTTAATCTATTCCTGGCAACCAGCTACGCTATCTGCCACCATCGGGTTAATCTATTCCTGGCAACCAGCTACGCTATCTGCCACCATCGGCTTAATCTATTCCTGGCAACCAGCTACGCTATCTGCCACCATCGGGTTAATCTATTCCTGGCAACCAGTTACGCTATCTGCCACCATCGGCTTAATCTATTCCTGGCAACCAGCTACGCTATCTGCCACCATCGGGTTAATCTATTCCTGGCAACCAGCTACGCTATCTGCCACCATCGGGTTAATCTATTCCTGGCAACCAGCTACGCTATCTGCCACCATCGGGTTAATCTATTCCTGGCAACCAGCTACGCTATCTGCCACCATCGGGTTAATCTATTCCTGGCAACCAGCTACGCTATCTGCCACCATCGGCTTAATCTATTCCTGGCAACCAGCTACGCTATCTGCCACCATCGGGTTAATCTATTCCTGGCAACCAGCTACGCTATCTGCCACCATCGGGTTAATCTATTCCTGGCAACCAGCTACGCTATCTGCCACCATCGGCTTAATCTATTCCTGGCAACCAGCTACGCTATCTGCCACCATCGGCTTAATCTATTCCTGGCAACCAGCTACGCTATCTGCCACCATCGGCTTAATCTATTCCTGGCAACCAGCTACGCTATCTGCCACCATCGGGTTAATCTATTCCTGGCAACCAGTTACGCTATCTGCCACCATCGGCTTAATCTATTCCTGGCAACCAGCTACGCTATCTGCCACCATCGGCTTAATCTATTCCTGGCAACCAGCCTCAAATCTAGATTAAATAACTCAAACTTGAAAATCAGCTTTACTCCGAATAATAATATTGGTGACGGAAGATACTCAAGTCTTCATAAAAATTAATATGTAGAAATTGTTGTGTTTACTGAATTTGGATTTAGAATCTCGCCAACAGCCAAGGTCACGTCGATTTCCAGATTTAAAACATGATGTGAGGAATTCCACGATTCCTCCCCGTACATGTACCTTTCCATAAAAGATAATTTTCAAATTAACTCCAATATCATTGGATAAGAAGTCAGCATAATTATCTACCCACCTCCATAGATATTACTTGACTAAAATATATTCTGGCCTTTATTATGAACATATATCATGCTCGAGAGAAAATGCGAGTACTCTTTAATACATAAGGTCTCAAAGAACGGCGCGAATAGTTTTTGGACCACCTCCGTCCAACACACTTTCGTGCCGTCTTAGTCCAACTACAGATCTCGACCAATTCAAATGAAACTGTGTGTGTGTCATTAACATCAAATGGACAATTGCATATCTTTCGTCAGTTATGCAACCTTTTTGCGTTTAACTTCATTACACTATATATACAGTCTACATCCAGTATGTCTAATTCCGTCGGACCGAACAAAATACTTCGACATAACCGAAGATTGACTTAACGAAATTCGATATAAACGGAATCAGTTATATGTACAATGATAGTGTTTGAAACGGAATTTGATCCGACTTCGAGATAACTGGATAATTCGACATAACCGACTTTGACATAACGGTTGTAGACTGTATAACAAATCTGATTAGTGCAGCTTCACCTCGTAGTATTCATCTGCTTGAATAGTGACATGCCGTTCATCTTCGATATCAACTGGACAAGCGCTTTTGTACTTCATTGTATTACCATACAGCACATCTGACACGTGTGGCCTCAGCTCTCAACTGTTTGGTACTTCATTGTATTACCATACAGCACATCTGACACGTGTGGCCTCAGCTCTCAACTGTTTGGTACTTCATTGTATTATCATACAGCACATCTGTCACGTGTGACCTCAACTCTCAACTGTTTTGTACTTCATTGTATTACCATACAGCACATCTGACACGTGTGACCTCAGCTCTCAACTGTTTGGTACTTCATTGTATTACCATACAGCACATCTGACACGTGTGGCCTCAGCTCTCAACTGTGTTGTACTTCATTGTATTACCATACAGCACATCTGTCACGTGTGGCCTCAGCTCTCAACTGATTGGTACTTCATTGTATTACCATACAGCACATTTGACACGTGTGGCCTCAGCTCTCAACTGCTTTGTACTTCATTGTATTACCATACAGCACATATGTCACGTGTGGCCTCAGCTCTCAACTGTTTTGTACTTCATTGTATTACATACAGCACATCTGACACTTGTGGCCTCAGCTCTCAACTGTTTGGTACTTCATTGTATTATCATACAGCACATCTAACACGTGTGGCCTCAGCTCTCAACTGTTTGGTACTTCATTGTATTATCATACAGCACATCTAACACTTGTGGCCTCAGCTCTCAACTGTTTGGTACTTCATTGTATTATCATACAGCACATCTGTCACGTGTGGCCTCAACTCTCAACTGTTTGGTACTTCATTGTATTACATACAGCACATCTGACACTTGTGGCCTCAGCTCTCAACTGTTTGGTACTTCATTGTATTATCATACAGCACATCTAACACGTGTGGCCTCAGCTCTCAACTGTTTGGTACTTCATTGTATTATCATACAGCACATCTAACACTTGTGGCCTCAGCTCTCAACTGTTTGGTACTTCATTGTATTATCATACAGCACATCTGTCACGTGTGGCCTCAGCTCTCAACTGTTTGGTACTTCATTGTATTACCATACAGCACATCTAACACGTGTGACCTCAGCTCTCAACTGTTTGGTACTTCATTGTATTATCATACAGCACATCTAACACGTGTGGCCTCAGCTCTCAACTGTTTGGTACTTCATTGTATTACCATACAGCACATCTAACACGTGTGACCTCAGCTCTCAACTGTTTGGTACTTCATTGTATTATCATACAGCACATCTAACACGTGTGGCCTCAGCTCTCAACTGTTTGGTACTTCATTGTATTATCATACAGCACATCTAACACTTGTGGCCTCAGCTCTCAACTGTTTGGTACTTCATTGTATTATCATACAGCACATCTGTCACGTGTGGCCTCAACTCTCAACTGTTTGGTACTTCATTGTATTATCATACAGCACATCTAATACGTGTGGCCTCAGCTCTCAACTGTTTGGTACTTCATTGTATTATCATACAGCACATCTGTCACGTGTGGCCTCAACTCTCAACTGTTTGGTACTTCATTGTATTATCATACAGCACATCTAACACTTGTGGCCTCAGCTCTCAACTGTTTGGTACTTCATTGTATTATCATACAGCACATCTGTCACGTGTGGCCTCAACTCTCAACTGTTTGGTACTTCATTGTATTATCATACAGCACATCTAATACGTGTGGCCTCAGCTCTCAACTGTTTGGTACTTCATTGTATTATCATACAGCACATCTGTCACGTGTGGCCTCAACTCTCAACTGTTTGGTACTTCATTGTATTATCATACAGCACATCTAACACTTGTGGCCTCAGCTCTCAACTGTTTGGTACTTCATTGTATTATCATACAGCACATCTGTCACGTGTGGCCTCAACTCTCAACTGTTTGGTACTTCATTGTAGTATCATACAGCACATCTAACACGTGTGGCCTCAGCTCTCAACTGTTTGGTACTTCATTGTATTACCATACAGCACATCTGACACTTGTGGCCTCAACTCTCAACTGTTTTCATCCAATTGAATTGAATCTAGGCACACATCTTCGATATCAAGTGGACACGATCATTGTGTCGGGACTCTCGGGTCCAATACATTTGTTTTTAATAATTGCCCTTTATATTGACTATATTTTAATATAGCTCATCTGAACCTTGCGATATCAACTCGGTTTTCATCCCATTCTTCGATATCAAGTGGACACGCTAATTTGTGTCTCATTTTCACTGCCCGTTTTCAGATTGATACAGGTTTCTTGAACTACCGAACATACTCGCATGTAAGACGATCTCGACTATAAGATGACCCGCAACTTTATTCTTAAACCAGTAGTATTGTATATAGACCTGCACATAAGATTGTTGAGAAATGGAAACTACTCAGAAGCAAAGACCAACCAAATGAACTAAACACTGACGCACAACAATCATCTATGAAGTGTGTGCTTTTTCTATGGTTTATAAAATAATTGTCTAAACCAATTGTTATATTAAAACAAACAGACATACAATTCCAACAAATAAATTAAAAAGTATGAAAGCAAAGTGTTTAGCACATTTTATTCGAAAACAAGGCAACTGGCAGGTATTTTAGCAAATTGGATCTGAAAAGAGGCTACTTGTAAGTTCAGTGTAGTCAAAGTATGTAGCAAATTGGATTTGTTAAAAGGCTATTGACAAGTTCAGTTTACAGCCAGAGCTATGCAAGTCTATGCTTTTGTTACACCCTTCGAGTTATTTCAATAGTCATTAATTAAAAAGAAATCACTCGCTTATAAGACCGGAAGCCAATTTTAGGCCATAATCTGGTGCTACAAATCCCGTCTTAAAGGCGAGCATGTACGGTATTCCCAATGTTGTACTGTACCATATTGCAACACAACACATTTGGACCCGGTGACATCAAGTTCTTATACACACCAACATCAAATGGACAAGAACATAGTATCGGAACATGCAGGTTTCTCCAGTTATGCCCACTTCTGTATTTATATACAATTCAAATTACATCCGAAATGTGTTGCCTCAATTCCTCCTTTTATCCGAATAACTCAAGACATTGAATACATCAACATCAGCAGCCTTCGAATATAGCGCCAGTTCGGTGCCTGTGGATTTTGGCTCTGGCAGTCCGCTGGGATTATTGAAATAAAAGCCCAAAAAGTAACACACGTTTCAAATAAATGAAATTGACAAACCAGTTTAATGTCGCAAATACTCCTTCTGGATGTTTATTTATTTATATTTCATCTGATTAATACGAATACATTATTTTACCAAACTGTTTTCCCAAATTATTGGTAAATCGAACGCCGAATTTAGCGACAAATACTGAATACAATTCACCAATGCGTATTTCATTTTTATAATGTTCATTGCGTTCCACATTTAATATAAAGAACATCATTTTTACTACATGAATATGTAAAGCATGATATGTAAAGCATGATATGTTTGAAATATATATACATGTAACCCTACTTGAAAATGAAGATTTAACACAATAATATTGTTTGAAGAAACTTATATTAAAAATAACATATTCCAAATTAAACAACAAATTATATCCACCCATGCAAAATGCTCCAAATTACACAACAAACTATATTCAGCCACGATAACCGCTCCAAATTACACCACAAACTTTATTCACACATGCTAATTGCTCCAAATTACACAACAAACTATATCCACCCATGCAAAATGCTCCAAATTACACAACAGACTATATCCACCCATGCAAAATGCTCCAAATTACACAACAAACTATATCCACCCATGCAAAATGCTCCAAATTACACAACAAACTATATTCAGCCACGATAACCGAGCCAAATTATACAACATACTATACCCACCCATGCAAAATGCTCTGTATTACACAACAAACTATACCCACCAATGCAAAATGCTCCAAATTACACAACAAACTATATCCACCCATGCAAAATGCTCCAAATTACACAACAAACTATAGGCAGCCACGCTAACCGCTCAAAATTACACAACCAACTATATCCGCACATGCAAAATGCTCCAAATAACACAACAAACTATATCCACCCATGCAAAATGCTCCAAATTACACAACCATCTATATTCAGCCACGTTAACCGCTCAAAATTACACAACAAACTATATCCACCCATGCAAAATGCTCCAAATTACACAACAAACTATATTCAGCCAAGCTAACTGCTCCAAATTACACAACAAACTATATTCAGCCACGATAACCGCTCCAAATTACACCACAAACTATATCCACACATGCTAATTGCTCCAAATTACACAACAAACTATATCCACCCATGCAAAATGCTCCAAATTACACAACAAACTATATCCACCCATGCAAAATGCTCCAAATTACACAACAAACTAGATCAGCACATGCAAAATGCTCCAAATTACACAACAAACTATATGCAGCCACGCTAAATGCTCCAAATTACACAACAAACTATATCCACCCATGTAAAATGCTCCAAATTACACAACACACTTATCCACCCATGCAAAATGCTCCAAATTACACAACCAACTATATTCAGCCACGCTAACCGCTCCAAATTACACAACAAACTATATCCACCCATGCAAAATGCTCCAAATTACACAACAAACTAGATCAGCACATGCAAAATGCTCCAAATTACACAACAAACTATATGCAGCCACGCTAAATGCTCCAAATTAAACAACAAACTATATCCACCCATGCAAAATGCTCCAAATTACACAACAAACTATATCCACCCATGTAAAATGCTCCAAATTACACAACACACTATATCCACCCATGCAAAATGCTCCAAATTACACAACAAACTATATCAGCACATGCAAAATGCTCCAAATTACACAACAAACTATATGCAGCCACGCTAAATGCTCCAAATTACACAACAAACTATATCCACCCATGCAAAATGCTCCAAATTACACAACAAACTATATCCACCCATGCAAAATGCTCCAAATTACACAACACACTATACCCACCCATGCAAAATGCTCCAAATTACACAACACACTATATCCACCAATGCAAAATGCTCCAAATTACACAACCAACTATATGCAGCCACGCTAAATGCTCCAAATTACACAACAAACTATATCCACCCATGCAAAATGCTCCAAATTACACAACAAACTATATCCACCCATGCAAA
Source organism: Archivesica marissinica (assembly GCA_014843695.1). NCBI lineage: Eukaryota > Metazoa > Mollusca > Bivalvia > Venerida > Vesicomyidae > Archivesica > Archivesica marissinica. The sequence continues at coordinate 45,248,875 of CM026395.1, read as the reverse complement.
ATGCTCCAAATTACACAACAAACTATATCCACCCATGCAAAATGCTCCAAATTACACAACAAACTATATCCACCCATGCAAAATGCTCCAAATTACACAACAAACTATATTCAGCCACGTAAGCCAAATTAACAACAACTATACCCACCCATGCAAAATGCTCCAAATTACACAACAAACTATATCCACCCATGCAAAATGCTCCAAATTACACAACAAACTATATCCACCCATGCAAAATGCTCCAAATTACACAACAAACTATATGCAGCCACGCTAACCGCTCAAAATTACACAACCAACTATATCCGCACATGCAAAATGCTCCAAATAACACAACAAACTATATGCAGCCATGCAAAATGCTCCAAATTACACAACCACTATATTCAGCCACGCTAACCGCTCAAATTACACAACAACTTATATCCACCCATGCAAAATGCTCCAAATTACACAACAAACTATATTCAGCCATGCTAAATGCTCCAAATTACACAACAAACTATATCCACCCATGCAAAATGCTCCAAATTACACAACAAACTATATCCACCCATGCAAAATGCTCCAAATTACACAACAAACTATATCCACCCATGCAAAATGCTCCAAATTACACAACAAACTATATTCAGCCACGATAACCGCTCCAAATTACACCACAAACTATATCCACACATGCTAATTGCTCCAAATTACACAACAAACTATATCCACCCATGCAAAATGCTCCAAATTACACAACAAACTATATCCACCCATGCAAAATGCTCCAAATTACACAACAAACTAGATCCGCACATGCAAAATGCTCCAAATTACACAACAAACTATATCCACCCATGCTAAATGCTCCAAATTACACAACAAACTATATCCACCCATGCAAAATGCTCCAAATTACACAACAAACTAGATCAGCACATGCAAAATGCTCCAAATTACACAACAAATATATGCAGCCACGCTAAATGCTCCAAATTACACAACAAACTATATCCACCCATGCAAAATGCTCCAAATTACACAACAAACTATATCCACCCATGTAAAATGCTCCAAATTACACAACAAACTATATCCACCCATGCAAAATGCTCCAAATTACACAACAAACTAGATCAGCACATGCAAAATGCTCCAAATTACACAACAAACTATATGCAGCCACGCTAAATGCTCCAAATTACACAACAAACTATATCCACCCATGCAAAATGCTCCAAATTACACAACAAACTATATCCACCCATGCAAAATGCTCCAAATTCACAACAACTATATGCAGCCACGCTAAATGCTCCAAATTACACAACAAACTATATCCACCCATGCAAAATGCTCCAAATTACACAACAAACTATATCCACCCATGCAAAATGCTCCAAATTACACAACAAACTATATCCACCCATGCAAAATGCTCCAAATTACACAACAAACTATATCCACACATGCAAAATGCTCCAAATTACACAACAAACTATATCCACCCATGCAAAATGCTCCAAATTACACAACAAACTATATCCACCCATGCAAAATGCTCCAAATTACACAACAAACTATATGCAGCCACGCTAAGCTCAAATTACACAACAACTATATCCCCATGCAAAATGCTCCAAATTACACAACAAACTATATCCACCCATGCAAAATGCTCCAAATTACACAACAAACTATATCCACCCATGCAAAATGCTCCAAATTACACAACAAACTATATCCACACATGCAAAATGCTCCAAATTACACAACAAACTATATCCACCCATGCAAAATGCTCCAAATTACACAACAAACTATATCCACCCATGCAAAATGCTCCAAATTACACAACAAACTAGATCCGCACATGCAAAATGCTCCAAATTACACAACAAACTATATCCACCCATGCAAAATGCTCCAAATTACACAACAAACTATATCCACCCATGCAAAATGCTCCAAATTACACAACAAACTATATCCACCCATGCAAAATGCTCCAAATTACACAACAAACTATATCCGCACATGCAAAATGCTCCAAATTACACAACAAACTATATCACCATGCAAAATGCTCCAAATTACACAACACTATATTCAGCCAGCTAACTGCTCCAAATTACACAACAAACTATATCCACCCATGCAAAATGCTCCAAATTACACAACAAACTATATCCGCACATGCAAAATGCTCCAAATTACACAACAAACTATATGCAGCCACGCTAAATGCTCCAAATTACACAACAAACTATATCCACCCATGCAAAATGCTCCAAATTACACAACAAACTATATCCACCCATGCAAAATGCTCCAAATTACACAACAAACTATATCCACCCATGCAAAATGCTCCAAATTACACAACAAACTATATCCACCCATGCAAAATGCTCCAAATTACACAACAAACTATATCCACCCATGCAAAATGCTCCAAATTACACAACAAACTATATCCACCCATGCAAAATGCTCCAAATTACACAACAAACTATATCCACCCATGCAAAATGCTCCAAATTACACAACAAACTATATCCACACATGCAAAATGCTCCAAATTACACAACAAACTATATCCACCCATGCAAAATGCTCCAAATTACACAACAAACTATATCCAGCCATGCTAATGCTCCAAATTACACAACAAACTATATCCACCCATGCAAAATGCTCCAAATTACACAACAAACTATATCCACCCATGCAAAATGCTCCAAATTACACAACAAACTATATCCACACATGCAAAATGCTCCAAATTACACAACAAACTATATCCACCCATGCAAAATGCTCCAAATTACACAACAAACTATATCCACCCATGCAAAATGCTCCAAATTACACAACAAACTATATCCACCCATGCAAAATGCTCCAAATTACACAACAAACTATATTCAGCCACAATAACGCTCCAAATTACACCACAACTTTATCCACATATACTAATTGCTCCAAATTACACAACAAACTATATCCACCCATGCAAAATGCTCCAAATTACACAACAAACTAGATCCGCACATGCAAAATGCTCCAAATTACACAACAAACTATATCCACCCATGCAAAATGCTCCAAATTACACAACAAACTATATCCACCCATGCAAAATGCTCCAAATTACACAACAAACTATATCCACCCATGCAAAATGCTCCAAATTACACAACAAACTATATTCAGCCACGCTAACTGCTCCAAATTACACAACAAACTATATCCACACATGCAAAATGCTCCAAATTACACAACAAACTATATCCACCCATGCAAAATGCTCCAAATTACACAACAAACTATATCCACCCATGCAAAATGCTCCAAATTACACAACAAACTATATCCACCCATGCAAAATGCTCCAAATTACACAACAAACTATATCCACCCATGCAAAATGCTCCAAATTACACAACAAACTATCACCCATGCAAAATTCCAAATTACACAACAAACTAATCCCCATGCAAAATGCTCCAAATTACAAACTATATGCAGCCACGCTAAATGCTCCAAATTACACAACAAACTATATCCACCCATGCAAAATGCTCCAAATTACACAACAAACTATATCCACCCATGCAAAATGCTCCAAATTACACAACAAACTATATCCACCCATGCAAAATGCTCCAAATTACACAACAAACTATATCCACCCATGCAAAATGCTCCAAATTACACAACAAACTATATCCACCCATGCAAAATGCTCCAAATTACACAACAAACTATATCCACCCATGCTAAATGCTCCAAATTACACAACAAACTATATCCACCCATGCAAAATGCTCCAAATTACACAACAAACTATATCCACCCATGCAAAATGCTCCAAATTACACAACAAACTATATCCACCCATGCAAAATGCTCCAAATTACACAACAAACTATATGCAGCCACGCTAACCGCTCCAAATTACACAACAAACTATATCCGCACATGCAAAATGCTCCAAATTACACAACAAACTATATGCACCCATGCAAAATGCTCCAAATTACACAACCACTATATTCAGCCACGCTAACTGCTCCAAATTACACAACAAACTATATCCACCCATGCAAAATGCTCCAAATTACACAACAAACTATAACAAACTTATCCACACATGCAAAATGCTCCAAATTACACAACAAACTATATCCACCCATGCAAAATGCTCCAAATTACACAACAAACTATATCCACCCATGCAAAATGCTCCAAATTACACAACAAACTATATCCACCCATGCAAAATGCTCCAAATTACACAACAAACTATATCCACCCATGCAAAATGCTCCAAATTACACAACAAACTATATCAGCACATGCAAAATGCTCCAAATTACACAACAAACTATATGCAGCCACGCTAAATGCTCCAAATTACACAACAAACTATATCCACCCATGCAAAATGCTCCAAATTACACAACAAACTATATCCACCCATGCAAAATGCTCCAAATTACACAACAAACTATATCCACCCATGCAAAATGCTCCAAATTACACAACAAACTATATCCACCCATGCAAAATGCTCCAAATTACACAACAAACTATATGCAGCCACGCTAAATGCTCCAAATTACACAACAAACTATATCCACCCATGCAAAATGCTCCAAATTACACAACAAACTATATCCACCCATGCAAAATGCTCCAAATTACACAACAAACTATATCCACCCATGCAAAATGCTCCAAATTACACAACAAACTATATCCACCCATGCAAAATGCTCCAAATTACACAACAAACTATATCCACACATGCTAAATGCTCCAAATTACACAACAAACTATATCCACCCATGCAAAATGCTCCAAATTACACAACAAACTATATCCACCCATGCAAAATGCTCCAAATTACACAACAAACTATATCCACCCATGCAAAATGCTCCAAATTACACAACAAACTATATCCACCCATGCAAAATGCTCCAATACACAACAAACTATATCCACCCATGCAAAATGCTCCAAATTACACAACAAACTATACACCCATGCAAAATGCTCCAAATTACACAACAAACTATCCACATGCAAAATGCTCCAAATTACACAACAAAAGTCCAAATTACACAACACTAATACAAACTATATCCACCCATGCAAAATGCTCCAAATTACACAACAAACTATATCCACCCATGCAAAATGCTCCAAATTACACAACAAACTATATCCACCCATGCAAAATGCTCCAAATTACACAACAAACTATATTCAGCCACGCTAACTGCTCCAAATTACACAACAAACTATATCCACACATGCAAAATGCTCCAAATTACACAACAAACTATATCCACCCATGCAAAATGCTCCAAATTACACAACAAACTATATCCACCCATGCAAAATGCTCCAAATTACACAACAAACTAGATCCGCACATGCAAAATGCTCCAAATTACAAACTATATGCAGCCACGCTAAATGCTCCAAATTAAACAACAAACTATATCCACCCATGCAAAATGCTCCAAATTACACAACAAACTAGATCCACCCATGCAAAATGCTCCAAATTACACAACAAACTATATCCACCCATGCAAAATGCTCCAAATTACACAACAAACTATATCCACCCATGCAAAATGTTCCAAATTACACAACAAACTATATTCAGCCACAATAACCGCTCTAAATTACACCACAAACTTTATCCACACATACTAATTGCTCCAAATTACACAACAAACTATATCCACCCATGCAAAATGCTCCAAATTACACAACAAACTATATCCACCCATGCAAAATGCTCCAAATTACACAACAAACTATATCCACCCATGCAAAATGCTCCAAATTACACAACAAACTATATCCACCCATGCAAAATGCTCCAAATTACACAACAAACTATATCCACCCATGCAAAATGCTCCAAATTACACAACAAACTATATCCGCACATGCAAAATGCTCCAAATTACACAACAAACTATATCCACCCATGCAAAATGCTCCAAATTACACAACAAACTATATCCACCCATGCAAAATGCTCCAAATTACACAACAAACTATATCCACCCATGCAAAATGCTCCAAATTACACAACAAACTAGATCCGCACATGCAAAATGCTCCAAATTACACAACAAACTATATCCACCCATGCAAAATGCTCCAAATTACACAACAAACTATATCCACCCATGCAAAATGCTCCAAATTACACAACAAACTATATCCACCCATGCAAAATGCTCCAAATTACACAACAAACTATATTCAGCCACGCTAACTGCTCCAAATTACACAACAAACTATATCCACACATGCAAAATGCTCCAAATTACACAACAAACTATATCCACCCATGCAAAATGCTCCAAATTACACAACAAACTATATCCACCCATGCAAAATGCTCCAAATTACACAACAAACTATATCCACCCATGCAAAATGCTCCAAATTACACAACAAACTATATCCACCCATGCAAAATGCTCCAAATTACACAACAAACTATATCCACCCATGCAAAATGCTCCAAATTACACAACAAACTATATCCACCCATGCAAAATGCTCCAAATTACACAACAAACTAGATCCGCACATGCAAAATGCTCCAAATTACAAACTATATGCAGCCACGCTAAATGCTCCAAATTAAACAACAAACTATATCCACCCATGCAAAATGCTCCAAATTACACAACAAACTATATCCACCCATGCAAAATGCTCCAAATTACACAACAAACTATATCCACCCATGCAAAATGCTCCAAATTACACAACAAACTATATCCACCCATGCAAAATGCTCCAAATTACACAACAAACTATATTCAGCCACGCTAACCGCTCCAAATTACACAACAAACTATATCCACACATGCAAAATGCTCCAAATTACACAACAAACTATATCCACCCATGCAAAATGCTCCAAATTACACAACAAACTATATCCACCCATGCAAAATGCTCCAAATTACACAACAAACTAGATCCGCACATGCAAAATGCTCCAAATTACAAACTATATGCAGCCACGCTAAATGCTCCAAATTAAACAACAAACTATATCCACCCATGCAAAATGCTCCAAATTACACAACAAACTATATCCACCCATGCAAAATGCTCCAAATTACACAACAAACTATATCCACCCATGCAAAATGCTCCAAATTACACAACAAACTATATCCACCCATGCAAAATGCTCCAAATTACACAACAAACTATATTCAGCCACATAAGCTCAAATTACACAAATTATCCACCATAATGCTCCAAATTACACAACAAACTATATCCACCATGCAAAATGCTCCAAATTACACAACAAACTATATCCACCCATGCAAAATGCTCCAAATTACACAACAAACTATATCCACCCATGCAAAATGCTCCAAATTACACAACAAACTATATCCACCCATGCAAAATGCTCCAAATTACACAACAAACTATATCCACATGCAAAATGCTCCAAATTACACAACAAACTATATCCCCCATGCAAAATGCTCCAAATTACACAACAAACTATATCACCCATGCAAAATGCTCCAAATTACACAACAAACTAGATCCGCACATGCAAAATGCTCCAAATTACAAACTATATCACCAGCAAATGCTCCAAATTAACAACAAACTATATCCACCCATGCAAAATGCTCCAAATTACACAACAAACTATATCCACCCATGCAAAATGCTCCAAATTACACAACAAACTATATCCACCCATGCAAAATGCTCCAAATTACACAACAAACTATATCCACCCATGCAAAATGCTCCAAATTACACAACAAACTATATCCACCCATGCAAAATGCTCCAAATTACACAACAAACTATATCCACCCATGCAAAATGCTCCAAATTACACAACAAACTATATCCACACATGCTAAATGCTCCAAATTACACAACAAACTATATCCACCCATGCAAAATGCTCCAAATTACACAACAAACTATATCCACCCATGCAAAATGCTCCAAATTACACAACAAACTATATCCAGCCATGCTAAATGCTCCAAATTACACAACAAACTATATCCACCCATGTAAAATGCTCCAAATTACACAACAAACTATATCCACCCATGCAAAATGCTCCAAATTACACAACAAACTATATCCACCCATGCAAAATGCTCCAAATTACACAACAAACTATATCCGCACATGCAAAATGCTCCAAATTACACAACAAACTATATCCACCCATGCAAAATGCTCCAAATTACACAACAAACTATATCCACCCATGAAAAATGCTCCAAATTACACAACAAACTATATCCACCCATGCAAAATGCTCCAAATTACACAACAAACTATATCCACCATGCAAAATGCTCCAAATTACAAACTATATGCAGCCACGCTAAATGCTCCAAATTACACAACAAACTATATCCACCCATGCAAAATGCTCCAAATTACACAACAAACTATATCCACCCATGCAAAATGCTCCAAATTACACAACAAACTATATCCACCCATGCAAAATGCTCCAAATTACACAACAAACTATATCCACCCATGCAAAATGCTCCAAATTACACAACAAACTATATCCACCCATGCAAAATGCTCCAAATTACACAACAAACTATATCCACCCATGCAAAATGCTCCAAATTACACAACAAACTATATCCACCCATGCAAAATGCTCCAAATTACACAACAAACTAGATCCGCACATGCAAAATGCTCCAAATTACACAACAAACTATATGCAGCCATGCTAAATGCTCCAAATTACACAACAAACTATATCCACCCATGCAAAATGCTCCAAATTACACAACAAACTATATCCACCCATGCAAAATGCTCCAAATTACACAACAAACTATATCCACCCATGCAAAATGCTCCAAATTACACAACAAACTATATCCACCCATGCAAAATGCTCCAAATTACACAACAAACTATATCCACCCATGCAAAATGCTCCAAATTACACAACAAACTATCCACCCATGCAAAATGCTCCAAATTACACAACAAACTATATCCACCCATGCAAAATGCTCCAAATTACACAACAAACTATATCCACCCATGCAAAATGCTCCAAATTACACAACAAACTATATCCACCCATGCAAAATGCTCCAAATTACACAACAAACTATATCCACCCATGCAAAATGCTCCAAATTACACAACAAACTATATCCACACATGCAAAATGCTCCAAATTACACAACAAACTATAT
>CM026395.1:45201776-45238603 GCA_014843695.1 Archivesica marissinica | reverse complement strand
CTCTCTCTACAGATTTGTCACAGGTATTAAACAAATGGAAACATGATTTTAGCTCGTTATATAAAAATAATAATTATGTATATTCATCACAGAACTCTAATGTATTGAATGATGTAACTGATTATGCAGATCTGTCTTTTAATGCAAACATTACTATTTTTGAAGTAAAGAAGGCAATTAATGGTGCCAAGAAGGGAAAAGCCTGTGGCATAGACGGTATCCCTAGTGAAGTTTTACAGAACGATACGTCCGTGCTATTTTTGCATACTCTGTTTAATGTATGCTTCTCCAATGGGACTGTCCTGTCTATCTGGGGCAAATGTATTATAAACCCGATACCAAAACCCTCAATGACGGATTCAAGAGATCCCCTGTCTTATAGGGGCATAGCACTGGCCTCAGCCATGTACAAGATTTATTGTAATATTTTAAACGCCAGGCTAAGTTGTTGGGCTGAACATAACGATAAGATCGCAGATGAGCAAAACGGTTTCAGAAAGAAGCGTAGTACCATAGATCACTTATCCACTTTGACCTCTATTATTGATACAAGAAAACAAGTTAAAAAAGCCACATTCTGTGCCTTTATTGATTTTAGTAAGGCGTACGATTTTATTAACAGAGATAAATTGTGGAAAAGACTCAATGAAATTGGAGTTGCCGGTAATATGTGGCGAGCTGTTAAGTCTATCTACTCATCTGTGTCGTCATGTATTAGGGTAAACTCTTTTAAGACTGATTGGTTTGATGTTAATTGTGGCTTAAGACAGGGGTGCATTCTATCGCCGCTTTTATTTAATTTGTACATTAATGATTTAACGATATTTTTGAAATCATTAAATATCGGTGTTAATGTCGATAATGACTGTATAGGTATTCTATTGTACGCGGATGACATTGTCCTACTAGCAGAAAACCAACTTGATTTGCAGAGATTATTGAATGCTTTACATGACTGGTGCAATATAAACGATATGTTTATAAACAGGGATAAAAGTAGAGTTGTCCATTTTCGTCCTGCTTCTATGCCAAGATCTGATGTTATTTTTAAATGTGGTGTTAATGTTCTGGAAACTATAGGTATATATACTTATTTAGGAATTGTTTTGAGTGAATACCTTGACTTCAATGTTACTGCAAAATGTGTTGCTCAAAGTGCAAGTCGTGCATTGGGACTGCTCATTGCTAATGTAAGTTAGTTGGGGGTGTACCATATAATGTTTTCTCCAAATTGTATGACTCTGTTGTCTGGCCTGTGATTGCTTATGGCGCCCCGGTTTGGGGATATAAAGCGTTTTCATGCATTAATGCAATCCACAATCGTGCCATGCGTTTCTTTCTTGGTGTTGGGAAATATTCTCCCAATGCAGCTGTCTCCGGGGAAATGGGTTGGCAGCCGCCAGTTGTGCGACAATGGAAGCACATATCTGGGTTTTGGGCACGCTTAGCTAATACCGACAATTCCAGATTAAATAAGCGAGTTGCACTATGGGCGAATGCTAAATCTACAAGTTATAAAAACTGGTTTTATTATGTCAAGAGACAGTTTGTAGACATTACTTTGATGGATTACTGTAACCTATCTATACCTATACATAAGCACAATTTAGTAGATAGTGTGGAAAATGCGGTAATGGAGAAATATGTTACTGACTGGTCCACTTCTATTAACAGTGTGATAGGTGTTTCTGGACGTGGTCGCAATAAGCTTAGAACCTACTGTACATTTAAATTTCAATTTCAAACAGAAGTATATTGTAAAATGATTTTACCCATACGTCACAGATCAGCATTATGTAAATTTAGATGTGGAGTTGCTCCATTACGTATAGAAACCGGAAGGTATGACAATTTACCACTTGATGAACGTAAGTGCCCTTTCTGTAATGTATTAGAAGACGAAAGTCATGTATTATTAGAATGTTCACTGTATGATGATTTGAGAGATGTTCTCTTAGAGAAAGCCTCATTATATGAAAATGACTTTCGGAACAAACCTGTATCCGACCAGCTTAGAATTATTTTTACTACTATACCTCTGATTAGAATTGTTGCCAAAACCTGTTTTTATATTCTTCAAAGACGATCCTTTTATTTATGTAAATAATGTATCCATTTGATTTATTGATTGTGTGTCTCTTATCCATTCCGAGAAACAGCTGCTAATTAGTTCAACCGCGATCTGATCGAGGTTGATAACTGATATTTTAAAACATTTCTTAATTGCGCATTAGTGCTTTTTTTCCATTTCAGTATTTCAAAATTTCTGGTTTTAGTAAGTATTTAATTTTCAATTAGCGACTGTTCCCCGGTTTTAATATGTAAATATAATAATATGTCGTTAGACTGTGATAGTTTGATTATCTGTGATTACATTAGTCTCTTATAATTCTTTTATAATGAATGGTGTTGTACTATGCCACGATAATTTGTTGTGTATATTTTATGTATTGTACAACGATGAGACTGAAATAAAGAATAAATCTACTCAGAATCTAAGGAATGCATCATACTAGGTGACTTCAACTTCGATTTGCTCAAGCAAGACCATAATTCAAACACATGGATTAGCCTTCTTGATTCTGTTGATTTCACTCAGTTGGTTTGTCAACCTACACGAGTAACTCAAACCACGTTAACTCTGATCGATCATGCTTTTACAAATACACCCAATAATATATCAGAGGTTACAGTCCAAAGTTATTCCATTAGTGATCATTACCCAGTTTGCATCACCAGGAAAACTAATGGCCATAGCAAAAACACTTCGATTCATAAATGTATTCAGTATAGATCATTGAAAAATTTCAATGAAGCTGAGTTCTTGCTTGAACTTTCAATCCAGCCTTGATCACTTGTAGACATTTTTGGTGATCCGGACGACTCATCTGATGTATTCATTGATATGTTCGCTACTGTTCTCAACAATCACGCACCTATCAGAAATAGAAGAGTCAAAAGGACGTCACAACCAAACTGGATAAATTCAGATATGCTAGAAGCTATAAAACATAGAAATCATTTTCACAAGAAACAAATATCAGATAAGTTTAAAATATGGAGACAAAAAGTCAAATCACTTATATTTACCTCAAAGCATAATTACTACACCACACATATTAACTCGAATAAACACAATCCGAAACAATTATGGAGCAGCCTAAATGAATTATCAGGACTAAACAATAAATCTCAAACACAATACCTACATGATGAAAATGGATGTAAAATATTAAATGCTAACTATACGGCCAATATTTTTAATGAACATTTCTGTAATATTCATAGGCAGTTTCAGTCTGATAACCCACCACCGCACTACTCTAACTTTGCACTTGAAACTACTAACAACACTAAATTGTCAAACATATCTAGATTTTCTATTCCCTTAGTATCTGTGCAGTTTGTTGAAAAACAACTTCTTTCACTTGATGTATCTAAATCAACGGGCTCTGATAATTTACATGCCAGATTCTTAAAGCTTTCTGCCAAAATCATTGCTCCAGTTTTAACACAAATATTCAATTCTAGCATAAACTCCAACAAATTTCCCAAAGCATTTAAATTAGCCAAAGTTATACCCATTCACAAAAAGGTGACAAATCAGATAAAAATAATAATAGACCTATATCAATATTACGGTTTATAGGTTTGTTCCCACTTTCCCAACCTTTTATTTTCACACATACTAATTATCCCCAATTATCTCTTCGCCCCTCAAACTTACCTGTATTTTCTATACTGTTCAAAAAATAAATGAAAGGCACACATAAACTTGTACTTGCAGTGTACTATTTCAATGTTATTTATCTTGTTACATCTGTTGAAAATACTTACTTATTCTAGAATAAACTATTTTTTTGTTATTTTTGTTTCATTAATAATTCAGATAAAGGTTCATAATAATAAATAGCAGACATATTTTAATTTTGAAATGTGAACTATAAATATACAAACAATTAACAATATGTATCTATTATTTATTTATGATTATAACAGTTATACTAGGTAATTACATATATCAACACTATTTTTTAATTAGCAATTATGAACTGATTGCAAATTAGTCTGAGAACAACAATAATGATTAATGAAATTAACAATTTACTTATAACTAACTGTTGAAAACTAAGAAAAACAGGTCACTAACTGTAAGTCATTCTTTAACATAATATAAAATGAAGGTCAGTTTCCTCTGTAATCATAAATCTCTAAAATGGCAAATGCGCTAGTCAATATACGGTTCATAGAGAATAGCAGAGGAAGTCAGACTCTAGTTCTAAATGGTTACATGTACAGCCTGAAAACCAGAAAACGGGAGTGTCGCTACTGGAACTGTGTCAACAAAGCATGCAATGCTAAAATTAACACTAAGAATGAGCTTCCTACCAAAATCGCTGATGAACACAATCACCCAAGAGATGACAGCAGAATTGTTGCTGTGGACATCATGAGTGGTGTCCGAAAGCAGGTCCGAGGGTCAACACAGCCGGTGCCCTCCATCTATAACGATATGCTGGCAGACACAAGATCGATCGAATGGGACAATTCCACCCAAGAGGTTGTGGCTAATCTACCCACTTTCTACGAAACCAAATCCAGTTTATATAGACAGCGGTCTAAGACTAGACCAGTTCTGCCAAAGACAAGGGCGGATGTCAACTTGGAAGGGAAGTGGATAGAGTCGCTTGCAGGGGAGCCATTCCTAATCGCCAATGACGGTGATGTGGCGCGAATGCTCATATTCGCCACCGTTGACAACCTGGCCCAGCTGTCTACAGCCGAGACCTGGTATATGGACGGTACCTTCTACGCTTCGCCGTCATATTTCTACCAGCTATACACCATCCACGCCATGATCGACGGGTATATGTGTCCCCTAGTGTATGGACTACTCCCAAATAAACAACAGACAATGTACACCAGATTCTTCACACTCATCCAGAATTTCGCCCGTGAACATAACATTCCTCTGTCCCCAGAAACGATAATGATGGACTTCGAAACAGCAGCGTGGCGTGCTGTCAGTATCGTGTTTGTTGGTGTTCAAGTCCGTGGTTGTTTCTTTCACTTCACACAGTGTATGTGGAGAAAAGTACAATATTGTGGTCTTGTAGCTGACTTCAAGGACAATGAAGAAGTGAAGAAACTTGTGCTACGTGCTTCGGTACTGCCACTTGTCCCCCTAGCCTCTGTCGAAGATGTGTGGTTCCAAACTCTGGAAGAATGTGACAATGACTCAGTGCCGGTGTCTAAGTTTAAGGACTATGTGACTGAGCAGTGGGTAGAGGGAGACCGCCGCTCCTGGAATCATTACGAGAATGATGGTCCACGCACTACCAATCATGTTGAGGGTTGGCACCATAAAATAAACAACCAACTACGACACTGCCATCCTAATATTTATACATTGATAGACCTGGTCCAGAAAGAGCAGGCTGCTAACGAGGCGAAGCTGTTTCAGCACGCCAACGGTGGAAAGCAGCGACCAAGGAAGCGGGTATACCGTGAGCGTGAGCAAATGCTCATCAGACTGAAGCACCAACTGCGAACTGGCGACATGGACATCATGACGTATGTTGATGCTGCTTCTCACTTAGTCAAATTAAAGTGAATATGTACAATAAAAATATTTCAAGATTTATATCTATTATGTGCTATGCATGTTCATGTGTTTGTCTTATCCATGTAAATATCTATGTTTTCGATTTAATGCTTATAACTCAAAATAAAGAATATCTATCTATATGAAACTTATATTTATGAACAACTTTCCCAAATTTAGAAACACAAATTTTCAGTACAGTATAGCAATTTTCGCCAATTATCACCTTTCAACTCTATTGTTACACCTAACAATACATTCCCCCAACACCTACCTCAATTTCTATAGGACTAATAAAAGGTTGGGAAAGTGGAAACACACCCAATATTACCTGTTATGTCATTGATTCTTGAGCGCCATGTCAGCCTTCACTTGAAACAATTTCTCGAGGAACATAATTTATTATATAATCAACAGTCCGGATTCCGTGAAAATCATTCATGTCAAACTGCCCTTACACGCTTACTGGATGACTGGATATCAGCAATTGATAAGAATGAAGTAGTGGTCACAGTCTTTCTGGATCTTTCCAAAGCCTTTGATCTGGTTGATCATTCTATCTTAATACGTAAATTAGCTTATTATGGTCTTGCTGAATCATCACAAAATTGGTTTTCCTCGTACTTAGCTGACAGGTTCCAACAAACGAATGTTTCTGGTGCTCGTTCTGATGCTGGACCTGTTGTTTCTGGTGTTCCTCAGGGGTCTGTCTTAGGTTCCATTCTCTTTATAATTTACATCAATGACTTACCTATGACTCTTACCAGCACAGTTGCAGACATATTTGCTGACGATACAACTATATCTGCCTCCGATCAATCTCTTGACACTCTTACTGCTTCTTTATCTACTGATTTGATAAATGTACAACAGTGGTGTTTAGACAATCGTATGATTCTCAATACTTCTAAGACCAAAATCATGTATATTTCCTCTAAATCAAAAGCTCATAGTATCAGTGAGTCTGCTCTTGAAGTGAAAGTGAACAACACCGTCATACATCCGAGTTCTGCTGAACGATTACTCGGGAGTTATGATTGACAGCACACTATCCTGGGATAAGCATACTGACAATGTTCTCAAAAAATGTAACTCTTATTTATATTTATTGTCTCGTATAAAAAGGTATCTCTCTATTCCCAATCGCAACCTCTTCTACAATGCTTACATATTGCCTCACTTAGACTTTTGTTGTGTGATTTGGGGTAACTGCAACTCATCTTTAGAAGATAAAATAGTTCGGTTACAAAAGAGAGCAGCTAGACTAATTCTAGATCAGGACTTTGACACTCCATCGCAATTATTATTCTCCCAACTAAAATGGATGACCTTTCCAGAACGAGTCATATATCAGAAGGCTATACAAATGTATAAAACATTACATGGAGCTGCTCCAGACTATTTAAAATCGTCCTTCACTTTTACTTCTGATATACATCCTAGAATTCTTAGATCAACCTCAGAATATCAACTATACACACCAAGACCAAATTGTGAATTATTTCGTAATACATTTGAATTTTCAGGATCATCTATTTGGAATTCATTGCCTAACTCTATTCAAAATGCTATATTTATTAGAATCGGAAAATTGCTGTCCTTAAGTTGATTTCATACATATTTTGAAGATACCACTACAAGTCAAATCTGCACATTGTTAGATAGATCTAGTATCATTAATTGTCTCATTCCCATTTTCTACTCTGCTAGCCAATTCCATATATCATCATATTCCATTACATATTAAATATAGTTTCTCTATTTTTCAGCTTTTACATTACTATATTATTCCAATGTGCAGTTCTCACTTATAGTGCTATCTTTTGATTGCATTTGATTGTATATATGTTGAGGGCCTCATGGTAGATTAACTTTTGTTAAATGAGTACTCTCGTTAAATAAAGTCTTTATTATTATTATTATTATTATATTAATCACTCTCGTTGGCGCGGATGAAAGCGTAAACGTGGTCATTCGTGTGGGAGGAAACTGGGTTACCCGGAGAAAAGCCACCTGTCCGATCTGGCGACCACCGTACCATCTTACATATTTCCCGGTCCGAGGATCGAACCCAGGTTGCATTGGTGAAACGAGCGCGCTAATCGGATGTGATAAGTCATGGTCGCACATTTCATATATCTTCCTTCATGTCAACAGGTAAGCATAATATAATAGCAGATAATAGTTCATGTATATACTACATTATGAAAATGTAGACATGTAAAACATTTACAAATCAGGAGTCGGTTTCACAAAGCCGCCATAGCTAAGACATGTCGCAAGTAGTTCGCATCGACCGATACTACTAAAAATAGCCATCCAATATCGCATACCGTTGTCACCGACTAACGACCTACCCGAGATGTGACCGCCCTATGGAACCGTAGGTCTATGCTAGACAAGTGTGTGTGTGTGTGCGTTTGACAATTATCAGAACCCACAAAGACCAGCACGCACGCAAAACAAAAAACAACAGCGTAACCTTATGGTGCAAGGGAGGTAACTCAACCCGTTATTTTTAAGTTGATCATAACATTCTTATTCTTCTTGGTGATTTCGGCACTCCCTCAATATTGAGGATTATGTGTCATCGTTAATTCGTAATTAAAAGGGACACGTAAATTTCTATACGACGTGGTAAGTACACGTGTTCTATCTATACGACGTGGTAAGTACACGTGTTATATCTATACGACGTGGTAAGTACACGTGTTGTATCTATACGACGTGATAATTACACGTGTTCTATCTATACGACGTGGTATGTACACTTGTTCTATCTATGCGACGTGGCATGTACACATGTTCTATCTAAACGACGTGGTAAGTACACGTGTTCTATCTATACGACGTGGTAAGTACACGTGTTCTATCTATATGGCGTGGTAAGTATACATGTTCTATCTATACGACATGGTAAGTACACGTGTTCTATCTATATGACGTGGTAAGTACACGTGTTATATCTATATGACGTGGTAAGTACACGTGTTATATCTATATGACGTGGTAAGTACACGTGTTCTATCTATATGACGTGGTAAGTACACGTGTTCAATCTATACGATGTGGTAAGTACACGTGTTCTATCTATACGACGTGGTAAGTACACGTGTTCTATCTATACGACGTGGTAAGTACACGTGTTCAATATATACGACGTGGTAATTACACGTGTGCTATCTATACGATGTGGTAAGTACACATGTTCTATCTATACGACGTGGTAAGTACACGTGTTATATCTATACGACGTCGTAAGTACATGTGTTCTATCTATACGACGTGGTAAGTACACGTGTTCTATCTATACGACGTGGTAAGTACACGTGTTATATCTATACGACGTGGTAAGTATACATGTTATATCTATACGACGTGGTAAGTACACGTGTTGTATCTATACGACGTGATAAGTACACGTGTTCTATCTATACGACGTGGTATGTACACGTGTTATATCTATGCGACGTGGTATGTACACATGTTCTATCTAAACGACGTGGTAAGTACACGTGTTCTATCTATACGACGTGGTAAGTACACGTGTTCTATCTATATGGCGTGGTAAGTATACATGTTCCATCTATACGACATGGTAAGTACACGTGTTATATCTATATGACGTGGTAAGTACACGTGTTATATCTATATGACGTTGTAAGTACACGTGTTATATCTATATGACGTGGTAAGTACACGTGTTCTATCTATATGACGTGGTAAGTACATGTGTTCAATATATACGATGTGGTAAGTACACGTGTTCTATCTATACGACGTGGTAAGTACACGTGTTCTATCTATACGACGTGGTAAGTACACGTGTTCAATATATACGACGTGGTAAGTACACGTGTGCTATCTATACGATGTGGTAAGTACACATGTTCTATCTATTCGACGTGGTAAGAACACGTATTATATCTATACGACGTCGTAAGTACATGTGTTCTATCTATACGACGTGGTAAGTACACGTGTTCTATCTATACGACGTGGTAAGTACACGTGTTATATCTATACGACGTGGTAAGTATACATGTTATATCTATACGACGTGGTAAGTACACGTGTTCTATCTATACGACGTGGTATGTACATGTGTTCTATCTATACGACGTGGTAAGTACACGTGTTCTATCTATACGACGTGGTAAGTACACGTGTTATATCTATACGACGTTGTATATAAACGTGTTCTATCTATACGACGTGGTAAGTACACGTGTTATATCTATACGACGTGGTAAGTACACGTGTTCTATCTGTACGACGTGGTACGTACACGGGTTCTATCTATACGACGTGGTAAGTACACGTGTTATATCTATACGACGTGGTAAGTACACGTGTTCTATCTATACGACGTGGTAAGTACACTTGTTCTATCTATACGACGTGGTAAGTACACGTGTGCTATATATACGAAGTGGTAAGTACACTTGTTCTATCTATATGACGTGGTACGTACACATGTTCTATCTATACGAGTGGTAAGTACACGTGTGCTATCTATACGATGTGGTAAGTACACGTGTTCTATCTATTCGACGTGGTAAGTACACGTGATCTATATATACGACGTTGTAATTACACGTGTTCTATCTATACGACGTGGTAAGTATACATGTTATATCTATACGACGTGGTAAGTACACGTGTTATATCTATGCGACGTGGTAAGTACACGTGTTCTATCTATACGACGTGGTAAGTACACGTGTTCTATCTACGTGGTAAGTACACGTGTTCAATCTATACGACGTGGTAAGTACACGTGTTCTATCTATAGGAGTGGTAAGTACACGTGTGCTATCTATACGACGTGGTAAGTACACGTGTTCTATCTATACGACGTGGTAAGTACACGTGTTATATCTATTCGACGTGGTAAGTACAGGTGTTCTATCTAGACGACGTGGTAAGTATACATGTTATATCTATACGACATGGTAAGTACACGTGTTCTATCTATACGACGTTGTAAGTACACGTGTTCTATCTATACGAAGTGGTAAGTACACGTGTTCTATCTATACGACGTGGTAAGTACACGTGTTATATCTATACGACGTGGTAAGTATACATGTTATATCTAATCGACGTGGTAAGTACACGTGTTTTATCTATACGACGTGTTAAGTACAGGTGTTCAATCTATTCGACGTGGTAAGTACACGTGTTCTATCTATACGACGTGGTAGGTACACGTGTTCTATCTATACGACGTGGTAAGTACACATGTTATATCTATACGACGTGGTAAGTACACGTGTTATATCTATACGACGTGGTAAGTACACGTGTTCTATCTGTACGACGTGGTAAGTACACGGGTTATATCTATACGAAGTGGTAAGTACACTTGTTCTATCTATACGACGTGGTACTTACACATGTTCTATCTATACGAGTGGTAAGTACACGTGTGCTATCTAAACGATGTGGTAAGTACACGTGTTCTATTTATTCGACGTGGTAAGTACACGTGTTCTATCTATACGACGTTGTAATTACACGTGTTATGTCTATGCGACGTGGTATGTACACGTGTTATATCTATACGACGTGGTAAGTACACGTGTTCTATCTACGTGGTAAGTACACGTGTTCAATCTATACGACGTGGTAAGTACACGTGTTATATCTATACGACGTCGTATGTACACGTGTGCTATCTATACGACGTGGTAAGTACACGTGTTCTATCTATACGACGTGGTAAGTACACGTGTTATATCTATTCGACGTGGTAAGTATACATGTTATATCTATACGACGTGGTAAGTACACGTGTTATATCTATGCGATGTGGTAAGTACACGTGTTCTATCTATACGACGTGGTAAGTACACGTGTTATATCTATACGACGTTGTATATAAACGTGTTCTATCTATACGACGTGGTAAGTACACGTGTTATATCTATACGACTTGGTAAGTACACGTGTTCTATCTGTACGACGTGGTAAGTACACGGGTTCTATCTATACGACGTGGTAAGTACACGTGTTATATCTATACGACGTGGTAAGTACATGTGTTCTATCTATACGACGTGGTAAGTACACGTGTTCTATCTATACGACGTGGTAAGTACACGTGTGCTATCTATACGAAGTGGTAAGTACACTTGTTCTATCTATATGACGTGGTACGTACACATGTTCTATCTATATGAGTGGTAAGTACACGTGTGCTATCTATACGATGTGGTAAGTACACGTGTTCTATCTATTCGACGTGGTAAGTACACGTGATCTATCTATACGACGTTGTAATTACACGTGTTCTATCTATACGACGTGGTAAGTATACATGTTATATCTATACGACGTGGTAAGTACACGTGTTATATCTATGCGACGTGGTAAGTACACGTGTTCTATCTCTACGACGTGGTAAGTACACGTGTTCTATCTATACGACGTGGTAAGTACACGTGTGCTATCTATACGACGTGGTAAGTACACGTGTTCTATCTCTACGAAGTGGTAAGTACACATGTTCTATCTATAGGAGTGGTAAGTACACGTGTGCTATCTACGTGGTAAGTACACGTGTTCAATCTATACGACGTGGTAAGTACACGTGTTCTATCTATACGACGTGGTAAGTACACGTGTGCTATCTATACGACGTGGTAAGTACACGTGTTCTATCTCTACGACGTGGTAAGTACACATGTTCTATCTATAGGAGTGGTAAGTACACGTGTGCTATCTATACGACGTGGTAAGTACACGTGTTCTATCTATACGACGTGGTAAGTACACGTGTTATATATATTCGACGTGGTAAGTACAGGTGTTCTATCTAGACGACGTGGTAAGTATACATGTTATATCTATACGACATGGTAAGTACACGTGTTCTATCTATACGAAGTGGTAAGTACACGTGTTCTATCTATACGACGTGGTAAGTACACGTGTTATATCTATACGACGTGGTAAGTATACATGTTATATCTAATCGACGTGGTAAGTACACGTGTTTTATCTATACGACTTGATAAGTACAGGTGTTCTATCTATACGACGTGGTAAGTTCACGTGTTCTATCTATACGACGTGGTAAGTACACGTGTTCTATCTATACGACGTGGTAAGTACACATGTTATATATATACGACGTGGTAAGTACACGTGTTATATCTATACGACGTGGTAAGTACACGTGTTCTATCTGTACGACGTGGTAAGTACACGGGTTATATCTATACGAAGTGGTAAGTACACTTGTTCTATCTATACGACGTGGTACTTACACATGTTCTATCTATACGAGTGGTAAGTACACGTTTGCTATCTATACGATGTGGTAAGTACACGTGTTATATCTATACGACGTTGTAATTACACGTGTTATGTCTATGCGACGTAGTATGTACACGTGTTCTATCTATACGACGTGGTAAGTACACGTGTTCTATATACGTGGTAAGTACACGTGTTCAATCTATACGACGTGGTAAGTACACGTGTTCTATCTATACGACGTCGTATGTACACGTGTGCTATCTATACGACGTGGTAAGTACACGTGTTCTATCTATACGACGTGGTAAGTACACGTGTTATATCTATTCGACGTGGAAAGTATACATGTTATATCTATACGACGTGGTAAGTACACGTGTTATATCTATGCGATGTGGTAAGTACACGTGTTCTATCTATACGACGTGGTAAGTACACGTGTTATATCTATACGACGTGGTAAGTACACGTGTTCTATATATACGACGTGGTAAGTACACGTGTTCTATCTAATCGACGTGGTAAGTACACGTGTTCTATCTATACGACGTAGTATGTACACGTGTTCTATCTATATGGCGTAGTAAGTATACATGTTCTATCTATATGACATGGTAAGTACACGTGTTCTATCTATACGACGTGGTAAGTACACGTGTTCGATCTATACGACGTGGTAAGTACACGTGTTCTATCTATACGACGTGGTAAGTACACGTGTTCAATATATACGACGTGGTAAGTACACATGTGCTATCTATACGATGTGGTAAGTACACATGTTCTATTTATACGACGTGGTAAGTACACGTGTTATATCTATACGACGTCGTAAGTACATGTGTTCTATCTATACGACGTGGTAAGTACACGTGTTCTATCTATACGACGTGGTAAGTACACGTGTTATATCTATACAACGTGGTAAGTATACATGTTATATATATACGACGTGGTAAGTACACATGTTGTATCTATACGACGTGATAAGTACACGTGTTCTATCTATACGACGTGGTATGTACACGTGTTCTATCTATACGACGTGGTAAGTACACGTGTTCTATCTATACGACGTGGTAAGTACACGTGTTATATCTATACGACGTGGTAAATAAACGTGTTCTATCTATACGACGTGGTAAGTACACGTGTTATATCTATACGACGTGGTAAGTACACGTGTTCTATATGTACGACGTGGTAAGTACACGGGTTCTATCTATACGACGTGGTAAGTACACGTGTTATATCTATACGACGTGGTAAGTACACGTGTGCTATCTATACGAAGAGGTAAGTACACTTGTTCTATCTATACGACGTGGTACGTACACATGTTCTATATATACGAGTGGTAAGTACATGTGTGCTATCTATACGATGTGGTAAGTACACGTGTTCTATCTATTCGACGTGGTAAGTACACGTGTTCTATCTATACGACGTTGTAATTACACGTGTTCTATCTATTCGACGTGGTAAGTATACATGTTATATCTATGCGACGTGGTAAGTACACGTGTTATATCTATGCGACGTGGTAAGTACACGTGTTCTATCTATACGACGTGGTAAGTACACGTGTTCTATCTACGTGGTATGTACACGTGTTCAATATATACGACGTGGTAAGTACACGTGTTATATCTATACGACGTGGTAAGTACACGTGTGCTATCTATACGACGTGGTAAGTACACGTGTTCAATCTCTACGACGTTGTAAGTACACATGTTCTATCTATAGGAGTGGTAAGTACACGTGTGCTATCTATACGACGTGGTAAGTACACGTGTTCTATCTATACGACGTGGTAAGTACACGTGTTATATATATTCGACGTGGTAAGTACAGGTGTTCTATCTATACGACGTGGTAAGTATACATGTTATATCTATACGACGTGGTAAGTACATGTGTTATATCTGTGCGACGTGGTAAGTACACGTGTTCTATCTATACGACGTGGGATGTACACGTTTTCTATCTATACTACGTGGTAAGTACACGTGTTCTATCTATGCGACGTGGTAAGTACACGTGTTCTATCTATACGACGTGGTATGTACACGTGTTCTATCTATACGACGTGGGATGTACACGTTTTCTATCTAGACTACGTGGTAAGTACACGTGTTCTATCTATGCGACGTGGTAAGTACACGTGTTATATCTATATGACGTGGTAAGTACACGTGTTCTATCTATACGACGTGGTAAGTACACATGTTCTATCTATACGACGTGGTAAGTACAAGTGTTCTATCTCTACGACGTGGTAAGTACACGTGTTCTATCTATCCGACGTGGTAAGTAAACGTGTTCTATCTATACGACGTGGTAAGTACACGTGTTATATCTATACGACGTGGTAAGTACACGTGTTATATCTGTACGACGTGGTAAGTACACGGGTTCTATCTATACGACGTGGTACATACACGTGTTCTATCTATACGATGTGGTAAGTAAACGTGTTCTATCTATACGACGTGGTAAGTACACGTGTTCTATCTATGCGACGTAATAAGTACACGTGTTCTATCTATACGATGTGGTAAGTATATGTGTTCTATCTATACGACGTGGTAAGTATAAATGTTATATCTATACGACGTGGTAAGTACACGTGTTATATCTATGCGACGTGGTAAGTACACGTGTTCTATCTATACGACGTGGTAAGTACACGTGTTCTATTTATACGACGTGTTAAGTACACGTGTTATATCTATACGACGTGGTAAGTACACGTGTTATATCTATACGACGTGGTAAGTACACATGTTATATCTATATGTCGTGGTAAGTATACATGTTCTATCTATACGACCTGGTAAGTACACGTGTTCTATCTATACGACGTGGTTAGTACACGTGGTCTATCTATATGACTTGGTAAGTACATGTGTTAAATCTCTACGACGTGGTAAGTACACGTGTTCTATCTATACGACGTGGTAAGTACACGTGTTATATCTATTCGACGTGGTAAGTACAGGTATTATATCTATACGACGTGGTAAGTATACATGTTATATATATACGACGTGGTAAGTACACGTGTTATATCTATGCGACGTGGTAAGTACACGTGTTCTATCTATACGACGTGGTAAGTACACGTGTTCTATCAATACGACGTGGTAAGTACACGTGTTATATCTATACGACGTGGTAAGTACACGTGTTCTATCTATACGACGTGGTACGTACACGTGTTCTATCTATACGACGTGGTAAGTACACGTGTTCTATCTATATGGCGTGGTAAGTATACATGTTCTATCTATACGACATGGTAAGTACACGTGTTCTATATATACGACGTGGTAAGTACACGTGTTCTATCTATATGACGTGTTAAGTACACGTGTTATATCTATATGACGTGGTAAGTACACGTGTTCTATCTATACGACGTGGTAAGTGCACGTGCTCTATCTATATGACGTGGTAAGTATACGTATTCTATCTATACGACGTGGTATGTACACGTGTTCTATCTATACGACGTGATAAGTATACATGTTCTATCTATATGATGTGGTACGTACACGTGTTCTATCTATACGACGTGGTAAGTACACGTGTTATATCTATGCGACGTGGTATGTACACGTGTTATATCTATACGACGTGGTAAGTACACGTGGTATATCTATACGACGTGGTAGGTACACGTGTTCTATCTATACGGCGTGGTAAGTACACGTGTTCAATCTATACGACGTGGTAAGTACACGTGTTCTATCTATATGACGTGGTAAGTACACGTGTTCTATCTATATGACGTGGTAAGAACACGTGTTCTATCTATATGACGTGGTAAGTACACGTGTTCTATCTATATGACGTGGTAAGTACACGTGTTCTATCTATATGACGTGGTGAGTACACGTGTTCTATCTATATGACGTAGTAAGTACACGTGTTATATCTATATGACGTGGTAAGTACACGTGTTCTATCTATATGACGTGGTAAGTACACGTGTTCTATATATACGACGTGGTAAGTACACGTGTTCTATCTATATGACGTGGTAAGTATACGTGATCTATCTATACGACGTGGTAGGTACACGTGTTCTATCTATACGACGTGGTAAGTACACGTGTTCTATCTATATGACGTGGTAAGTACACGTGTTCTTTCTATATGACGTGGTAAGTATACATGTTCTATCTATATGACTTGGTAAGTACACGTGTTCTATCTATACGACGTGGTAGGTACACGTGTTCTATCTATACGACGTGGTAGGTACACGTCTTCTATCTATATGACGTGGTAAGTACACGTGTTCTTTCTATATGACGTGGTAAGTACACGTGTTCTATCTATATGACGTGGTAAGTACACGTGTTCTATCTATATGACGTTGTAAGTACACGTGTTCTATCTATATGACGTGGTAAGTATACGTGTTCTATCTATACGACGTGGTAAGTACACGTGTGCTATCTATATGACGTGGTATGCACACATGTTCTAATATATAATATAAATGAATATAGCCGGAATAAAACCTGTTATATTGCGGCATCATCATATACTCTTGAAGTTCGAACCAAGATAGTAACACAACGTCACAGAATTTCGCTCTGATTATTTACAGGATAGGAATGGTTATATTGAAAATGACGAACTACATGGATTTCTCAAAGATTTAATGGAACTTGTGGAGGATGTAAGTAATTCAAATATTTCGATAATTTCTTTATATGATGCATTTAGATAAATAGCTTGTTCATTTACCCGTAGTCATTCTAAATGCGCATGCGCATGTACACCGTTCAATGTGGTCATTGTGGTACCCGTCTGGTGCATCCATTGTGACGCTAAATGTTACCGGTATTTGATACAAAATTGAAATATTGGTTATAATAGAATATACCGCTCATTTGTTTATAGCTAGCCAGATGTTGTATTATGTTGTGTTTCGAGTTGAAGGCACTGTAAATGAATAAACACAGTCCGTGCCTCATTTGTTCACTTCACGTCTTAAATAGGTGCCTATGTTCAAATGGCTTTGGTGAAATTTGATTTCAAATAATATTATGTGCCCCGTTAGTAAATGAAACCAGTCATGTTTACCTCTACAACTGCTGTTGGTAGAGGAACGTGTATGATCAGTTGTTCGTGCACGGGCGGGCGCATGGTGAGAACCACCGACCTTCCGTCTAGCTTCATCACATGAAAGATTTCGACACATTTATTTAGAACCGAACCTACAGTCGTGAAGGGCATGCGCTTTATAGTCAACGACCGTAACCACACTGCAACGGAGGTCCACCACACATCTAAATATTGATCAAGTAAATCTCCTTTCCTATTAGACTAGAAGGGTTTCCGTGACCGAGTGGTTACGGTCGTTCACTTCTAATCAATGGTCTCACATCACCCATGTAGGTTCGAATCCCACTTGGGGTGATGCATTGCTAGATATAGGGAAACTATCCATCTGGCTTGCGGACTGTCAGTTGTTCTACCCTGCTGCCCGTTCGTCCCTTGAGCACTGCTCAGAGGGAGGGGCACCCGGTGTCTTCCTCCACCAATAATAGCTGGAGAGAGTCACCATGTGAGCTATGCCGTCGGTGCGACTTTAAAGCCCAAAACAAATTAGGAAACAAATATATTATACGACTACACTGTTTCAGGATTATGACGCAGACGATCTTCTCGACTGTCAGCAAATCCTGTTGGAGAAATGTGACCTGAATCAGGACGGCAAAATCAACAAAGAAGAGCTAACAATGGTCCTGACCTCGTGCAATAGCAAACCAAGCACGAGTGATGATCTTAATTTCACATAAACAGTTTAACTTGTGTTGCATATTAGAATGTGTTTCTCCTTAATTATATGGTTTACCAGTTTTTATCATAGGCAGCCGATTACATAGATACGCCCAAGCAGCTCTAACATAATATACATGTACACGGTTAACACGTACCGTAGTCAACTCGACCCTCGATCTCGTCTTACACTGTAATACCCCTGGCCGTTGTACGCGGCGATTTTCGATTTTAAGGAATGACCTGCACTTCACTGTGTTCAAATATCAACAAACTTTACAATAAAAGCCTTGTTTTAAAAACGTCGATTGTACTGTAGAACTCGTATCAGCCGCGCACAACGGCCGGGGTACTACGGCGTAAGTTTTAATCTGAAGGTGGGTGACCCATGATTCTTGATAAGACCAATTTTGTTGTCTCGTGAACAAACCCAAATTTAAATGGAGCAGAACTGTCCGTAAGACAGCCATATATTGGTAGTTGAATTATATGCTACCATGACGTTATGTGGCCTGTGCAGAACTCATTATAATAATGTATTGGTTTTATTAATAACTTTCCTTTTTTAAATTTATTAAATCATTTCCATTTGCTTTTCTTCAGCTAGTATGAGAAGCAATTTTATTTGAAAAATAAACATAAATGAACAAAATATAAAAGTGATATAAGTAGTGTAGACACGCGATGGCATAGACCGCTTTTTAACCTTAGCAAAATATGTGACCCAAACCAGCTGTATCCTCATACTATGTATCTCTATATGTTGTGTGTCACGTAATATAGAAATATAACATACTCGTATGCGAGTACGTAGCCTGGCAACAGGCGTCCATATATTTTCCCTAGTCAGTCATATAAATTTATATTAACACCAATATTATTAATTGACTTTCCGATCATATCAACAGACAGACGACACTAGTAAAAAGTGAAAATTCGACACACTGGTAGCCAGGCTAGTGAGTACTATAAATACGATTAGACAGAAATCAGCATCATGTACATCTATTATCGTATCACAAAATAAATTTGTTTTAATTTTAAATGTGTCTTCATTTTGTGTCAAAATAGACCAAGGATGTGCTAAAAGCTTTGTGTGTCGGTACACTTAACAATCACAGTACTCATATTTGGTCTTAACTGAATAATGTTTCTATAGAGGATAATTTCACAGGCACATCTGCCAGCGGTTCCACATATGCTTTTAGTAATAGGAACACACATCTAGACTAATAACAACACTTGAATTTCAGAAATAAAAAATTCATTTCAGGATTATTTTGTCTTGCAATTCTGCATGAAATACTACACCAATTACTGGTCTTAATATATACATTGAATATTTTGCTGCATACTCACGCTATCTGCCACCATCGGCTTAATCTATTCCTGGCAACCAGCTACGCTATCTGCCACCATCGGGTTAATCTATTCCTGGCAACCAGCTACACTATCTGCCACCATCGGGTTAATCTATTCTATTCCTGGCAACCAGCTACGCTATCTGCCACCATCGGGTTAATCTATTCCTGGCAACCAGCTACGCTACCTGCCACCATCGGCTTAATCTATTCCTGGCAACCAGCTACGCTATCTGCCACCATCGGGTTAATCTATTCCTGGCAACCAGTTACGCTATCTGCCACCATCGGCTTAATCTATTCCTGGCAACCAGCTACGCTATCTGCCACCATCGGGTTAATCTATTCCTGGCAACCAGCTACACTATCTGCCACCATCGGGTTAATCTATTCCTGGCAACCAGCTACGCTATCTGCCACCATCGGGTTAATCTATTCCTGGCAACCAGCTACGCTACCTGCCACCATCGGCTTAATCTATTCCTGGCAACCAGCTACGCTATCTGCCACCATCGGGTTAATCTATTCCTGGCAACCAGTTACGCTATCTGCCACCATCGGCTTAATCTATTCCTGGCAATCTATTCCTGGCAACCAGCTACGCTATCTGCCACCATCGGTTAATCTATTCCTGGCAACCAGCACCAGTACGCTATCTGCCACCATCGGCTTAATCTATTCCTGGCAACCAGCTACGCTATCTGCCACCATCGGGTTAATCTATTCCTGGCAACCAGCTACGCTATCTGCCACCATCGGGTTAATCTATTCCTGGCAACCAGCTACGCTATCTGCCACCATCGGCTTAATCTATTCCTGGCAACCAGCTACGCTATCTGCCACCATCGGGTTAATCTATTCCTGGCAACCAGTTACGCTATCTGCCACCATCGGCTTAATCTATTCCTGGCAACCAGCTACGCTATCTGCCACCATCGGGTTAATCTATTCCTGGCAACCAGCTACGCTATCTGCCACCATCGGGTTAATCTATTCCTGGCAACCAGCTACGCTATCTGCCACCATCGGGTTAATCTATTCCTGGCAACCAGCTACGCTATCTGCCACCATCGGGTTAATCTATTCCTGGCAACCAGCTACGCTATCTGCCACCATCGGCTTAATCTATTCCTGGCAACCAGCTACGCTATCTGCCACCATCGGGTTAATCTATTCCTGGCAACCAGCTACGCTATCTGCCACCATCGGGTTAATCTATTCCTGGCAACCAGCTACGCTATCTGCCACCATCGGCTTAATCTATTCCTGGCAACCAGCTACGCTATCTGCCACCATCGGCTTAATCTATTCCTGGCAACCAGCTACGCTATCTGCCACCATCGGCTTAATCTATTCCTGGCAACCAGCTACGCTATCTGCCACCATCGGGTTAATCTATTCCTGGCAACCAGTTACGCTATCTGCCACCATCGGCTTAATCTATTCCTGGCAACCAGCTACGCTATCTGCCACCATCGGCTTAATCTATTCCTGGCAACCAGCCTCAAATCTAGATTAAATAACTCAAACTTGAAAATCAGCTTTACTCCGAATAATAATATTGGTGACGGAAGATACTCAAGTCTTCATAAAAATTAATATGTAGAAATTGTTGTGTTTACTGAATTTGGATTTAGAATCTCGCCAACAGCCAAGGTCACGTCGATTTCCAGATTTAAAACATGATGTGAGGAATTCCACGATTCCTCCCCGTACATGTACCTTTCCATAAAAGATAATTTTCAAATTAACTCCAATATCATTGGATAAGAAGTCAGCATAATTATCTACCCACCTCCATAGATATTACTTGACTAAAATATATTCTGGCCTTTATTATGAACATATATCATGCTCGAGAGAAAATGCGAGTACTCTTTAATACATAAGGTCTCAAAGAACGGCGCGAATAGTTTTTGGACCACCTCCGTCCAACACACTTTCGTGCCGTCTTAGTCCAACTACAGATCTCGACCAATTCAAATGAAACTGTGTGTGTGTCATTAACATCAAATGGACAATTGCATATCTTTCGTCAGTTATGCAACCTTTTTGCGTTTAACTTCATTACACTATATATACAGTCTACATCCAGTATGTCTAATTCCGTCGGACCGAACAAAATACTTCGACATAACCGAAGATTGACTTAACGAAATTCGATATAAACGGAATCAGTTATATGTACAATGATAGTGTTTGAAACGGAATTTGATCCGACTTCGAGATAACTGGATAATTCGACATAACCGACTTTGACATAACGGTTGTAGACTGTATAACAAATCTGATTAGTGCAGCTTCACCTCGTAGTATTCATCTGCTTGAATAGTGACATGCCGTTCATCTTCGATATCAACTGGACAAGCGCTTTTGTACTTCATTGTATTACCATACAGCACATCTGACACGTGTGGCCTCAGCTCTCAACTGTTTGGTACTTCATTGTATTACCATACAGCACATCTGACACGTGTGGCCTCAGCTCTCAACTGTTTGGTACTTCATTGTATTATCATACAGCACATCTGTCACGTGTGACCTCAACTCTCAACTGTTTTGTACTTCATTGTATTACCATACAGCACATCTGACACGTGTGACCTCAGCTCTCAACTGTTTGGTACTTCATTGTATTACCATACAGCACATCTGACACGTGTGGCCTCAGCTCTCAACTGTGTTGTACTTCATTGTATTACCATACAGCACATCTGTCACGTGTGGCCTCAGCTCTCAACTGATTGGTACTTCATTGTATTACCATACAGCACATTTGACACGTGTGGCCTCAGCTCTCAACTGCTTTGTACTTCATTGTATTACCATACAGCACATATGTCACGTGTGGCCTCAGCTCTCAACTGTTTTGTACTTCATTGTATTACATACAGCACATCTGACACTTGTGGCCTCAGCTCTCAACTGTTTGGTACTTCATTGTATTATCATACAGCACATCTAACACGTGTGGCCTCAGCTCTCAACTGTTTGGTACTTCATTGTATTATCATACAGCACATCTAACACTTGTGGCCTCAGCTCTCAACTGTTTGGTACTTCATTGTATTATCATACAGCACATCTGTCACGTGTGGCCTCAACTCTCAACTGTTTGGTACTTCATTGTATTACATACAGCACATCTGACACTTGTGGCCTCAGCTCTCAACTGTTTGGTACTTCATTGTATTATCATACAGCACATCTAACACGTGTGGCCTCAGCTCTCAACTGTTTGGTACTTCATTGTATTATCATACAGCACATCTAACACTTGTGGCCTCAGCTCTCAACTGTTTGGTACTTCATTGTATTATCATACAGCACATCTGTCACGTGTGGCCTCAGCTCTCAACTGTTTGGTACTTCATTGTATTACCATACAGCACATCTAACACGTGTGACCTCAGCTCTCAACTGTTTGGTACTTCATTGTATTATCATACAGCACATCTAACACGTGTGGCCTCAGCTCTCAACTGTTTGGTACTTCATTGTATTACCATACAGCACATCTAACACGTGTGACCTCAGCTCTCAACTGTTTGGTACTTCATTGTATTATCATACAGCACATCTAACACGTGTGGCCTCAGCTCTCAACTGTTTGGTACTTCATTGTATTATCATACAGCACATCTAACACTTGTGGCCTCAGCTCTCAACTGTTTGGTACTTCATTGTATTATCATACAGCACATCTGTCACGTGTGGCCTCAACTCTCAACTGTTTGGTACTTCATTGTATTATCATACAGCACATCTAATACGTGTGGCCTCAGCTCTCAACTGTTTGGTACTTCATTGTATTATCATACAGCACATCTGTCACGTGTGGCCTCAACTCTCAACTGTTTGGTACTTCATTGTATTATCATACAGCACATCTAACACTTGTGGCCTCAGCTCTCAACTGTTTGGTACTTCATTGTATTATCATACAGCACATCTGTCACGTGTGGCCTCAACTCTCAACTGTTTGGTACTTCATTGTATTATCATACAGCACATCTAATACGTGTGGCCTCAGCTCTCAACTGTTTGGTACTTCATTGTATTATCATACAGCACATCTGTCACGTGTGGCCTCAACTCTCAACTGTTTGGTACTTCATTGTATTATCATACAGCACATCTAACACTTGTGGCCTCAGCTCTCAACTGTTTGGTACTTCATTGTATTATCATACAGCACATCTGTCACGTGTGGCCTCAACTCTCAACTGTTTGGTACTTCATTGTAGTATCATACAGCACATCTAACACGTGTGGCCTCAGCTCTCAACTGTTTGGTACTTCATTGTATTACCATACAGCACATCTGACACTTGTGGCCTCAACTCTCAACTGTTTTCATCCAATTGAATTGAATCTAGGCACACATCTTCGATATCAAGTGGACACGATCATTGTGTCGGGACTCTCGGGTCCAATACATTTGTTTTTAATAATTGCCCTTTATATTGACTATATTTTAATATAGCTCATCTGAACCTTGCGATATCAACTCGGTTTTCATCCCATTCTTCGATATCAAGTGGACACGCTAATTTGTGTCTCATTTTCACTGCCCGTTTTCAGATTGATACAGGTTTCTTGAACTACCGAACATACTCGCATGTAAGACGATCTCGACTATAAGATGACCCGCAACTTTATTCTTAAACCAGTAGTATTGTATATAGACCTGCACATAAGATTGTTGAGAAATGGAAACTACTCAGAAGCAAAGACCAACCAAATGAACTAAACACTGACGCACAACAATCATCTATGAAGTGTGTGCTTTTTCTATGGTTTATAAAATAATTGTCTAAACCAATTGTTATATTAAAACAAACAGACATACAATTCCAACAAATAAATTAAAAAGTATGAAAGCAAAGTGTTTAGCACATTTTATTCGAAAACAAGGCAACTGGCAGGTATTTTAGCAAATTGGATCTGAAAAGAGGCTACTTGTAAGTTCAGTGTAGTCAAAGTATGTAGCAAATTGGATTTGTTAAAAGGCTATTGACAAGTTCAGTTTACAGCCAGAGCTATGCAAGTCTATGCTTTTGTTACACCCTTCGAGTTATTTCAATAGTCATTAATTAAAAAGAAATCACTCGCTTATAAGACCGGAAGCCAATTTTAGGCCATAATCTGGTGCTACAAATCCCGTCTTAAAGGCGAGCATGTACGGTATTCCCAATGTTGTACTGTACCATATTGCAACACAACACATTTGGACCCGGTGACATCAAGTTCTTATACACACCAACATCAAATGGACAAGAACATAGTATCGGAACATGCAGGTTTCTCCAGTTATGCCCACTTCTGTATTTATATACAATTCAAATTACATCCGAAATGTGTTGCCTCAATTCCTCCTTTTATCCGAATAACTCAAGACATTGAATACATCAACATCAGCAGCCTTCGAATATAGCGCCAGTTCGGTGCCTGTGGATTTTGGCTCTGGCAGTCCGCTGGGATTATTGAAATAAAAGCCCAAAAAGTAACACACGTTTCAAATAAATGAAATTGACAAACCAGTTTAATGTCGCAAATACTCCTTCTGGATGTTTATTTATTTATATTTCATCTGATTAATACGAATACATTATTTTACCAAACTGTTTTCCCAAATTATTGGTAAATCGAACGCCGAATTTAGCGACAAATACTGAATACAATTCACCAATGCGTATTTCATTTTTATAATGTTCATTGCGTTCCACATTTAATATAAAGAACATCATTTTTACTACATGAATATGTAAAGCATGATATGTAAAGCATGATATGTTTGAAATATATATACATGTAACCCTACTTGAAAATGAAGATTTAACACAATAATATTGTTTGAAGAAACTTATATTAAAAATAACATATTCCAAATTAAACAACAAATTATATCCACCCATGCAAAATGCTCCAAATTACACAACAAACTATATTCAGCCACGATAACCGCTCCAAATTACACCACAAACTTTATTCACACATGCTAATTGCTCCAAATTACACAACAAACTATATCCACCCATGCAAAATGCTCCAAATTACACAACAGACTATATCCACCCATGCAAAATGCTCCAAATTACACAACAAACTATATCCACCCATGCAAAATGCTCCAAATTACACAACAAACTATATTCAGCCACGATAACCGAGCCAAATTATACAACATACTATACCCACCCATGCAAAATGCTCTGTATTACACAACAAACTATACCCACCAATGCAAAATGCTCCAAATTACACAACAAACTATATCCACCCATGCAAAATGCTCCAAATTACACAACAAACTATAGGCAGCCACGCTAACCGCTCAAAATTACACAACCAACTATATCCGCACATGCAAAATGCTC
Source organism: Archivesica marissinica (assembly GCA_014843695.1). Taxonomy (NCBI): domain Eukaryota; kingdom Metazoa; phylum Mollusca; class Bivalvia; order Venerida; family Vesicomyidae; genus Archivesica; species Archivesica marissinica. Next base: position 45,212,189 of record CM026395.1, on the reverse strand, counting down.
CAAATAACACAACAAACTATATCCACCCATGCAAAATGCTCCAAATTACACAACCATCTATATTCAGCCACGTTAACCGCTCAAAATTACACAACAAACTATATCCACCCATGCAAAATGCTCCAAATTACACAACAAACTATATTCAGCCAAGCTAACTGCTCCAAATTACACAACAAACTATATTCAGCCACGATAACCGCTCCAAATTACACCACAAACTATATCCACACATGCTAATTGCTCCAAATTACACAACAAACTATATCCACCCATGCAAAATGCTCCAAATTACACAACAAACTATATCCACCCATGCAAAATGCTCCAAATTACACAACAAACTAGATCAGCACATGCAAAATGCTCCAAATTACACAACAAACTATATGCAGCCACGCTAAATGCTCCAAATTACACAACAAACTATATCCACCCATGTAAAATGCTCCAAATTACACAACACACTTATCCACCCATGCAAAATGCTCCAAATTACACAACCAACTATATTCAGCCACGCTAACCGCTCCAAATTACACAACAAACTATATCCACCCATGCAAAATGCTCCAAATTACACAACAAACTAGATCAGCACATGCAAAATGCTCCAAATTACACAACAAACTATATGCAGCCACGCTAAATGCTCCAAATTAAACAACAAACTATATCCACCCATGCAAAATGCTCCAAATTACACAACAAACTATATCCACCCATGTAAAATGCTCCAAATTACACAACACACTATATCCACCCATGCAAAATGCTCCAAATTACACAACAAACTATATCAGCACATGCAAAATGCTCCAAATTACACAACAAACTATATGCAGCCACGCTAAATGCTCCAAATTACACAACAAACTATATCCACCCATGCAAAATGCTCCAAATTACACAACAAACTATATCCACCCATGCAAAATGCTCCAAATTACACAACACACTATACCCACCCATGCAAAATGCTCCAAATTACACAACACACTATATCCACCAATGCAAAATGCTCCAAATTACACAACCAACTATATGCAGCCACGCTAAATGCTCCAAATTACACAACAAACTATATCCACCCATGCAAAATGCTCCAAATTACACAACAAACTATATCCACCCATGCAAAATGCTCCAAATTACACAACAAACTATATCCACCCATGCAAAATGCTCCAAATTACACAACAAACTATATCCACCCATGCAAAATGCTCCAAATTACACAACAAACTATATTCAGCCACGTAAGCCAAATTAACAACAACTATACCCACCCATGCAAAATGCTCCAAATTACACAACAAACTATATCCACCCATGCAAAATGCTCCAAATTACACAACAAACTATATCCACCCATGCAAAATGCTCCAAATTACACAACAAACTATATGCAGCCACGCTAACCGCTCAAAATTACACAACCAACTATATCCGCACATGCAAAATGCTCCAAATAACACAACAAACTATATGCAGCCATGCAAAATGCTCCAAATTACACAACCACTATATTCAGCCACGCTAACCGCTCAAATTACACAACAACTTATATCCACCCATGCAAAATGCTCCAAATTACACAACAAACTATATTCAGCCATGCTAAATGCTCCAAATTACACAACAAACTATATCCACCCATGCAAAATGCTCCAAATTACACAACAAACTATATCCACCCATGCAAAATGCTCCAAATTACACAACAAACTATATCCACCCATGCAAAATGCTCCAAATTACACAACAAACTATATTCAGCCACGATAACCGCTCCAAATTACACCACAAACTATATCCACACATGCTAATTGCTCCAAATTACACAACAAACTATATCCACCCATGCAAAATGCTCCAAATTACACAACAAACTATATCCACCCATGCAAAATGCTCCAAATTACACAACAAACTAGATCCGCACATGCAAAATGCTCCAAATTACACAACAAACTATATCCACCCATGCTAAATGCTCCAAATTACACAACAAACTATATCCACCCATGCAAAATGCTCCAAATTACACAACAAACTAGATCAGCACATGCAAAATGCTCCAAATTACACAACAAATATATGCAGCCACGCTAAATGCTCCAAATTACACAACAAACTATATCCACCCATGCAAAATGCTCCAAATTACACAACAAACTATATCCACCCATGTAAAATGCTCCAAATTACACAACAAACTATATCCACCCATGCAAAATGCTCCAAATTACACAACAAACTAGATCAGCACATGCAAAATGCTCCAAATTACACAACAAACTATATGCAGCCACGCTAAATGCTCCAAATTACACAACAAACTATATCCACCCATGCAAAATGCTCCAAATTACACAACAAACTATATCCACCCATGCAAAATGCTCCAAATTCACAACAACTATATGCAGCCACGCTAAATGCTCCAAATTACACAACAAACTATATCCACCCATGCAAAATGCTCCAAATTACACAACAAACTATATCCACCCATGCAAAATGCTCCAAATTACACAACAAACTATATCCACCCATGCAAAATGCTCCAAATTACACAACAAACTATATCCACACATGCAAAATGCTCCAAATTACACAACAAACTATATCCACCCATGCAAAATGCTCCAAATTACACAACAAACTATATCCACCCATGCAAAATGCTCCAAATTACACAACAAACTATATGCAGCCACGCTAAGCTCAAATTACACAACAACTATATCCCCATGCAAAATGCTCCAAATTACACAACAAACTATATCCACCCATGCAAAATGCTCCAAATTACACAACAAACTATATCCACCCATGCAAAATGCTCCAAATTACACAACAAACTATATCCACACATGCAAAATGCTCCAAATTACACAACAAACTATATCCACCCATGCAAAATGCTCCAAATTACACAACAAACTATATCCACCCATGCAAAATGCTCCAAATTACACAACAAACTAGATCCGCACATGCAAAATGCTCCAAATTACACAACAAACTATATCCACCCATGCAAAATGCTCCAAATTACACAACAAACTATATCCACCCATGCAAAATGCTCCAAATTACACAACAAACTATATCCACCCATGCAAAATGCTCCAAATTACACAACAAACTATATCCGCACATGCAAAATGCTCCAAATTACACAACAAACTATATCACCATGCAAAATGCTCCAAATTACACAACACTATATTCAGCCAGCTAACTGCTCCAAATTACACAACAAACTATATCCACCCATGCAAAATGCTCCAAATTACACAACAAACTATATCCGCACATGCAAAATGCTCCAAATTACACAACAAACTATATGCAGCCACGCTAAATGCTCCAAATTACACAACAAACTATATCCACCCATGCAAAATGCTCCAAATTACACAACAAACTATATCCACCCATGCAAAATGCTCCAAATTACACAACAAACTATATCCACCCATGCAAAATGCTCCAAATTACACAACAAACTATATCCACCCATGCAAAATGCTCCAAATTACACAACAAACTATATCCACCCATGCAAAATGCTCCAAATTACACAACAAACTATATCCACCCATGCAAAATGCTCCAAATTACACAACAAACTATATCCACCCATGCAAAATGCTCCAAATTACACAACAAACTATATCCACACATGCAAAATGCTCCAAATTACACAACAAACTATATCCACCCATGCAAAATGCTCCAAATTACACAACAAACTATATCCAGCCATGCTAATGCTCCAAATTACACAACAAACTATATCCACCCATGCAAAATGCTCCAAATTACACAACAAACTATATCCACCCATGCAAAATGCTCCAAATTACACAACAAACTATATCCACACATGCAAAATGCTCCAAATTACACAACAAACTATATCCACCCATGCAAAATGCTCCAAATTACACAACAAACTATATCCACCCATGCAAAATGCTCCAAATTACACAACAAACTATATCCACCCATGCAAAATGCTCCAAATTACACAACAAACTATATTCAGCCACAATAACGCTCCAAATTACACCACAACTTTATCCACATATACTAATTGCTCCAAATTACACAACAAACTATATCCACCCATGCAAAATGCTCCAAATTACACAACAAACTAGATCCGCACATGCAAAATGCTCCAAATTACACAACAAACTATATCCACCCATGCAAAATGCTCCAAATTACACAACAAACTATATCCACCCATGCAAAATGCTCCAAATTACACAACAAACTATATCCACCCATGCAAAATGCTCCAAATTACACAACAAACTATATTCAGCCACGCTAACTGCTCCAAATTACACAACAAACTATATCCACACATGCAAAATGCTCCAAATTACACAACAAACTATATCCACCCATGCAAAATGCTCCAAATTACACAACAAACTATATCCACCCATGCAAAATGCTCCAAATTACACAACAAACTATATCCACCCATGCAAAATGCTCCAAATTACACAACAAACTATATCCACCCATGCAAAATGCTCCAAATTACACAACAAACTATCACCCATGCAAAATTCCAAATTACACAACAAACTAATCCCCATGCAAAATGCTCCAAATTACAAACTATATGCAGCCACGCTAAATGCTCCAAATTACACAACAAACTATATCCACCCATGCAAAATGCTCCAAATTACACAACAAACTATATCCACCCATGCAAAATGCTCCAAATTACACAACAAACTATATCCACCCATGCAAAATGCTCCAAATTACACAACAAACTATATCCACCCATGCAAAATGCTCCAAATTACACAACAAACTATATCCACCCATGCAAAATGCTCCAAATTACACAACAAACTATATCCACCCATGCTAAATGCTCCAAATTACACAACAAACTATATCCACCCATGCAAAATGCTCCAAATTACACAACAAACTATATCCACCCATGCAAAATGCTCCAAATTACACAACAAACTATATCCACCCATGCAAAATGCTCCAAATTACACAACAAACTATATGCAGCCACGCTAACCGCTCCAAATTACACAACAAACTATATCCGCACATGCAAAATGCTCCAAATTACACAACAAACTATATGCACCCATGCAAAATGCTCCAAATTACACAACCACTATATTCAGCCACGCTAACTGCTCCAAATTACACAACAAACTATATCCACCCATGCAAAATGCTCCAAATTACACAACAAACTATAACAAACTTATCCACACATGCAAAATGCTCCAAATTACACAACAAACTATATCCACCCATGCAAAATGCTCCAAATTACACAACAAACTATATCCACCCATGCAAAATGCTCCAAATTACACAACAAACTATATCCACCCATGCAAAATGCTCCAAATTACACAACAAACTATATCCACCCATGCAAAATGCTCCAAATTACACAACAAACTATATCAGCACATGCAAAATGCTCCAAATTACACAACAAACTATATGCAGCCACGCTAAATGCTCCAAATTACACAACAAACTATATCCACCCATGCAAAATGCTCCAAATTACACAACAAACTATATCCACCCATGCAAAATGCTCCAAATTACACAACAAACTATATCCACCCATGCAAAATGCTCCAAATTACACAACAAACTATATCCACCCATGCAAAATGCTCCAAATTACACAACAAACTATATGCAGCCACGCTAAATGCTCCAAATTACACAACAAACTATATCCACCCATGCAAAATGCTCCAAATTACACAACAAACTATATCCACCCATGCAAAATGCTCCAAATTACACAACAAACTATATCCACCCATGCAAAATGCTCCAAATTACACAACAAACTATATCCACCCATGCAAAATGCTCCAAATTACACAACAAACTATATCCACACATGCTAAATGCTCCAAATTACACAACAAACTATATCCACCCATGCAAAATGCTCCAAATTACACAACAAACTATATCCACCCATGCAAAATGCTCCAAATTACACAACAAACTATATCCACCCATGCAAAATGCTCCAAATTACACAACAAACTATATCCACCCATGCAAAATGCTCCAATACACAACAAACTATATCCACCCATGCAAAATGCTCCAAATTACACAACAAACTATACACCCATGCAAAATGCTCCAAATTACACAACAAACTATCCACATGCAAAATGCTCCAAATTACACAACAAAAGTCCAAATTACACAACACTAATACAAACTATATCCACCCATGCAAAATGCTCCAAATTACACAACAAACTATATCCACCCATGCAAAATGCTCCAAATTACACAACAAACTATATCCACCCATGCAAAATGCTCCAAATTACACAACAAACTATATTCAGCCACGCTAACTGCTCCAAATTACACAACAAACTATATCCACACATGCAAAATGCTCCAAATTACACAACAAACTATATCCACCCATGCAAAATGCTCCAAATTACACAACAAACTATATCCACCCATGCAAAATGCTCCAAATTACACAACAAACTAGATCCGCACATGCAAAATGCTCCAAATTACAAACTATATGCAGCCACGCTAAATGCTCCAAATTAAACAACAAACTATATCCACCCATGCAAAATGCTCCAAATTACACAACAAACTAGATCCACCCATGCAAAATGCTCCAAATTACACAACAAACTATATCCACCCATGCAAAATGCTCCAAATTACACAACAAACTATATCCACCCATGCAAAATGTTCCAAATTACACAACAAACTATATTCAGCCACAATAACCGCTCTAAATTACACCACAAACTTTATCCACACATACTAATTGCTCCAAATTACACAACAAACTATATCCACCCATGCAAAATGCTCCAAATTACACAACAAACTATATCCACCCATGCAAAATGCTCCAAATTACACAACAAACTATATCCACCCATGCAAAATGCTCCAAATTACACAACAAACTATATCCACCCATGCAAAATGCTCCAAATTACACAACAAACTATATCCACCCATGCAAAATGCTCCAAATTACACAACAAACTATATCCGCACATGCAAAATGCTCCAAATTACACAACAAACTATATCCACCCATGCAAAATGCTCCAAATTACACAACAAACTATATCCACCCATGCAAAATGCTCCAAATTACACAACAAACTATATCCACCCATGCAAAATGCTCCAAATTACACAACAAACTAGATCCGCACATGCAAAATGCTCCAAATTACACAACAAACTATATCCACCCATGCAAAATGCTCCAAATTACACAACAAACTATATCCACCCATGCAAAATGCTCCAAATTACACAACAAACTATATCCACCCATGCAAAATGCTCCAAATTACACAACAAACTATATTCAGCCACGCTAACTGCTCCAAATTACACAACAAACTATATCCACACATGCAAAATGCTCCAAATTACACAACAAACTATATCCACCCATGCAAAATGCTCCAAATTACACAACAAACTATATCCACCCATGCAAAATGCTCCAAATTACACAACAAACTATATCCACCCATGCAAAATGCTCCAAATTACACAACAAACTATATCCACCCATGCAAAATGCTCCAAATTACACAACAAACTATATCCACCCATGCAAAATGCTCCAAATTACACAACAAACTATATCCACCCATGCAAAATGCTCCAAATTACACAACAAACTAGATCCGCACATGCAAAATGCTCCAAATTACAAACTATATGCAGCCACGCTAAATGCTCCAAATTAAACAACAAACTATATCCACCCATGCAAAATGCTCCAAATTACACAACAAACTATATCCACCCATGCAAAATGCTCCAAATTACACAACAAACTATATCCACCCATGCAAAATGCTCCAAATTACACAACAAACTATATCCACCCATGCAAAATGCTCCAAATTACACAACAAACTATATTCAGCCACGCTAACCGCTCCAAATTACACAACAAACTATATCCACACATGCAAAATGCTCCAAATTACACAACAAACTATATCCACCCATGCAAAATGCTCCAAATTACACAACAAACTATATCCACCCATGCAAAATGCTCCAAATTACACAACAAACTAGATCCGCACATGCAAAATGCTCCAAATTACAAACTATATGCAGCCACGCTAAATGCTCCAAATTAAACAACAAACTATATCCACCCATGCAAAATGCTCCAAATTACACAACAAACTATATCCACCCATGCAAAATGCTCCAAATTACACAACAAACTATATCCACCCATGCAAAATGCTCCAAATTACACAACAAACTATATCCACCCATGCAAAATGCTCCAAATTACACAACAAACTATATTCAGCCACATAAGCTCAAATTACACAAATTATCCACCATAATGCTCCAAATTACACAACAAACTATATCCACCATGCAAAATGCTCCAAATTACACAACAAACTATATCCACCCATGCAAAATGCTCCAAATTACACAACAAACTATATCCACCCATGCAAAATGCTCCAAATTACACAACAAACTATATCCACCCATGCAAAATGCTCCAAATTACACAACAAACTATATCCACATGCAAAATGCTCCAAATTACACAACAAACTATATCCCCCATGCAAAATGCTCCAAATTACACAACAAACTATATCACCCATGCAAAATGCTCCAAATTACACAACAAACTAGATCCGCACATGCAAAATGCTCCAAATTACAAACTATATCACCAGCAAATGCTCCAAATTAACAACAAACTATATCCACCCATGCAAAATGCTCCAAATTACACAACAAACTATATCCACCCATGCAAAATGCTCCAAATTACACAACAAACTATATCCACCCATGCAAAATGCTCCAAATTACACAACAAACTATATCCACCCATGCAAAATGCTCCAAATTACACAACAAACTATATCCACCCATGCAAAATGCTCCAAATTACACAACAAACTATATCCACCCATGCAAAATGCTCCAAATTACACAACAAACTATATCCACACATGCTAAATGCTCCAAATTACACAACAAACTATATCCACCCATGCAAAATGCTCCAAATTACACAACAAACTATATCCACCCATGCAAAATGCTCCAAATTACACAACAAACTATATCCAGCCATGCTAAATGCTCCAAATTACACAACAAACTATATCCACCCATGTAAAATGCTCCAAATTACACAACAAACTATATCCACCCATGCAAAATGCTCCAAATTACACAACAAACTATATCCACCCATGCAAAATGCTCCAAATTACACAACAAACTATATCCGCACATGCAAAATGCTCCAAATTACACAACAAACTATATCCACCCATGCAAAATGCTCCAAATTACACAACAAACTATATCCACCCATGAAAAATGCTCCAAATTACACAACAAACTATATCCACCCATGCAAAATGCTCCAAATTACACAACAAACTATATCCACCATGCAAAATGCTCCAAATTACAAACTATATGCAGCCACGCTAAATGCTCCAAATTACACAACAAACTATATCCACCCATGCAAAATGCTCCAAATTACACAACAAACTATATCCACCCATGCAAAATGCTCCAAATTACACAACAAACTATATCCACCCATGCAAAATGCTCCAAATTACACAACAAACTATATCCACCCATGCAAAATGCTCCAAATTACACAACAAACTATATCCACCCATGCAAAATGCTCCAAATTACACAACAAACTATATCCACCCATGCAAAATGCTCCAAATTACACAACAAACTATATCCACCCATGCAAAATGCTCCAAATTACACAACAAACTAGATCCGCACATGCAAAATGCTCCAAATTACACAACAAACTATATGCAGCCATGCTAAATGCTCCAAATTACACAACAAACTATATCCACCCATGCAAAATGCTCCAAATTACACAACAAACTATATCCACCCATGCAAAATGCTCCAAATTACACAACAAACTATATCCACCCATGCAAAATGCTCCAAATTACACAACAAACTATATCCACCCATGCAAAATGCTCCAAATTACACAACAAACTATATCCACCCATGCAAAATGCTCCAAATTACACAACAAACTATCCACCCATGCAAAATGCTCCAAATTACACAACAAACTATATCCACCCATGCAAAATGCTCCAAATTACACAACAAACTATATCCACCCATGCAAAATGCTCCAAATTACACAACAAACTATATCCACCCATGCAAAATGCTCCAAATTACACAACAAACTATATCCACCCATGCAAAATGCTCCAAATTACACAACAAACTATATCCACACATGCAAAATGCTCCAAATTACACAACAAACTATAT
>CM026395.1:45129698-45200776 GCA_014843695.1 Archivesica marissinica | reverse complement strand
ACCTTCGCTTATTGACAGTGAGTAGATATATGCGCACACCTTCGCTTATTGACAGTGAGTAGATGTTCGCGCACACCGTCGCTTATTGACAGTGAGAAGTTGTACGCACACACCCTCGCTTATTGACAGTGAGTAGATGTACGCGCACACCCTCGCTTATTGACAGTGAGTAGATGTACGCACACACCTTCGCTTATTGACAGTGAGTAGATGTAGGCGCACACCTTCGCTTATTGACAGTGAGTAGATGTACGCGCATACCTTGGCTTATTGACAGTGAGTAGATGTACGCACACACCTTCGCTTATTGACAGTGAGTAGATGTACGCACACACATTCGCTTATTGACAGTGAGTAGATGTACGCGCACACCTTCGCTTATTGACAGTGAGTAGATGTACGCGCACACCTTCGCTTATTGACAGTGAGTAGATGTATGCGCACACCTTCGCTTATTGCCAGTGAGTAGATGTACGCACACACCTTCGCTTATTGACAGTGAGTAGATGTACGCGCACACCTTCGCTTATTGACAGTGAGTAGATGTACGCCCACACCTTCGCTTATCGACAGTGAGTATATGTACGCGCACACCTTCGCTTATTGACAGTGAGTAGATGTACTCACACACCTTCGCTTATTGACAGTGAGTAGATGTACGCACACACCTTCGCTTATTGACAGTGAGTAGATGTACGCGCATACTTTCGCTCATTGACTGTGAGTAGATGTACGCGCACACCTTCGCTTATTGACAGTGAGTAGATGTACGCGCACACCTTCGCTTGTTGACAGTGAGTAGATTTATGTGCACACCTTCGCTTATTGACTATGAGTAGATGTACTCGCACACCCTCGTTTATTGACAGTGAGTAGATGTACTCGCACACCCTCGTTTATTGACAGTGAGTATATGTACGCGCACACCTTCGCTTATTGACAGTGAGTAGATGTACGCGCACACCTTCGCTTGTTGACAGTGAGTAGATTTATGCACACACCTTCGCTTATTGACAGTGAGTAGATGTACGCGCACACCTTCACTTGTTGACAATGAGTAGATGTACGCGCACACCCTCGTTTATTGACAGTGAGTAGATGTACGCGCACACCCTCGTTTATTGACAGAGAGTAGATGTACGCGCACACCTTCGCTTATTGACAGTGAGTAGATGTACGAACACACCTTCGCTTATTGACAGTGAGTAGAAGTACGCGTACACCCTCGCTTATTGACAGTGAGTAGATGTACGCACACACCCTCGCTTATTGGCAGTGAGTAGTTGTACGCGTACACACTAGCTTATTGACAGTGAGTAAATGTACGCACTCACCTTCGCTTAATGACAGTGAGTAGATGTACGCGCACACCATCGCTTATTGACAGTGAGTAGATGTACGCACACACCTTCGCTTATTGACAGTGAGTAGATGTACGCACATACCTTCGCTTATTGACAGTGAGTAGATGTTCGCGCACACCCTCGCTTATTGACAGTGAGTAGATGTACGCTCACACCTTCGCTTTTGACAGTGAGTAGATGTACGCGCACACCTTCGCTTATTGACAGTGAGTAGATGTACGCGCACACCTTCGCTTATTGACAGTGAGTAGATGTACGCGCACACCCTCGCTTATTGACAGTGCGTAGATGTACGCACATACCTTCGCTTATTGACAGTGAGTAGATGTACGCGCACATCCTCGCTTATTGACAGTGAGTAGATGTACGCACACACCTTCGCTTATTGACAGTGAGTAGATGTACGCACATACCTTCGCTTATTGACAGTGAGTAGATGTACGCGCACACCCTCGCTTATTGACAGTGAGTAGATGTACGCACACACCTTCGCTTATTGACAGTGAGTAGATGTACGCGCACACCCTCGCTTATTGACAGTGAGTAGAAGTACGCGTACACCTTCGCTTATTGACAATGAGTAGATGTACGCACACACCTTCGCTTATTGACAGTGAGTAGAAGTACGCGTACACCCTCGCTTATTGACAGTGAGTAGATGTACGCACACACCTTCGCTTAATGACAGTGAGTAGATGTACGCCTACACCTTCGCTTATTGACAGTGAGTAGATGTAAACGCACACCTTCGCTTATTGACAGTGAGTAGATGTACGCACACACCTTCGCTTATTGACAGTGAGTAGATGTACGCGCACACCCTCGCTTATTGACAGTGAGTAGATGTACGCGCACACCCTCGCTTATTGACAGTGAGTAGATTTACGCACACACCTTCGCTTATTGACAGTGAGTAGATGTACGCGCACACCTTCGCTTATTGACAGTGAGTATATGTACGCGCACACCTTCGCTTATTGACAGTGAGTAGATGTATGCGCACACCCTCGCTTATTGACAGTTAGTAGATGTACGCACGTACCTTCGCTTATTGATAGTGAGTAGATGTACGCACATACCTTCGCTTATTGACAGTGAGTAGATGTACGCGCACACCCTCGCTTATTGACAGTGAGTAGATGTACGCACGTACCTTCGCTTATTGATAGTGAGTAGCTGTACGCACATACCTTCGCTTATTGACAGTGAGTAGATGTATTCGCACACCTTCGCTTATTGACAGTGAGTAGATGTACGCGCATACCTTCGCTTATTGACAGTGAGTAGATGTACGCACATACCTTCGCTTATTGACAGTGAGTAGATGTACGCACACACCTTCGCTTATTGACAGTGAGTAGTTGTACGCACATACCTTCGCTTATTGACAGTGAGTAGATGTACGCGCACACCTTCGCTTATTGACAGTGAGTAGATGTACGCACACACCCTCGCTTATTAACAGTGAGTAGATGTTCGCGCACACCTTCGCTTATTGACAGTGAGTAGATGTACGCGCACACATTCGCTTATTGACAGTGAGTAGATGTACGCGCACACCTTCGCTTATTGACAGTGAGTAGATGTACGCACACACCTTCGCTTATTGACAGTGAGTAGATGTACGCGCACACACTCGCTTATTGACAGTGAGTATGTGTACGCGCACACCTTCGCTTATTGACAGTGTGTAGATGTACGCACACACCTTCGCTTATTGACAGTGAGTAGATGTAAGCACACACCTTCGCTTATTGACAGTGAGTAGATGTACGCGCATACCTTCGCTCATTGACTGTGAGTAGATGTACGCGCATACTTTCGCTCATTGACTGTGAGTAGATGTACGCGCACACCTTCGCTTATTGACAGTGAGTAGATGTACGCGCACACCTTCGCTTATTGACAGTGAGTAGATGTACGCGCACACCTTCGCTTGTTGACAGTGAGTAGATTTATGCGCACACCTTCGCTTATTGACAGTGAGTAGATGTACGCGCACACCTTCGCTTATTGACAGTGAGTAGATGTACGCGCACACCTTCGCTTGTTGACAGTGAGTAGATTTATGCGCACACCTTCGCTTATTGACAATGAGTAGATGTACGCGCACACAATCGTTTATTGACAGTGAGTAGATGTACGTGCACACCTTCGCTTATTGACATTGAGTAGATGTACGCGCACACCTTCGCTTGTTGACAGTGAGTAGATTTATGCGCACACCTTTGCTTATTGACAATGAGTAGATGTACGCGCACACCCTCGTTTATTGACAGTGAGTAGATGTACGCGCACACTCTCGTTTATTGACAGTGAGTAGATGTACGCGCACACCTTCGCTTATTGACAGTGAGTAGATGTACGCACACACCTTCGCTTATTGACAGTGAGTAGATGTACGCGTACACCCTCGTTTATTGACAGTGAGTAGATGTACGCACACACCCTCGCTTATTGGCAGTGAGTAGATGTACGCGTACACCCTCGCTTATTGACAGTGAGTAGATGTACGCACACACCTTCGCTTAATGACAGTGAGTAGATGTACGCGCACACCTTCGCTTATTGACAGTGAGTAGATGTTACGCACACAGTGCGACACACCCTCGCTTATTGACAGTAGTAGATGTCGCTACGTACCTTCGCTTATTGATGTGAGTAGATGTACGCATACTTTCGCTCATGACTGTGAGTAGATGTACGCGCACACCTTCGCTTATTGACAGTGAGTAGATGTACGCGCACCCTTCGCTTATTGACAGTGAGTAGATGTACGCACACCTTCCTTCGGCTTATTGACAGTGAGTAGTGTACGCGCACACTTCTCTTATTGACTGAGTAGATGTACGCGCACACCAGTGAGTAGATTCGTCGCTTATTGACAGTGAGTAGATGTACGCGCACACCCTTCGATTGACAGTGAGTAGATGTACGCGTGACACGCGCACAACTTCGCTTATTGACAGTGAGTAATTACGTGCACACCTTCGCTTGTTGACAGTGAGTAGATTTATGCGCACACCTTCGCTTATTGACAATGAGTAGATGTACGCACACACCCTCGCTTATTGACAGTGAGTAGATGTACGCGCACACCCTCGTTATTGACAGTGAGTAGATGTACGCGCACAATGACAGTGAGTAGATGTACGCACACACCTTGCTTATTGACAGTGAGTAGATGTACGCGTACACCCTCGCTTATTGACAGTGAGTAGATGTACGCACACACCCTCGCTTATTGGCAGTGAGTAAATGTACGCGTACACCTTCGCTTATTGACAGTGAGTAGATGTACGCACACACCTTCGACATGAGTAGATGTCGCAACACCTTCGCTTATTGAGTGAGTAGATGTACGCACAATACCTTCGCTTATTGACAGTGAGTAGATGTACGCGCACACCCTCGCTTATTGACAGTGTGTAGATGTACGCACATACCTGCTTATTGACAGTGAGTAGATGTACGCACATACCTTCGCTTATTGACAGTGAGTAGATGTACGCGCACACCGTTCGCTTATTGACGTACGCACAACCTTGCTTATTGACAGTGAGTAGATGTCTCGCACACCCTCGCTTATTGACAGTGAGTAGAAGTACGCACACACCTTCGCTATTGACAGTGAGTAGATGTACGCATACCTTCGCTTATTGACAGTGAGTAGATTACGCGCACACCTCGCTTATTGACAGTGAGTAGATGTACGCACACACCTTCGCTTATTGACAGTGAGTAGATGTACGCGCACACCCTCGCTTATTGACAGTGAGAAGATGTACGCACACACCTTCGCTTATGACAGTGAGTAGATGTACGCACACACCTTCGCTTATTGACAGTGAGTAGATGTACGCGTACACCCTTCGCTTATTGACAGTGAGTAGATGCACGCACACACCTTCGCTGACAGTGAGTAGATGTACGCGCCACACTCGCTTATTGACAGTGAGTAGATGTACGACTCGCTTATTGACAGTGAGTAGATGTACGCACACACCTTCGCTTATTGACAGTGAGTAGATGTACGCGCACACCCTCGCTTATTGACAGTGAGTAGATTTACGCACACACCTTCGCTTATTGACAGTGAGTAGATGTACGCGCACACCTTCGCTTATTGACACGCGCACACCTTCGCTTATTGACAGTGAGTAGATTCGCGCTAGTGACAGTTGTACGCGCACACTCGCACGTACCTTCGCTTATTGATAGTGAGTAGATGTACGCACATACCTTCGCTTATTGACAGTGAGTAGATGTACCGCACACACCTCGCTTATTGACAGTGAGTAGATGTACGCACGACCTTCGCTTATTGATAGTGAGTATACGCACATACCTTCGCTTATTGACAGTGAGTAGATGTATTCGCACACCTTCGCTTATTGACAGTGAGTAGATGTACGCGCATATCGCTTATTGACAGTGAGTAGATGTACGCACATACCTTCGCTTATTGACAGTGAGTAGATGTACGCACACACCTTCGCTTATTGACAGTGAGTAGAGTACGCACATACCTTCGCTTATTGACAGTGAGTAGATGTACGGCGCACACCTTAGCTTATTGACAGTGAGTAGATGTACGCGCACACCTTCGCTTATTGACAGTGAGCAGATGTACGCGCACACCTTCGCTTATTGACAGTGAGTAGATGTACGCACACACCTTCGCTTATTGACAGTGAGTAGATGTACGCACACACATTCGCTTATTGACACTGAGTAGATGTACCGCACACCTTCGCTTATTGACAGTGAGTAGATGTACGCGCACACCTTCGCTTATTGACAGTGAGTAGATGTACGCGCACACCCTCGCTTATTGACAGTGAGAAGATGTACGCACACACCTTCGCTTATTGACAGTGAGTAGATGTACGCACACACCCTCGCTTATTGACAGTGAGTAGATGTACGCACACACCATCGCTTAATGACAGTGAGTAGATGTACGCCTACACCTTCGCTTATTGACAGTGAGTAGATGTACGCACACACCTTCGCTTATTGACAGTGAGTAGATGTACGCACATACCTTCGCTTATTGACAGTGAGTAGTTGTACGCACACACCTTCGCTTATTGACAGTGAGTAGATGTACGCACACACCTTCGCTTATTGACAGTGAGTAGATGTACGCACACACCTTCGCTTATTGACAGTGAGTAGATGTTCGCGCACACCTTCGCTTATTGACAGTGAGAAGTTGTACGCACACACCCTCGCTTATTGACAGTGAGTAGATGTACGCGCACACCCTCGCTTATTTACAGTGAGTAGATGTACGCACACACCTTCGCTTAATGACAGTGAGTAGATGTACGCGCACACCTTCGCTTATTGACAGTGAGTAGATGTACGCACACACCTTCGCTTATTGACAGTGAGTAGATGTACGCACATACCTTCGCTTATTGACAGTGGGTAGATGTACGCGCATACCCTCGCTTATTGACAGTGAGTAGATGTACGCGCACACCTTCGCTTATTGACAGTGAGTAGATATATGCGCACACCTTCGCTTATTGACAGTGAGTAGATGTTCGCGCACACCTTCGCTTATTGACAGTGAGAAGTTGTACGCACACACCCTCGCTTATTGACAGTGAGTAGATGTACGCGCACACCCTCGCTTATTTACAGTGAGTAGATGTACGCACACACCTTCGCTTTATTGACAGTGAGTAGATGTACGCACACACCTTCGCTTATTGACAGTGAGTAGAGTACGCACATACCTTCGCTTATTGACAGTGAGTAGATGTACGGCGCACACCTTCGCTTATTGACAGTGAGTAGATGTACGCACACACCCTCGCTTATTAACAGTGAGTAGATGTTCGCGCACACCTTCGCTTATTGACAGTGAGTAGATGTACGCGCACACATTCGCTTATTGACAGTGAGTAGATGTACGCGCACACCTTCGCTTATTGACAGTGAGTAGATGTACGCACACACCTTCGCTTATTGACAGTGAGTAGATGTACGCGCACACCCTCGCTTATTGACAGTGAGTAGATGTACGCACGTACCTTCGCTTATTGATAGTGAGTAGCTGTACGCACATACCTTCGCTTATTGACAGTGAGTAGATGTACGCGCACACATTCGCTTATTAACAGTGAGTAGATGTACGCGCACACCCTCGTTTATTGACAGTGAGTAGATGTACGCGCACACCCTCGTTTATTGACAGTGAGTAGATGTACGCGCACAACTTCGCTTATTGACAGTGAGTAGATGTACGTGCACACCTTCGCTTGTTGACAGTGAGTAGATTTATGCGCACACCTTCGCTTATTGACAATGAGTAGATGTACGCACACACCCTCGTTTATTGACAGTGAGTAGATGTACGCGCACACCCTCGTTTATTGACAGTGAGTAGATGTACGCGCACACCTTCGCTTATTGACAGTGAGTAGATGTACGCACACACCTTTGCTTATTGACAGTGAGTAGATGTACGCGTACACCCTCGCTTATTGACAGTGAGTAGATGTACGCACACACCCTCGCTTATTGGCAGTGAGTAAATGTACGCGTACACCCTCGCTTATTGACAGTGAGTAGATGTAAGCGCACACCTTCGCTTATTGACAGTGAGTAGATGTACGCACACACCTTCGCTTATTGACAGTGAGTAGATGTACGCACATACCTTCGCTTATTGACAGTGAGTAGATGTACGCGCACACCCTCGCTTATTGACAGTGTGTAGATGTACGCACATACCTTGCTTATTGACAGTGAGTAGATGTATGCACATACCTTCGCTTATTGACAGTGAGTAGATGTACGCGCACACCTTCGCTTATTGACAGTGAGTAGATGTACGCACATACCTTGCTTACTGACAGTGAGTAGATGTACTCGCACACCCTCGCTTATTGACAGTGATAAGAAGTACGCACACACCTTCGCTTATTGACAGTGAGTAGATGTACGCACATACCTTCGCTTATTGACAGTGAGTAGATGTACGCGCACACCCTCGCTTATTGACAGTGAGTAGATGTACGCACACACCTTCGCTTATTGACAGTGAGTAGATGTACGCGCACACCCTCGCTTATTGACAGTGAGAAGATGTACGCACACACCTTCGCTTATTGACAGTGAGTAGATGTACGCACACACCTTCGCTTAATGACAGTGAGTAGATGTACGCGTACACCCTCGCTTATTGACAGTGAGTAGATGTACGCACACACCTTCGCTTAATGACAGTGAGTAGATGTACGCGCACACCTTCGCTTATTGACAGTGAGTAGATGTACGCTCACCACCTCGCTTATTGACAGTGAGTAGATGTACGCACACACCTTCGCTTATTGACAGTGAGTAGATGTACGCGCACACCCTCGCTTATTGACAGTGAGTAGATTTACGCACACACCTTCGCTTATTGACAGTGAGTATATGTACGCGCACACCTTCGCTTATTGACAGTGAGTATATGTACGCGCACACCTTCGCTTATTGACAGTGAGTAGATGTATGCGCACACACCCCGCGCTTATTGACAGTTAGTAGATGTACGCACGTACCCTTCGCTTATTGATAGTGAGTAGATGTACGCACATACCTTCTTATTGACAGTGAGTATGTACGCCGCACACCCTCGCTTATTGACAGTGAGTAGATGTACGCACGACCTTCGCTTATTGATAGTGAGTAGCTGTACGCACATACCTTCGCTTATTGACAGTGAGTAGATGTATTCGCACACCTTCGCTTATTGACAGTGAGTAGATGTACGCACATACCTTCGCTTATTGACAGTGGGTAGATGTACGCGCATACCCTCGCTTATTGACAGTGAGTAGATGTACGCGCACACCTTCGCTTATTGACAGTGAGTAGATATATGCGCACACCTTCGCTTATTGACAGTGAGTAGATGTTCGCGCACACCTTCGCTTATTGACAGTGAGAAGTTGTACGCACACACCCTCGCTTATTGACAGTGAGTAGATGTACGCACACACCCTCGCTTATTGACAGTGAGTAGATGTACGCACACACCTTCGCTTAATGACAGTGAGTAGATGTACGCGCACACCTTCGCTTATTGACAGTGAGTAGATGTACGCACACACCTTCGCTTATTGACAGTGAGTAGATGTACGCGCACACACTCGCTTATTGACAGTGAGTATATGTACGCGCACACCTTCGCTTATTGACAGTGAGTAGATGTACGCACACACCTTCGCTTATTGACAGTGAGTAGATGTAAGCACACACCTTCGCTTATTGACAGTGAGTAGATGTACGCGCATACCTTCGCTCATTGACTGTGAGTAGATGTACGCGCACACCTTCGCTTATTGACAGTGAGTAGATGTACGCGCACACCCTCGCTTATTGTACGCGCACACCCTCGCTTATTGACATTGCAACTACTAGTTTACACTTCCCAATTTTACATCATGCCTATAGTCTGCAAAGATCCACACGTATAGTACATTGAGTTCCAGGTAGCCAAGTTGCGCATGCTCATTCTGCCTGCAACTCGGTAATCGGAACGCGCAATACGCAATATGTCGCTGTTTCTAAACGAAATAGAAGCTTTTGATTGCTTCAAAATTAGGACAATCTGTAATATATATAGTACACAGTTAAAATGTTACCTGTCAACTGATTGGTGTAGAAACCTGCATTGAATGACACAAGTTGCAAACGCAATGCGTGTCTAATTTTGGGACAATGCTAATACCACAAGAGCTATGCCGGTCGACACATCGTTTTTGTTTTATTAAATCCCATGTACATGACTGTATGCGTTCAAGTTCTGTGCGTTACGTTAGTATAGCTAAGAACGTATGGCTTACCAATACTTGACACACAATTTTGTGTGCGAATTATTGGTGCATATAAATATGATCACATGACTGAGTTCCTGCTTGGTCATGTGATATGGTTCGATTGATCGTCAGTTCTATGTTTGGCTTCGATCGTTTCGCAAGCAATTTTGCTATTCAAATTCGAATTGTTTCGGGAATGAGATCTATGAACGTGTTTCCATATTGATTTAAATGTTAAAATCGAATTGAATTCAGATTCGTTATCGTTATGCGTATATCGTAAAACAGAGTGCGAATACGTTATCGTTTGGAATATATTATTTGAATCTACAAACAAAGATATGTTGTTAGTAAAATATATGAGATTTCCCAGAGGAACATTGGATACAGTTTTCTATTGTTAGTAAAATATATGAAACATCCCCGAGGTACATTGGATACAGTTTTACAGTTTCTTTACATTACCATTAATAATTTGTTACCTCTGGATTTTACCCTGGTCCCGTGTATCTCTGTCTGCGCCGAGGCTATGTTTCATGTATTCGACTATATGTACGTAGTACGGTCAAAGAGATTTGAAAACATTTGTTTTGTACTTGTAATTAACCTCGTCATTACATTGAATAAACGATCGCAAGTCTTGCCCATTGCAAACAGAGTTTGAGTTTTGTATGTGGTGCAGTTTAGACTAGATTAGTATTTCGGCCAACAATTTGGAGTTGGCTGGAAGACGAGAAGCACATACAGTTTTGTCTAGCTCACTCTAGTCGGGAAGGCGAGACTAAGCAGTCACATTTGCTTAGATAACTGTCATAATATTTCCCCCTATTAACAGGCCC
The DNA here is from genome assembly GCA_014843695.1 of Archivesica marissinica. Classification (NCBI taxonomy): domain Eukaryota; kingdom Metazoa; phylum Mollusca; class Bivalvia; order Venerida; family Vesicomyidae; genus Archivesica; species Archivesica marissinica. The sequence goes on along the minus strand of CM026395.1, from coordinate 45,189,748 downwards.
CACCCCAAGAGTGAACTTGAATTTTGGCCAAAAATATTTCAGAAAACTCAAACATTATCATTTCTCAAAAACTGTATGTATGTTCCTTTAATGTCAAACCCCTCGCGGGGACTTAGACATGTTTTCCTGGGCAGGCTTAGCCGACCTAAGCGATTAACCAGTACTAAGCAATGTGTGTGAGGTGCCTTGCTCAATGACACTATGTGGCCTGACAGAGTATCGAACCCGGGACCGTTCGATTCCAAATTCGACGCTCTACCACTGGACCACGGACGCCACTGTTTTAGTTATATCGTTGAAATATCGCATACACATACGAGAACTAATTTTCTATATCAACAGTTTAGTTTAATCATATTTTATTGCTCGATTCGTTTTAGATATACATGTGAACACAAAACGTGCCAAATTAAAGAAAGGTAAACGGATCGGGCCACACGTTCTAGCAACATTAGCTACGAACGCTTACCGAAAACAGTAAGGCCCCAATCCCCAAAGGTGCACTGCTCTTGAATAGTTGCCAACAATATTTCAGAAATTCTTTATTTGTCAAAGAACACAGAAATACATTCATTTATCAAAAATCGAAAATTGCTTGGAAACTTTGGATACACATCCGAGTACTACACCCGCTGAAACATCGGATACACATCCGAGTGCCAATTCGCTACACCCGCTGAAACTTCGGATACACATCCGAGTGCCAATTCGCTACACCCGCTGAAACTTCGGATACACATCCGAGTGCTAGTTCACTACACCCGCTGAAACTTCGGATACACATCCGAGTGCTAATTCGCTATACCCGCTGAAACTTCGGATACACATCCGAGTGCTAATTCGCTACACCCGCTGAAACTTCGGATACACATCCGAGTGCTAATTCACTACACCCGCTGAAACTTCGGATACACATCCGAGTGCTAATTCGCTACACCCGCTGAAACTTCGGATACACATCCGAGTGCTAATTCGCTACACCCGCTGAAACTTCGGATACACATCCGAAGTGCTAATTCGCTACACCCGCAGTAAGTCGCCATCCTACAACTGACCTTGACATTGGCATCAAAACATGTTTTATTTCGCTGAAACAATACTTATACTGTAAATGGTGCTTGGCGAGACACCTACGAGGCGGTGACTTTGTTGTTTAACTTGGTCATGCAAAATTGTCTAGCATGAGATCGATGTGATGCTTTTAGTTTGAAAACAATATATTCAATCAAAGTGATGTGATTGTTTGGTTTTCATGATAAAATTGCCTATCAGACGATCTGTTTGGTGTTCATGGTAACGTGTGTGTAATGACACTATCTCTTGCTATATGAGCACCGTAATCAGTTTTTGCTCATTGTAAATTGCGTGTCACAGTGCTCTCTTCTGTTATATGATCCGTTTCGCAATTAACATATAATTAAGTTATGTGAACCTTGACTACAACGACGCCTTGATATAACAATCGGACTGCCCTTTTGCTACAACTCCCCGTGGGTGTCACGTTCTCTCATGTGAGGAAACTATCCAGAAGGCTTGCGGAAGGTATGTACAGGGTCGTGCCCGCCTGTGCCTGAAATACTTCCCGGAAAGTCGTGTCCACCCGTGCCTGAAATACTTCCCGGAAAGTCGTGTCCACCCGTGCCTGAAATACTTCCCGGAGGGTCGTGCCCGCCCGTGCCTGAAATACTGCCCGGAGAGTCGTGCCCGCCTGTGCCTGAAATACTGCCCGGAGGGTCGTGCCCGCCCATGTCTGAAATACTGCCCGGAGGGTCGTGCCCGCCTGTGCCTGAAATACTTTCCGGAGGGTCGTGCCCGCCCGTGTCTGAAATACTGCCCGGAAGGTCGTGCCCGACCGTGTCTGAAATACTGCCCGGCGTGCCGTTTCCATCCGTGCCTGAAATACTGCCCGGAGAGTCGTGTCCACCCATGCCTGAAATACTGCCGGGAGAGTCGAGTCCATCCGTGCCTGAAATACTGCCCGGAGAGTCGTGTCCACCCGTGCCTGAAATACTGCCCCAAGGGTCGTGCCCGCCCGTGCCTGAAATAATGTCCGGAGGGTCGTGCCCGTCCATGCCTGAAATACTGCCCGGAGGGTCGTGCCCTCCCGTGTCTGAAATACTTCCCGGAGGGTCGTGCCCGCCTGTGCCTGAAATACTTCTCGGAGGGTCGTACCCGCCTGTGCCTGAAATACTTCCCGGAGGGTCGTGCCCGCCCGTGTCTGAAATACTGCCCGGAGAGTCGTGTCCATCCGTGCCTGAAATACTGCCCGGAGAGTCGTGTCCATCTGTGCCTGAAATAATGCCCGGAGAGTCGTTTCCATCCGTGCCTGAAATACATCCCGGAGAGTCGTGTCCATCCGTGCCTGAAATACTGCCCGGAGAGTCGTGTCCACCCATGCCTGAAATACTGCCGGGAGAGTCGAGTCCATCTGTGCCTGAAATACTGCCCGGAGAGTCGTTTCCATCCGTGCCTGAAATACTGCTCGGAGAGTCGTGTCCACCCATGCATGAAATACTGCCGGGAGAGTCGAGTCCATCTGTGCCTGAAATACTGCCCGGAGAGTCGTTTCCATCCGTGCCAGAAATACTGCCCGGAGAGTCGTGTCCACCCATGCCTGAAATACTGTCGGGAGAGTCGTGTCCATCTGTGCCTGAAATACTGCCCGGAGATTCGTGTCCATCCGTATCTGAAATACTGCCCGGAGAATCGTGTCCATCCGTGCCAGAAATACTGGCCGGAGAGTCGTTTCCATCCGTGCCTGAAATACTTCCCGCAGAGTCGTGTCCATCCGTGCCTGAAATACTGTCGGGAGAGTCATGTCCATCTGTGCCTGAAATACTGCCCGGAGAGTCGTGTCCATCCGTGTCTGAAATACTGCCCGGAGAGTCGTGTCCATCCGTGCCTGAAATACTTCCCGGAGAGTCGTGTCCATCCGTGCCTGAAATACTGCCCGGAGAGTCGTGTCCATTCGTGCCAGAAATACTGGCTGAAGAGTCGTTTCCATCCGTGCCTGAAATACTGCCCGGAGAGTCGTGTCCATCCGTGCCTGAAATACTGCCCGGAGAGTCGTGTCCATCCGTGCCTGAAATACTGCCCGGAGAATCGTGTCCATCCGTGCCTGAAATACTGCCCGGAGAGTCGTGTCCATCCGTGCCTGAAATACTTCCCGGAGAATCGTTTCCATCTGTGCCTGAAATACTGCCCGGAGAGTCGTGTTCATCCGTGCCAGAAATACTGCCCGGAGAGTCGTGTCCATCCGTGCCAGAAATACTGCCCGGAGAGTCGTGTCCATCCGTGTCTGAAATACTGCCCGGAGAGTCGTGTCCATCTGTGCCTGAAATACTTCCCGGAGAGTCGTGTCCATCTGTGCCTGAAATACTGCCCGGAGAGTCGTGTCCATCCGTGCCTGAAATAATGCCCGGAGAGTCGTATCCATCCGTACCTGAAATACTGCCCGGAGAGTCGTGTCCATCCGTGCCTGAAATACTGCCCGGAAGGGCACTCGTGTTTAATCTCCACCAATAATAGCTGGAGAGAGGCCATATGGCTACAACTGTTGGTGCACCCCCAAGCAAACACGGCATGCATGGTTCAATTTATTTAAGCTTCAAGATTTCAACTTCAACCAATCCGGTTGCAGTACTACAATGTGGACAACATTAAAAAACTCTTCGACTCTATCAGAGTAGAGTCCATCATATCATTTATCAAGGCAATAGGAATTTATAATAAGCTGTGATATCAATTGTTAATCATGCCTTTGTAGTAATCATTCATTCATATATTACCTGTAATTAATCTTACGTCTTTATAACTTCTTAGTATTAATTTTTACGTAATGCATATACTTATATAGAATTTTATTTCATACACTCGACAATAAACATAACTTTAATGCGCGCTACATGACCGTAGATGTCGATGCGCCGTAAAACATCATTCATTCATTCATTCAACTTCAAGAATTCATGATTACAACTTCACGTACTCACGACTTCAATGTTGTGGTTGAAATGTTGGTGAAGTTCTAGAGTGTCACCTCCGGTATTTCCTAGTTCGGGTTTGCTGAGCTACGATGAGGTATACTCCTATATTGAGTACATAACCAGTGATAATAATGATAGGAGATCCTAACCGCTTTGTATTTCAATAAATAATTGAAATATAAAGACATTTATTACACAATTAATGGCATATTACATGCTTGGATTTAGATGATTGTCCGATATGCGTATTAGAGGGCAAGCTCGCTTCTTGGAATACGCTCACACGTGCTATGCTATATAAATACCCACTTGCTTACTAAATCTGGCATTGGACAAGGTAACCGAGCATTTACGATATAGCTACGGTTGACTGACCCACTGGGGTGTCGATTTATTTAATGCGAGCGAGCTATCCATCATGCTTGTGGAAGGTCGGTGGTTCTACCCGGGTGCCCGCCCTCGCTTGACACTTTCTCCACCAATAATAGTTGAAAAGTCGCCATACAACGTAGGTTGTTGGTGTGATGTTAAGCTCCACAAATACAAATAGACAAACGGTTGACTTATTATTAAGAGTTAGATATCGGAGTGGATACATATATTCCCGTTGGACATCATTGTGTTATAGTAATACCATCAAGGAGTGTAGCACATTTATACATGTAATACCGGAGTTCGGATACCGGGTATTTACTATGAAGCACACTGTGTACTTTGGACAATCCGCAGTCACATGTAATAAAGGAAGGTGCGAAGTCGGCCATTATGAAAAAGAAAATGCCATTGAGAATACTCGAGCGAAATTAACACGTTGGGTTTGTGCAGGTGCCCGGCCAAGACCACCCTTTAACAAACAACATGATAATAAGTGTACTTTCGGGGGTAGTGGAGGATGGGGCTCCGTGCCAGGGTGGCTAAAGTAGTTGACCTCATCGCTGGCGTGTTGAATTCCTGGAAGCTATCCTGCTGGCTTGCGCAAGGTCGGTGGTTCTACAGGGGTGCCCGTCCGTGCCGGAAATACGGATCGGGTTTTTTTACTCATACTTTTATAACTTAATATGTTGGTGCAACTTTAAACCTCAAATACAAACAAGCATCTTTAAGAGGGCATATCTACTGGTCGTTTTGTTAGCAGAAATATGAGAGATCACATAGCTAGAATGAGAAATCCTTGATCTATGGTTGATAAGGGATGGATCTCGAAAATGAAAAGTGTAAAGGTTAGAAACAGGCCGACAGGTTAGTCAACGATTGCATCGCTCGGATAGGACATGTCTCATTTGTAACAGCATCCAATTAGAGGACGACTATCATTTTATCTTAATATGGGAAGTAAATAATAACATAAGACACCTAACTATTACAAATATTATTATACTTGGCCAACACATGTTTAAACTGACATAGTTGCTTACAGGTTAATGTAAAATAGAACTGGTTAAATCAGGAAACTGACATAGTTGCTTACAGGTTCATGTAAAATAGAACTGGTTAAATCAGGAAACTGACATAGTTGCTTACAGGTCCATGTAAAATAGAACTGGTTAAATCAGGAAACTGACATAGTTGCTTACAGGTTCATGTAAAATAGAACTGGTTAAATCAGGAACCTGACATAGTTGCTTACAGGTCCATGTAAAATAGAACTGGTTAAATCAGGAAACTGACATAGTTGCTTACAGGTTCATGTAAAATAGAACTGGTTAAATCAGGAAACTGACATAGTTGCTTACAGGTTCATGTAACATAGAACTGGTTAAATCAGGAAACTGACATAGTTGCTTACAGGTTCATGTAAAAGAACTGGTTAAATCAGGAAACTGACATAGTTGCTTACAGGTTCATGTAAAATAGAACTGGTTAAATCAGGAAACTGACATAGTTGCTTACAGGTTCATGTAAAATAGAACTGGTTAAATCAGGAAACTGACATAGTTGCTTACAGGTTCATGTAAAATAGAACTGGTTAAATCAGGAAACTGACATAGTTGCTTACAGGTTCATGTAAAATAGAACTGGTTAAATCAGGAAACTGACATAGTTGCTTACAGTTTCATGTAAAATAGAACTGGTTAAATCAGGAAACTGACATAGTTGCTTACAGGTTCATGTAAAATAGAACTGGTTAAATCAGGAAACTGACATAGTTGCTTACAGGTTCATGTAAAATAGAACTGGTTAAATCAGAAAACTGACATAGTTGCTTACAGGGTCATGTAAAATAGAACTGGTTAAATCAGGAAACTGACATAGTTGCTTACAGGTTCATGTAAAATAGAACTGGTTAAATCAGGAAACTGACATAGTTGCTTACAGGTTCATGTAAAATAGAACTGGTTAAATCAGGAAAGCATACACATTTGAAAGGAGACAATGTTTATCCGAACGACCTAATTAGTACATAACACAAAAATAGGAATACATATACATCGTACATTTTACAATATATGCATTAAAATGTTATATAATAACTTACAATTAGAAGTTGTTAATGAAAACAAGTACCTCGGTATGTTTTACAGCAGAAGTGGTTCATTTTATAATGCAATGAAACTAATAGCTGAACAACGTACGAAGGCAAGGCACAGCTTACTTTCTGAAGCTAAGTCGTTATTATTACAAATCGACATGCAAATAGAACTATTTAACAAAACTATCGAGCCAATACTGCTGTACGGCTGTGAAATACGGGGTTACGGAAATATTGATGCAAGCGAGTACTAATTGGACTTTATAAAACACGCGTGGTGTATGTAGAAACTGGTGTGAAGCCACTGAGAATAGATATTGAAATTAGAATCATTAAATAGTGGGCTCAAGTCGTTCAACCAATATATCCGAAACTTCCAAGTATGTTATGTAGCGTTATCCGCTTAGTAATTTGGTGCACACATACCCTTTGTCTAATTGTAGATTCCAGTGGGTTAGAAATGTTAGAAATATACTTACTAAATATGGATTGAGCAATATATGGGACCACCAAGATTTTGTAAATTATAAATGGTTGACAGCAATTATAAATCAAAAAGTTACGGAGTTGTTTTTAAATGATTGGTATTCCAACCTTAATAACTCCAGCAAATGTAAAACCTATTGAGTTCAAATTTGAGGAGAATCTAGTAAAAACTCCTTTCAAATTGTTAAATTATATGATTAAATTAAAAACAAGAAACCATACAATATCAGTTGGAATTGGAAGCTGGAACAGAATAGACTTAAATATGAGAACATGTTCTTTATGTAATATTGCGATTGCCGGTGATGAATTTCATTATCTGTTTGAATGTCCTCATGTTCTGTAAGTAGAAAGCAGTTTTCGAAACAGAAATATTATAAAAGACTGATGAACAAATATGTGTGATTACAAACGGTTAAGTTTATTAAAGTAATTGACTCAGAATTTAGTCAAAGCATTAAATGTATATAGCACATGCCATAAAGGGATCTCCCGCTTTGCATGATTATGTATTCATTAGAACTCGTATCCAAATGCTATTAACGGTTGCCTCCTGTGTATTAATTTGTATAATTTATGCCTCATGTGGTATGACCTGAGAGAATAAATTAAATTAAAATTGAAATACACGTGATGCATTCGCTGCCAATTACCTTGTTTAATCACCGTGTGTGTATATATGACACACCTATCGTATTTGTTTTCATATTGCTTAGCATTTATCAGTAACCATTATTTGCGGCTATTTAAGATGAAACAATGTGTCATTCTTGTGTTACAGACGGATCTGTAGTCCAGTGGTAACACGCTGGACTGGTAATCTGACTGTTAATTTTATTAGGGTCAGACGGGGGATCGAACCTGCGATCCCTGGATTACCAGTACAGCGTGTTACCACAGGTCTACAGATCCGTCTGTATTTACCGTTGCAGTTGTGTGTAGATAATTTAATACAATTGTTTGCCTCCGTGGCCGAGTGATTACGGTCGTTGACTTCACAACACGTGTCCATCACCGCTGTATGTTCAATTGGCATTGAGGATGAGGGATTCTTTCGTATGAGGAAGCTATATAGCTGGCTTGTAGAAAATAACCTGTTCTAACCGGGTACCCATCCGTATTTGAAATACTGCTCGGATGGGCAACCAAGATCAATTAATTAAATACAAGATTATGTCAAATATGATCTCACTCTTGTGTTGATCGTCGGTGAATAGATAACAATGGCTAATAACACATGTGTGCAATCAGATCGATACATGTAGCTAAATGTTCCACTTACGACATCTGAATTACATCAGAAAGACCCGTATACAATCTGATATAGTTCTAAATAAATTATACATTTACAGCTCTTTTCAATTCACGGGTACAACAGACAACATCAACAACAGACAACATCAACAACAGACAACATCAACAACAGACAACATCAACAACAGACAACATCAACAACAGACAACATCAACAACATCCCACATTCAAATTGATTAGATGACATTAAAACCAGTGTTTGGAAGATCGTTTACACATATTATATGTTTTACGCTGATGGTATTTCATTGCTAGGTGGAAATTCTCTAAGACATACACCTATTGTTAAATACACGGCCTGCTCTGGCAATCACCAATGTGTAGCCATTGGCTACAATATGTCAATTTGGCGAAAATCTGTAAAATATCCGCAAATTGGAACATCCCAGTCTATTTACATTACAAGGGTCAAGGTAAAATCGTGTCACGCTTGACTAATATCTCGGACTGGTTTACTCGATCCCCCGTCTGACCCTAATAAAATTAACAGTCTTTCAGATGGGACTTTATACCTAGATCTCGTGTCGGTGCTGTACACAATGCAGGTAAAAGATCCAGAGCAGACTCTGGAATGGGTATCTGTACCATTGCGCTATCCTCCAACAATCTAAAATGACTAATCTCTTCAGGAGGAATCGCTCATATGGGCAACCGGTAGCTACGATAAATAAACGTAAAACACACACATAAACAGTATATTCACACTTATCATGCATCTATAAATAACACTGGTCTTTCTAGCCACAGTGAGTTGAGAAAATCGTCTCGAAAGTTACGGCATCGTGGTTGATAAAATATTAACAATTATGCATATATTTTCGAGAACTCAAAAGATTTATCTTTCATTTGGTACCAAACTTATATTTTGCAACCTATTCTTTGAGATTTACGATTGAAATATACCACTCAGCACAATTTATCAATTCATAAATTCGGCCACCATTTTATAATTCACTTTCTCCTTTTAAATCATGAACTCCGTTTACTTCCAAATGTTCCCTACATCAACTCCAAATGTCTATAGTATAGTTGTTTTATATAATTGTTCAAAAATATAACATTTAAATAGCTTAAATTGTCGTTAAAATGAGCTAGATCTAGCGATGAGACTTATTTCCAAAATATATGACTAGAAACGATACAATTTGGTCACATTCTTGTATTCCAGGACCCATCAATGTTCTTTGCATCATTTCAAGTTATATCAGTCGGAATTAAAGAATATTAATATAAATGACGTTCAAAAATAAAAAGATTTAAAATTGGCGATTCGCACCCATATCGGTTCGTCTTTCGGAAATGTTTTGACTAGAATTTTGCACCACACAATTTCTCGATATGAGTTAGTTTCTATATGCCATATACATAAGTATGACACTACACGACGTAATTAACCGTTGCTAAATATAATCCTTTCAACACTAATGTAAGTGACATTGACTTTTAAATCGTCATTTTCAATTAAAATAGTGTATTTTCTGACCGTTCCCAAATTAGAACAAAATTGACCGAATGAGTGATGTGAAGTTTCTGTTTTATTATTATTTAAGATATATATTCGAGATTGCATATGGTGACTGCACCACAGAATGCACACGTTTGCCAGTTGATAACGTTATACAGTCAAACCTGTGTAAAGCAGCCAGCCAAGGGAATCACAGAAAGTGGCTGCTCAGCACAGAAAGTGGCTGCTCAGCACAGGTGGCGGCTTACTAGAAGTCAACTTTATAATAAAACAAAATATTGTGAATCTGGAAACTGGCTGCTTAAAACAGGTTGGCTGCTTAATGGAGATGACAACTAACACAGGTTTAGCTGTATATGTTAACTCCGGGATAAATGTGTACATTGCTACATTCTATTTCTGTCACAGTGTCCTTCATGTCCATACTTGTTAAATTTATTACGTCAAATCTGGATATTTCCAGTTGGCAAACAGACTGTGAAAATGCAGTTTGTCGTGTGAATACATGTATATTTAATACATTGATGTAGCGTGGTGTAGCGTCAATGATATGCGCATACATAATGGTAAGCGTACATAGAGCATACTGCTGTAAGTACACCTTCCTAATCATAGTGCCAGCTTTTCTTCTTGTATTTCGTTTCGCCAAGAAATCATTACCTAAAGCGTCTGTTTTGGATATACATGCAATTTTGCATGACAATGCTCGCGCTAGCAGGATCGCAAACGATCCTCGGTTTCAGGGCTGCTGGAATGTTTACACCTGTTCAGAGGTGTCTGGACATAATGGGGCTGAAGTACTATTATTTGATTTTAATAATTCGTTAGCCATTGTAAATGGTTTTATAATAATTCTCTAATGTAACATATGTACACATTTTTGTTAGGCCCCAACTGTGTGTATACCATACCCTGTTTATTTTCTTGTTCAATGTAACATATGTACACATTTTTGTTAGGCCCCAACTGTGTGTATACCATATCCTGTTTATTTTCTTGTTCAATGTAACATATATATATATTCACAGAAATCACATCGACAGTAATCATGTGTTAGCATAACAGTGTTCCTAGTTTGAACATTATATAGCAGTTATAGAGTTGTATCCCTTTACCAGCAAAGAAATAAAAACCAGATTCTTTATAATAGTTTGACTAAAATTTTAAAGAATAAGTCTTTGTAGTAAAAACAAACCAAAAACAAACTTCAAATCTTGCAGAGGCAGAAATCTTGTACGAAAGAACACATGTACACAAGAACACATGTACACAAGAACACATGTACACAAGAACACATGTACACAAGAACACATGTACACATTCTTAAGGATATATTTTGTCTTTTATCTATAATGGCCTCCTCCATTACAAATACTCAATCGTTGAAACTTCCTTTTAAGTTATTTAATGAAGTAGTAGTGCCTGTTGTCCAGTGGTAGATTGTCGGATTTGGAATCGAAGGATCCTAGGTTCGATCGTCGGTTACCGGCGGGACGTATGTAGTGTTCTTGAGCATGGCATCTTACACACATTTCTTAGTACTGGTGAGCCGTTTATGTCGGCAAAGCCTGTACAGGATAGATGTATATGGGTTTTATATAAATGGAAAATTAAACGAAAGTGCTAAAACTGTACAGTGTTTAAGACTATTTCGCCGTTTTTCAAATTTCATTAAGCGCAAATGTCAGGTAAGCAAACTAATAATTATTTTAGTATAAACTTTATCTATTTTGCTAAGATTATGAAAGGAGCTTTAACAACTTATAGTAATCGCTCTCCTTTGCGCGCGGATGAACGCGTATATGTGGCCATTCACGTATATGTGGCCATTCACGTATATGTGGTCATTCGCGTGTGAGGAAACCCACCTGTCCGATCTGACGACCACCGAACCATCTGACATACTTCCCGGTGCGAGGATCGAACTAGTGTTGCATTGGTGAGAAGCAAGCGTGCTAACCATTGCACTAATTGGACAGCATTCCACGTGCTATCATCATTTGAAACGTTACGATACTTTTCAATCAATAAGCTGTTTTTATGGACTACAAACTCTCAAAAGCGAAAATAGGATTTCATATAACGGTCAGCCACGCTCCTGAATTGACGTCTGTTTATTAATGCATTCTATATTACACGAGTGATTCTTTCGTTTAGAGATAAAGTAAATCAGATTAGTCTAAATATAAATATACAAAGCCATACAACGATAAATATGTACCATAAATGTTGTTATTCCTATGTATGGTTCCCGTGCTATAGTATGGAAACCAATCAAATTGTAAGCATTTTGATAATACGTATGTGATTTACGTGTTATCGATACATGGGATATCGTGATAAAACGGCATTATCGCTACAGACTTATATCACGCATGGAAGTTGAATCATTTTAATTTGTTTATTAGTTGAAGTATTCGGTTTCTGTAGCAAATATTCGGAAACACATTACACAGTAATATAAAATTATATACTATACAAGTTTCTATGTGTTATGAGTATGTGTCGCTTTAATGCTTCATAAATACTTGACAGGTATTGTATAGATCCCGTCACAACGATTGCTGTACGCTAAGTAACCAATTAAATAGTTTTTATACCAGATCCTCGGAATGTGATCGTGTTTCAGGCCATAAATATAGAGAGAAAGAAAAGTAAATACAAGTGCCTAGGAAACAGAGTGTCACATTATTTTATTAAGTAATGTATTGATTGTATTTTAATTAATTCTTTTACAGCATTATTACGACTTCCGTGCTTAAACTGTGAAGTTACAGAAGTCCAAGGAGAAGCTTGCTGTGTGGCACCTGTTACTGAACAGTTGATATCGATTGCGAGCGGCTCTCATGCGCGCATGCGCAGTACCACGTCGTATCACCTTAGCAGACGACAGGAGTCAGTTGACTAGTTGACTAAAAGAAGAGTGATATTGTTCGTTCTTATGTGAATATATTATATTTGAACAATGGCAGAAAAGTATGTGCATAGCTCAGAGCAGCAAACGGAATGCAAGAATAATTTCTTACGCCAATTTCGAGACAAAGAAACACGAGAATTTAAACAAATTTCGGCAAGTCAGTTTATGGATGTATGGAATCATTATGATTCAGATGGTAAGTGTTTATATATATATATTATATACATATATCTATGTGTCACTGTATTATATTAACATCTGTGTTGTGCTTAGTGAGTATATAGGTGTGTCCACCCTAAGACAGTATACGTGATCCCGATGTTTTATCCCGAGGATAAACATTTCACTTCTTAAAATATATATTTTATGTTGGAATGGGGTAATTTTGATGAAAGCAGCAGCTGATGTCAGACTGTTGAGAATTAATTTTGTTGTTGGTAGAGGAAGAATCCGAGCAGTATTTCAGGCACGGACGAGTACCCAGGTAACACCACATACACCCGCAAACCAGTTTGATAGCTTCTCCACATGACCGAATTCGAGCGGTGCGGGGCAAATTATTTGAATTCATCGACTTTAACCTCAACAACACAAGCCCACAACATCAATACTCAATTTTTAACGCAACTGTATACACTAATATTTACCTCAAAATCAATTGAACGCTTGTTTGAGTCATCTGTGGTTTACTAGAAGCTTGTATTCAATGCTAATATTGAATGTCGTTAGAGAGCGCTGTGGGGGAAATATTGAAAGTTGACTTGTAACAATATACCGTGATATCGGCGTTTTTCCGCTTAGAAATAATGAGCCCATCTCTTGAACTTGATGGGTGTTTGAAGGCTTGTCGTTGGAAACAAATACATTATCTTGATCATCTATACATTAGTATCAATTGCGCGAAGCATGTTATCAGCGTAGTTTACTGTTTATGCGCCTAGACATTCAATTGTCTTGAAATAAACAAGAAACTTGAGAGATAGAGCTATATTTGCGTGTCGAAACATGTTATGTGAGCGTAAGCAACGATTTAGTACCGTATGATAACATACGAACTACTGTACAACATACGAACTACTGTATGACATACGAAATACTGTATAACATACGAAATACTGTATAACATACGAAATACTGTACAACGTACGAAATACTGTATAACATACGAAATACTGTATAACATACGAACTACTGTATGACATACACGAAATACTGTACAACGTACGAAATACTGTATAACATACGAAATACTGTATAACATACGAACTACTGTATAACATACGAACTACTGTATGACATACACGAAATACTGTATAACATACGAAATACTGTATAACGTACGAAATACTGTACAACATACGAAATACTGTATAACATACGAAATACTGTATAACATACGAACTACTGTATAACATACGAACTACTGTATAACATACGAACTACTGTATAACATACGAAATACTGTATAACATACGAAATACTGTATAACATACGAAATACTGTATAACATACGAAATACTGTATAACATACGAACTACTGTATAACATACGAACTACTGTATAACATACGACATACTATACTGTATGATCTATATCATACGAAATACTGTATTGATACGAAATACTGTATGCTAACATACGATATATTGTATGATAACATACGAAATACTGTATTGATACGAAATACTGTATGCTAACATACGATATATTGTATGATAACATACGAAATACTGTATATATACGAAATTACAGTTAAGCGACCTAGAACCCAGAAGTTCAAAAAACTATCCAGAGAAAATGGCGAGGAGGGCTATTGCATTTCCTTCGATGAACGTATGTGCACTGTTTGTATCCATTTTCGAATGAAATTCCTCACTAATAATATGTAGCTGACATGCGCACTCGAAGTTACGGGCATGCGCATTCACTATGTTAGGCAGGCAGTGTTACTCGTCAGAAACGGGTTTTCTTACAGATTACGTTGTTCCAAGGATGGTCTATTAATCTGGTCCGACACACAGCAAGTCGCAAATCCCGACTAAATACATTTGAAATGCGAAGTGTGCGGCTACCTTTATGTTTGTGTCACTGGAAATAATAATTAATGTAAATATAAGTAATGAATCGCTTCAATCCTTAAGTATTAATTTAAGACAGCTGAATCACTGGTGTTGTCCCAAACAATGTGTGTTTTACGTTTATTTATCGCCACTAACGGTTACCCATATGAGCGACACCTGAAGAAATTAGTCATTTTAGATTTTTGGAGGATATTGCAATGATACAGCTAGAGACTCTGTCCCGAGTCTCCTCTGGTTCTTTTACGTGTACGGTGTAACGCACCGACACGAGACCTCGGTTTAAAGTCCCGTCTGAAAGGTGTTCATTTTATTAGGGCCATCGAACCTGCGATCCCTGGATTACCAGTCCAGCGTGTTAATCAGTTCCAAACAATACTAGTAACGGTCATTTATATAGTGGGTAGTCGGCTGAAGATAATTAAGGTTTATCGTTACCTAAATTAATATCTTGTGTATTATATTTGAGTTACCTTGTCGCTAGGTGGATTCTAAAATTGTTCGCTAAATAATGTAACTGTTGCGATATATAATTAACTGTTGTTCTGTCTGATATGTTAACTAGTCTTTTTCATTGGACAGGAATAGTTAGTAATATGTATGTTATACATGTAGCCAGGTACAATTGCTGTTAATTACTGGTAATCCAGGGATCGCAGGTTTGACCCCCCGTCTGACCCTAATAAAATTAACATTTTTCAGATGGGACTTTAAACAGAGGTCTCTCTGGGCGTAAAAGAACCAGAAGAGACTCTGGAATGGGTCTTTGTCTGTATCACTGCACTATCCTCCAA
This sequence comes from Archivesica marissinica, assembly GCA_014843695.1. Classification (NCBI taxonomy): domain Eukaryota; kingdom Metazoa; phylum Mollusca; class Bivalvia; order Venerida; family Vesicomyidae; genus Archivesica; species Archivesica marissinica. Next base: position 45,174,238 of record CM026395.1, on the reverse strand, counting down.
AAATCTAAAATTGCCAATCTCTTCAGGAGGCGTCGCTATTATGGGCAACCGATAGCGACGATAAATAAACGTAAAACACACACTCAATCACTAGTTAATTACGCTACTGGTATACAGTGGCTGTCCGATTAGCACAGTGGTTAGTTAACACGCTCACTCCTCACAGTGTATTTCGTTTACACCCATTTACGAACACTGTCCATTCAATGAAATAAGTGAAACAACGATTGGTCGAGCAGGAAGAAAGTTGAAATTTCCCCCTAAGATTCAAGGATTAACCGGCAATAAAACGTGTGCCATGATGACCAAAAGCAGTGCGCGAACAAATTTCCATCATATGTACCGGTGTGGGGCAAGGACATTCCACCCTCGGCAGAGCCTCGTTTCCATTATATGTACCGGTGCGGGGCAAGAACATTCCACCCTCGGCATAGCCTCGTTTCCATCATATGCACTGGTGCGGGGAAAGAACATTCCACCCTCGGCAGAGCCTCGTTTCCATCATATGTACTGGTGCGGGGCAAGAACATTCCACCCTCGGCAGAGCCTCGTTTCCATCATATGTACTGGTGCGGGGCAAGAACATTCCACCCTCGGCAGAGCCTCGTTTCCATCATATGTACTGGTGCGGGGCAAGAACATTCCACCCTCGACAGAGCCTCGTTTCCATCATATGTACTGGTGAGGGGCAAGAACATTCCACCCTCGGCAGAGCCTCGTTTCCAACATATGTACCGGTGCGGGGCAAGACTATTCCACCCTCGACAGAGCCTATGTCCTGAACACGTTGGTGGAATAACCTTGTCCCACACGCGTGCATACTGATGGATACTATAATCCCAATCGAATTTCGTGTTTCATTGTATCACATTTTCACTGTGACGATGTTATGTTGTATCACAAGTTCTTGCAGCATTAGTTACGTCGCCCCCAGAAATACTGTAGTCATGTTAGTGTTGGATAGTGCAGAAGTACAATACACATGATGTTAGTGTAGGAGGATAGTGCAGAAGTACAATACACATGATGTTAGTGTAGGAGGATAATGCAAAACATACAATAGCCATGTTAGTGTTGGATGATAGTACAGAAGTACAATAGTCATGATAGTTTTGGAGGATAGTGCATCAGTTCAATAGCCACGCTAGTGTTGGAGGATAGTGCAGAAGTACAATAGCCACGTTAGGTTTGGAGGATAGTGCGAGATACAGAAAACGTTCCAATTGCAGAAGCAACCATGTTTCTATCTTACATACCTAGTGTATAACACCGATACATGAGAGACCTGTAATAGTATTATGGTCAGATGGGAGATTGAACATGCGACCCCTGAATTCGTAGTCCAATTTTGTAGTTGGTTACATGCACAATGTAGATGACATACATGTGCATGATATTAAATGTAAAACCCAATAGTATGATTTTCCTCGCCAGCTGTTACAAGCCCAAGTGTTGCCATCCGCTTTTCCTCATAATAGAAATATTTTACATTTCATTTGTTTGTGTCACTGATAACAGCTTTAATGATTCATAGACTTCTATCGGATACTGAGCCGCCACACGAAAAAACCAACATAACGCTCTCGAGACCTCATTCCTCATGGAATCCATCGCCGTGAGGGAGAGAGAAGAGGCAACGTGGAATTTAAATGCCTTGCATAAGGGCACACTCGTAACAGCTACAGCTGGGCGCGAACTTCGTGCCTTTCGCACCTGAAGCGAACACGCTACAACTGCGCTATCACGACTTCCACACTACGGCTTTAGGGACATATGTTTAATCCGTTGTTATTAAAAGATGGTCAATAGAACAGGTATAACTGTATTTTATTTCTTGATGCATGCTTCGGAGCTTCCACAGTAGAGTAGTTTATGTCGTTGACTAAACTTCACTTGCCCTCACCGCCGTATTTTCGAATCTTACTGGGAGTGACGAAATATTTCATGTGAGGAAGCTCTCCAGATAGCATACTGAGGGCCTCGTGGTAGATTGACTTAATTGTTCAAATGAGTTATCTCGTTAAATAAAGTGTTTATTATTATTATATACCCACTGGCCGTCCGTGCATGAACTACCACTCGGAATGGCACCCGGAGTCTTCCTTCACCAATAAACCACTTAACAAGCTCCTTGTGCTACGTTTAACCTCAAATTGATTGCGATCGAATGAACTCAGTAAACAACAACTTAGCAACTTAGCAACAACTTAGCAACAACTTAACAACTTAGCAACAACTTAACAACTTAGCAACAATTTAGTTATCAAATAAGTTCATGTAAATGATTCAGTTGTTTAAGCAGAAGCTCACCTATCACACAATTTAGCACTATCCACATGTCCTATAATACCACATATGTTGAGGACATCACCGTACACAGATTTTACTTCAGGCCGTGTCATGTAATGCCTCATTTCTTCATTTCGAAGCAATCAACAATGCCATTAAATTGAGATGTCTTGGGGCTTTTAATAAAAGTCGGTTTCACATCAGAAAGAGTGTTAAGTACTATGCGAGGTTTAATACTAGACCGATACTCTTAAGTAAGTAAAATAGGAGGACATTGGTTTCCTGTAAACATTTGAAACTCCCATGTACACACAGGCACTACTAGTAACTCGTACGTACACACAGACACTACGAGCAAATCGTACGTACATACATACACTACGAGCAACTCGTACGTACACACAGACACTACGAGCAACTCATACGTACACACAGACACTACGAGCAACTCGAACGTACAAACAGACACTACGAGCAACTCGTACGTACACACACACATACACTATAAGCAGCTCGTACGTACACACAGGCACTACGAGCAACTCGTACGTACACACAGACACTACGAGCAACTCGTACGTACACAAAGACACTACGAGCAACTCGTACGTACACACAAGCACTACGAGCAACTCGTACGTACACACAGACACAAGGAGCAACCCGTACGTACACACAGGCACTAAGAGCAACTCGTACGTACACACAGACACTACGAGCAACTCGTACGTACACACCAACACTACGTGCAACTGCTACATACACACAGACACAACGAGCAACTCGTACGTACACATATACACTACGAGCAACTCCTATGTACATACATGCACTACTTGCAACTCGTACGTACACACAAACACTACGTGGAACTGCTACATACACACAGACACAACGAGCAACTCGTACGTACACACATACACTACGAGCAACTCGTACGCACACACATACACTACGAGCAGCTCCTACGTACATACATGTACTACGAGCAACTCGTACTTACACACAGACACTACGAGCAACTCCTAAGTACATACATGTACTACGAGCAATTAGTACGTACTCAGAGACACTACAAGCAACTCGTACCTACACACAGACACTACGAGCAACTCGTACGTACAAACAGACACTACGAACAACTCGTACGTCCACACATATATTACGAGCAACTCGTACGTACACACAGACACTACGAGCAGCACGTACGTACACACAGAAACTACGAGCAACTCGTACGTACACACAGGCACTACGAGCAACTCCTACGTACACACATACAATACGAGCAGCTCGTACGTACACACAGGCACTACGAGCAACTCCTACGTACACACATACACTACGAGCAGCTCGTACGTACACAGTGACACTACGAGCAACTCGTAAGTACACACATACACTACGAGCAGCTCGTACGTACACACAGACACTACGAGCAACTCCTACGTACACACATACACTACGAGCAGCTTGTACGTACACATAGGCACTACGAGCAACTCCTACGTACACACATACACTACGAGCAACTCGTACGTACACACAGACACTACGAGCAACTCGTACGTACATACATACACTACGAGCAACTCGTACGTACAAACAGACACTACGAGCAACTCGTACGTACACACAAATACACTACAAGCAGCTCGTACGTACACACAGGCACTACGAGCAACTCGTACGTACACACAGACACTACAAGCAACTCGTACGTACACAAAGACACTACGAGCAACTCGTACGTACACACAAGCACTACGAGCAACTCGTACGTACACACAGACACAAGGAGCAACTCGTACGTACACACAGGCACTACGAGCAACTCGTACGTACACACAGACACTACGAGCAACTCGTACGTACACACCAACACTACGTGCAACTGCTACATACACACAGACACAACGAGCAACTCGTACGTACACATATACACTACGAGCAACTCCTATGTACATACATGCACTACTAGCAACTCGTACGTACACACAAACACTACGTGGAACTGCTACATACACACAGACACAACGAGCAACTCGTACGTACACACATACACTACGAGCAACTCGTACGCACACACATACACTACGAGCAACTCCTACGTACATACATGTACTACGAGCAACTCGTACTTACACACAGACACTACGAGCAACTCCTAAGTACATACATGTACTACGAGCAATTCGTACGTACTCAGAGACACTACAAGCAACTCGTACGTACACACAAACACTACGAGCAACTCGTACGTACACACATACACTAAGAACAACTCGTACGTCCACACAGATATTACGAGCAACTCGTACGTACACACAGACACTACGAGCAGCTCGTACGTACACACAGAAACTACGAGCAACTCATACGTACACACATACACTACGAGCAACTCGAACGTACAAACAGACACTACGAGCAACTCGTACGTACACACACACATACACTATAAGCAGCTCGTACGTACACACAGGCACTACGAGCAACTCGTACGTACACACAGACACTACGAGCAACTCGTACGTACACAAAGACACTACGAGCAACTCGTACGTACACACAAGCACTACGAGCAACTCGTACGTACACACAGACACAAGGAGCAACCCGTACGTACACACAGGCACTAAGAGCAACTCGTACGTACACACAGACACTACGAGCAACTCGTACGTACACACCAACACTACGTGCAACTGCTACATACACACAGACACAACGAGCAACTCGTACGTACACATATACACTACGAGCAACTCCTATGTACATACATGCACTACTTGCAACTCGTACGTACACACAAACACTACGTGGAACTGCTACATACACACAGACACAACGAGCAACTCGTACGCACACACATACACTACGAGCAACTCCTAAGTACATACATGTACTACGAGCAATTAGTACGTACTCAGAGACACTACAAGCAACTCGTACCTACACACAGACACTACGAGCAACTCGTACGTACAAACAGACACTACGAACAACTCGTACGTCCACACATATATTACGAGCAACTCGTACGTACACACAGACACTACGAGCAGCACGTACGTACACACAGAAACTACGAGCAACTCGTACGTACACACAGGCACTACGAGCAACTCCTACGTACACACATACAATACGAGCAGCTCGTACGTACACACAGGCACTACGAGCAACTCCTACGTACACACATACACTACGAGCAGCTCGTACGTACACAGTGACACTACGAGCAACTCGTAAGTACACACATACACTACGAGCAGCTCGTACGTACACACAGACACTACGAGCAACTCCTACGTACACACATACACTACGAGCAGCTTGTACGTACACATAGGCACTACGAGCAACTCCTACGTACACACATACACTACGAGCAACTCGTACGTACACACAGACACTACGAGCAACTCGTACGTACATACATACACTACGAGCAACTCGTACGTACAAACAGACACTACGAGCAACTCGTACGTACACACAAATACACTACAAGCAGCTCGTACGTACACACAGGCACTACGAGCAACTCGTACGTACACACAGACGCTACAAGCAACTCGTACGTACACAAAGACACTACGAGCAACTCGTACGTACACACAAGCACTACGAGCAACTCGTACGTACACACAGACACAAGGAGCAACTCGTACGTACACACAGACACTACGAGCAACTCGTACGTACACACCAACACTACGTGCAACTGCTACATACACACAGACACAACGAGCAACTCGTACGTACACATATACACTACGAGCAACTCCTATGTACATACATGCACTACTAGCAACTCGTACGTACACACAAACACTACGTGGAACTGCTACATACACACAGACACAACGAGCAACTCGTACACACACAACACACGAGCAACTCGTACGCACACACATACACTACGAGCAACTCCTACGTACATACATGTACTACGAGCAACTCGTACTTACACACAGACACTACGAGCAACTCCTAAGTACATACATGTACTACGAGCAATTCGTACGTACTCAGAGACACTACAAGCAACTCGTACGTACACACAAACACTACGAGCAACTCGTACGTACACACATACACTAAGAACAACTCGTACGTCCACACAGATATTACGAGCAACTCGTACGTACACACAGACACTACGAGCAGCTCGTACGTACACACAGAAACTACGAGCAACTCGTACGTACACACAGGCACTACGAGCAACTCCTACGTACACACATACAATACGAGCAGCTCGTACGTACACACAGGCACTACGAGCAACTCCTACGTACACACATACACTACGAGCAGCTCGTACGTACACAGTGACACTACGAGCAACTCGTAAGTACACACATACACTACGAGCAGCTCGTACGTACACACATACACTACGAACAACTCCTACGTACACACATACACTACGAGCAGCTCGTACGTACACACAGACACTACGAGCAACTCGTACGTACATACATACACTAGGAGCAACTCGTACGTACACACAGACACTACGAGCAACTCATACGTACAAACAGACACTACGAGCAACTCGTACGTACAAACAGACACTACGAGCAACTCATACGTACACACACACATACACTACAAGCAGCTCGTACGTACACACAGGCACTACGAACAACTCGTACGTACACACAGACACTACGAGCAACTCGTACGTACACAAAGACACTACGAGCAACTCGTACGTACACACAAGCACTACGAGCAACTCGTACGTACACACAGACACAAGGAGCAACTCGTACGTACACACAGGCACTACGAGCAACTCGTACGTACACACAGACACTACGAGCAACTCGTACGTACACACCAACACTACGTACAACTGCTACATACACACAGACACAACGAGCAACTCGTACGTACACATATACACTACAAGCAACTCCTATGTACATACATGCACTACTAGCAATTCGTACGTACACACAAACACTACCTGGAACTGCTACATACACACAGACACAACGAGCAACTCGTACGTACACACATACACTACGAGCAACTCGTACGCACACACATACACTACGAGCAACTCGTACGTACACACAGGCACTACGAGCAACTCCTACGTACACACATACACTACGAGCAGCTCGTACGTACACACAGACACTACGAGCAACTCCTACGTACACACATACACTACGAGCAGCTTGTACGTACACATAGCACTACGAGCAACTCGTACGTACACACATACACTACGAGCAACTCGTACGTACACACAGACACTACGAGCAACTCCTACGTACACACATACACTACGAGCAACTCGTACGTACACACATACACTACGAGCAACTCGTACGTACACACAACACTACGAGCAACTCCTACGTACACCAACACTACGAGCAACTCCTTCTACATGCCCTACTAGCAACTCGTACGCACACACATACACTACGAGCAACTCCTACGTACATACATGTACTACGAGCAACTCGTACGTACACACAGACACTACGAGCAACTCATACGAACACGCAGACACTACGAGCAACTCCTGACGTGCATACATGTACTACGAGCAACTAGTACGTACACACAGACACTACGAGCAACTCCTACGTACACACAGGCACTACGAGCAACTCCACTGTACAAACAATCACTACGAGCAACTCGTACGTACACACACACACTACAAGCAGCTCGTACGTAAACACAGGCACTACGAGCAACTCCTATGTACATACATGCACTACTAGCATCTCGTACGTACACACATACACTACGAGCAACTCGTACGTACACACAAGCACTACGAGCAACTCGTACGTACACACAGACACAAGGAGCAACTCGTACGTACACACATGCCTACGAGCAACTCGTACGTACACACAGACACTACGAGCAACTCGTACGTACACACAAACACTACGTGCAACTGCTACATACACACAGACACAACGAGCAACTCGTACGTACACAAATACACTACGAGCAACTCCTATGTACATACATGCACTACTAGCATCTCGTACGTACACACATACACTACGAGCAACTCCTACGTACATACATGTACTACGAGCAATTCGTAAGTACTCACAGACACTACGAGCAACTCGTACCAACACACATGCACTACGAGCAACTCCTACGTACACACAGGCACTACGAGCAACTCCAATGTACAAACAGACACTACGAGCAACTCGTACGTGCACACAGGCACTACGAGCAACTCATACGTACACACAGGCACTGTGAGCAACTCGTACGTACACACAGACACTACGAGCTACTCATACGTACACACAGACACTACGAGCAGCTCGTACGTACACACAGGCTCTACGAGCAACTCGTACGTACACACAAACACTACGTGCAACTGCTACACACACACAGACACAACGAGCAACTCGTACGTACACACATACACTACGAGCAACTCCTATGTACATACATGCACTACTAGCAACTCGTACGTACACACAAACACTACGTGCAACTGCTACATACACAAAGACACAACGAGCAACTCGTACGTACACACATACACTACGAGCAACTCCTACGTACATACATGTACTGCGAGCAATTCGTAAGTACTCACAGACACTACAAGCAACTCGTACGTACACACAGACACTATGAGCAACTCGTACGTACACACAGACTCTACGAACAACTCGTACGTACACACATACACTACGAGCAGCTCGTGCGTACACACAGATATTACGAGCAACTCGTACGTACACACAGACACTACGAGCAGCTCGTACGTACACACAGAAACTACGAGCAACACGTACGTACACACAGGCACTACGAGCAGCTCGTACGTACACACAGGCACTACTAGCAACTCCTACGTACACACATACACTACGAGCAGCTTGTACGTACACACAGGCACTACGAGCAACTCGTACGTACACACCGACACTACGAGCAACTCGTACGTACCACATACACTACGAGCAACTCCTATGTACATACATGCACTACTAGCAACTCGTACGCACACACATACACTACGAGCAACTCCTACGTACATACATGTACTACGAGCAATTCGTAAGTACGTAAACTGGAAGCTACACGACGAACTGCTGCCCTGAACCTTGAGAAGGACGGGAGGAAGTTGTGGAGGCTCACGAAACAGCTAAATGATGAAGAAAATAGCAGACAGAAAATCACGTTGGATGAGGATGGGAAACTGTTGACCGGCAAAGAGACTGCAGACTGTCTCGCCAAAGCCTACTAGAAAGAGGGCAACATCAAAGTCACACGCCAACAGCAAAGAGAGGCACGGAAAGAACAGAAGGATAGAAGTAAAAGACATACGGAACAAGACTCCATGAAACTTCCACTTACATACCAGGAACTGTACACAGCGCTCAGACAACTGAAGAAGAGGAAGTCATCAGGACCTGGTGGAATCTCCAATGTGATGCTAACTCATCTTGGATACTCAGCCATGCTGAAACGTCTTGACATCTTCAATCTTAGCTGGGAAGAAGGCATAGTTCCACAGATCTGGAAGGAAGCCACCGTTATCCCAATCTACAAGAACGGCAAGGATAGAAAGAAAGCTTCCAGCTATCGCCCTATTAGTCTCACTAGCTGTGTGGTCAAGACAATGGAGAGGATAGTTAACAAGAGACTCATGTGGTACATTGAGACAGAAAACCTCCTATCCATGGAACACGCAGGATTCCGACAGTTCAGATGCACAGAGGATCAGGCAACATACCTCGCTCAGGAAGTTGAGGATGCATTCCAAGACCGAAAGGTAGTTTTTGCAACCTGGATAGACCCCCAGAAGGCTTTTGACAAAGTCTGGACTGATGGGCTGCTGGTCAAGATGCAACGATGTTCCACAACATGCTCCGATGGACCAAATCCTTCCAACACAATCGCAGAGCCAGAGTACTTGTTGACAACCAGAAGAGCAAGACATTCCTCATCCGACTCGGTGTTCCTCAAGGAGGAGTGATCTCGCCTACGCTGTTCCTCATCTTCATCGATGACTTGCTTGCAGAGCTGCCATATGGTATCAAAGCAGCACTCTATGCTGACGACTTGGTCATGTGGTGTGTTGAAGAATATGCAACGACTGCCACGTACAGAATGCAGATGACCGCAGACAAGTTCACAGCATGGGCAGAATACTGGTGCATCTCTATTAATAAGGAGAAGTCGTCAACTACACTCTTCACACTTTCCACCAAACAGAAAGCTGGAACCATCAAAGTCGGTGGAACTGCCTTGAAGACAGACAACGAGCCAACATACTTGGGGGTGACATTTGACAGACGGCAGACATGGAAGCCACATATCCAGAAAGCAGAGGCCAAAGCCAAGCACAAGCTTGCAATCCTTTGGAAGCTTGCTGGCACCACATGGGGTGCCAATGATCACATCTTGAAGACTATTTACCAAGGTGTGGTCAGGCCTCACCTGGAATATGGATCCACCGCCTGGACAACATCAGCCAAGACCAACCAACAGACACTTGACAAGGTTCAGAACAAGGCTCTCAGGCTGATCACAGGTGCAATGAAGAGCACTCCAATCAATGCAATGGAGAACATTACTTCCATCCAGCCACTGCAAGAACGTCGCGACACAAGAATTCTTCTACAGATAGAGAAGTTTCGATGTCAGGAAGAACAACCGATGAAGCAGAGAGTTGAGGCACTAACGAAGAATCGTCTAAAGCACAGCAGTTTTATCCACCAGTCCAAGAAGCTTGCTCGAAAGCACACCAGCCATCTCCCAGCCAAGACATTGCCTCCAACGCCATTTCTATCCAAGCCATGGTTGACTAGCGATGAATCCAAGGTTACCATCTGCAGTACAATCCCATACATGACATCCAGAGATAGACAACATGATGACGTCAAACGTGCCCTCACACAAGCACACATCGACAAGAGTTATCCAGGAGAAGCATGGATACAAGTCTACACAGATGGTTCAGCCACAAAAGCAGTAGCAAACGGAGGAGCAGGAGTGTATGTCCGACACCCAGATGGACACACACAGTCAGTTGCTCTATCTACTGGAGTACACTGCAGCAACTATGGGGCAGAAGTACAGGCCCTTGAAACAGCAGCATCTCTAGTACACAACACTGTGGAGTGTGCCCAGGTTGTCTTCCTGACTGATGCGCTCTCAGTTCTGGATGCCATGTCTAACAACAAAGAAATTCACCTGATGGAAGCCCTTCGAACAGTCAGCGTAACTAAAAGAACTGTCCTCCAGTGGGTACCTGCACACATAGGCATCCCTGGCAATGAAGCCGCTGACCAGCTTGCCAATCAAGGTTCTAGAGAGGCAACCAGACAAAGATTTGACTTACAAGAATAAATGCACCATAATCAAATCTGCATCAAAGCCAACAGTCGAGAAGGATGACTACCACCTTCTCACCAGACAGGAGCAAGTCACGATATTCCGGCTTAGAACAGGGCATAACCGCCTGAACTTCCATATGTGTCGGAAGCTTGGACTAGCTCCATCAACTGCCTGCAGCTGCAAGGTAGGGGACCAGACTGCAGAACACATCCTCCAGGAGTATCCCAATCTTCATGGGCGAGGAAAACAACCTGGCCAACAGATACTTCTCTCCAGACGAAGTTACATGGCTGCCGGGAGGATCTGAGGAGGACGGCAGATTTCATGTTTGCTGCCGGCTTGTCCATGTGATTCGCGAACGACAAGAAGAAGAAGAAGAGAGCAACTCCTACGTACACACTGACACTGAGCGCAACTCCTACGTACATACTGACACTGTGAGCAACTCCTACGTACATACTGACACTGTGAGCAACTCCTACGTACATGCTTACACTGCGAGCAACACATACGTACATACTTACACTGGGAGCAACGCCTACGTACATGCTGACACTGAGAGCAACTCATACGTACATACTGACACTGAGAGCAACTCCTACGTACATATTGACACTGTGAGCAACTCCTACATACATACTGACACTGAGAGCAACTCCTACGTACATAATGACACTGAGAGCAACTCCTACGTACATGCTGACACAGAGGGCAACTCCTACGTATATACTGACACAGAGAGCAACTCCTACGTACATACTGACACTAAGAGCAACTCCTACGTACATACTGACACTGAGATCATCTCCTACATACATGCTGACTGGGAGCAACTCCTACGTACATACTTACACTGAAAGCAATTCCAATATATATACTGACACTGAGAGCAACTCCTACGTGCATACTGACACTGAGAGCAACTCCTATGTACATACTGACACTGAGAGCAACTCCTACGTACATACTGACACTGAGAGCAACCCCTATGTACATGCTGACACAGAGAGCATCTCATACGTAATACTGACACATAGAGCAGCTCATACGTACATGTTGACACAGAGAGCAACTCCTACTTACATGCTGACACTGTGAGCAACTCCTACGTACATGCTGACAAAGAGAGCAACTCCTACGTACATGCTGACACTGTGAGCAACTCCTACGTACATACTGACACTGAGAGCAACCCCAATGTACATCCTGACACATAGAACATCTCATGCGTAATGCTGACACATAGAGAAACTCATACGTAATGCTGACACAAAGAGCAACTCCTACGAACATGCTGACACTGAGAGCAACTCCTACGTACATGCAGACCAAGAGAGCAACTCCTACGAACATGCTGACACAGAGAGCAACTCCTACCTGCATACTGACACTGAGAGCAACTCCTACGTATATACTGACACTGAGAGCAACTCCTACGTATATACTGACACTGAGAGCAACTCATACGTACATACTGACACAGAGAGCAACTCCTACGTAAATACTGACACTGTGAGCAACTCCTACGTACTTGTTGACATTGAGAGCAACTCCTACGTACATGCTGACACTGTGAGCAACTCCTACGTACATACTTACACTGTGAGCAACTCCTACGTACTCACTGCCACTTAGAGCAACTCCTACGTACATACTTACACTGTGAGCAACACCTACGTACATGTTGACACAGAGAGCAATTCCTACGTACATACTGACACTTTGAGCAACTCCTACGTATATACTGACACTGAGAGCAACTCATACGTACATGCTGACACAGTGAGCAACTCCTAGGTACATATTAACACTGAGAGCAACTTCTACGTACATGCTGACACTGAGAGCAAGTACTACGTACATGCTGACACTGTGAGCAACTCCTACGTACATGCTGACATAGTGAACATCTCATACGTAATGCTGACACAGAGACCAAAATACATAATGCTGACACAGAGAGCAACTCCTAGGAACATGCTGACACAGAGAGCAACTCCTACGCACATGCTGACACTGAGAGCAACGCCTACGTACATACTTACACTGGGAGCAACTCCTACGTACATGCTGACACAGAGAGCATCTCATACGTAATGCTGACACAGAGAGCAACTCCTACATACATACTGACACTGAGAGCAACTCCAAAGTATATACTGACACTTAGAGCAACTCCTACGTATATACTGAAACTGAGAGCAACTCCTACGTACATACTGACACTGTGAGCAACTCCTACGTAAATGCTTACACTGAGAACAACTCATACGTACATACTTACACTTAGAGCAACGCCTACGTACATACTGACACAGAGAGCAACTCCTACGTACATTCTTAAACTGCGAGCAACTCATACGTACATACTTACACTGAGAGCAACGCCTACGTACATACTGACACAGAGAGCAACTCCTACGTACATACTGACACTGAGAGCAACTCATACGTACATACTTACACTGAGAGTAACTCATACGTACATATTTACACAGAGCAACGCCTACGTACATGCTGACACGGAGAGCAACTCCTACGTACATGCTGAAACAGAGAGCATCTCATACGTAATGCTGACACAGAGAGAAACTCATACGCAATGATGACCAAGAGAGCAACTCCTACGAACATGCTGACACAGAGAGCAACTCCTACCTACATACTGACACTGAGAGCAACTACTACGTACATACTGACACTGAGAGCAACACCTACGTACATGGTGACACTGGGAGCAACTCCTACGTACATTCTGACATTGTGAGCAACTCCTACGTACATGCTGACACTGAGAGCAACTCCAAAGTATATACTGACACTGAGAGCAACTCCTACGTACATACTGACATTGTGAGCAACTCCTACGTACATTCTTACACTACGAGCAACTCATACGTACATACTTACACAGAGAGCAACGCCTACGTACATACTGACACAGAGAGCAACTCCTACGTACATACTGACACTGAGAGCAACTCATACGTACATACTTACACTGAGAGCAACTCATACGTACATGCTGACACGGAGAGCAACTCCTACGTACATACTGACACTGAGAGCAACTCATACGTACATATTGACACTGTGAGCAACTCCTACGTACAAACTTACACTGAGAGCAACTCATACGTATTTACTGACACTGAGAGCAACTCATACGTACATACTTACACTGAGAGCAACTCATACGTACATACGTACACTGAGAGCAACTCATACGTACATACTTACATTATAGAGTAACTCATACGTACATACCTACACTGAGAGCAACTCCTACGTATTTACTGACACTGTGAGCAACTCTTACGTACATACTTACACTGTGAGCAACTCATACGTACATACTTACACTGCGAGCAACTCATATGTATTTACTGACACTGCGAGCAACTCATACGTATATACTGACACAGAGAGCAACTCATACGTATATACTGACACAGAGAGCAACTCCTATGTACATGCTGACACTGAGAGAAACTCCTAAGTACATGCTGACACAGAGAGCAACTCTTAAGTACATGCTGACACAGAGAGAAACTCCTACGTACATACTGATAATGAGAGCAACTCATACGTATTTACTGACACTGAGACCAACTACTACGTACATATTGACACTGAGATCAACTCCTACCTACATACTGACACTGTGAGCAACTCCTACGTATTTACTGACTCTGTGAGCAACTCCTACGTACATACTGACACTGAGAGCAACTCATACGTACATACTTACACTGAGAGCAACTCATACGTACATACTTACATTGAGAGCAACTCATACGTATTTACTGACACTGTGAGCAACTCCAACGTACATACTGACACAGAGAGCAACTCATACGTACATGCTTACACAGAGAGCAACTCATACGTACATACTGATACTGAGAGCAACTCATACGTATATACTGACACAGTGAGCAACTCCTACGTACATGCTGACACTGAGAGAAACTCCTAAGTACATGCTGACACAGAGAGCAACTCTTAAGTACATGCTGACACAGAGAGAAACTCCTACGTACATACTGATAATGAGAGCAACTCATACGTACATGCTGACACAGAGAGCAACTCATACGTACATACTGATACTGAGAGCAACTCCTAAGTACATGCTGACACTGAGAGAAACTCCTAAGTACATGCTGACACAGAGAGCAACTCTTAAGTACATGCTGACACAGAGAGAAACTCCTACGTACATACTGACACAGAGAGCATCTCCTACGTACATACTGACACTGAGAGCAACTCCTACGTACATGCTTACACTGAGAACAACTCCTACGAACATGCTTACACTGAGAACAACTCCTACGTACATACTGACACCGAGAGCAACTCCTACGTATATGTTGACACTGAGAACAACTCCTACGTACATACATATACTGAGAGCAACTCATACGTACATACTTACACTGAGAGCAACGCCTACGTACATACTGACACAGAGAGCAACTCCTACGTACATACTGACACTGAGAGCAACTCATACGTACATATTTACACTGAGAGTAACTCATACGTACATATTACACAGAGCAACGCCTACGTACATGCTGACACGGAGAGCAACTCCTACGTACATGCTGAAACAGAGAGCATCTCATACGTAATGCTGACACAGAGAGAAACTCATACGCAATGATGACCAAGAGAGCAACTCCTACGAACATGCTGACACAGAGAGCAACTCCTACCTACATACTGACACTGAGAGCAACTCCTACGTACATACTGACACTGAGAGCAACACCTACGTACATGGTGACACTGGGAGCAACTCCTATGTACATTCTGACATTGTGAGCAACTCCTACGTACATGCTGACACTGGGAGCAACTCCAAAGTATATACTGACACTGAGAGCAACTCCTACGTACATACTGACATTGTGAGCAACTCCTACGTATATTCGTACACTGCGAGCAACTCATACGTACATACTTACACTGAGAGCAACGCCTACGTACATACTGACACAGAGAGCAACTCCTACGTACATACTTACACTGAGAGCAACTCATACGTACATACTTACACTGAGAGCAACACATACGTACATACTTACACTGAGAGCAACGCTTACGTACATGCTGACACGGAGAGCAACTCCTACGTACATACTGACACTGAGAGCAACTCATACGTACATACTGACACTGTGAGCAACTCCTACGTACAAACTTACACTTTGAGCAACTCATACGTATTTACTGACACTGAGAGCAACTCATACGTACATACTTACACTGAGAGCAACTCATACGTACATACGTACACTGAGAGCAACTCATACGTACATACTTACACTGAGAGTAACTCATACGTACATACCTACACTGAGAGCAACTCATACGTATTTACTGACACTGTGAGCAACTCTTACGTACATACTTACACTGTGAGCAACTCATACGTACATACTTACACTGCGAGCAACTCATACGTATTTACTGACACTGCGAGCAACTCATACGTATATACTGACACAGAGAGCAACTCATACGTATATACTGACACAGAGAGCAACTCATATGTACATGCTGACACTGAGAGAAACTCCTAAGTACATGCTGACACAGAGAGCAACTCTTAAGTACATGCTGACACTGAGAGAAACTCCTACGTACATACTGATAATGAGAGCAACTCATACGTATTTACTGACACTGAGAGCAACTACTACGAACATATTGACACTGAGATCAACTCCTACCTACATACTGACACTGTGAGCAACTCCTACGTATTTACTGACTCTGTGAGCAACTCCTACGTACATACTGACACTGAGAGCAACTCATACGTACATACTTACACTGAGAGCAACTCATACGTACATACTTACATTGAGAGCGCCTCATACGTATTTACTGACACTGTGAGCAACTCCTACGTACATATTGACACAGAGAGCAACACATACGTACATGCTTACACAGATAGCAACGCATACGTACATACTTATACTAAGAGCAACTCATACCTATATACTGACACAGTGAGCAACTCCTACGTACATGCTGACACTGAGAGAAACTCCTAAGTACATGCTGACACAGAGAGCAACTCTTAAGTACATGCTGACACAAAGAGAAACTCCTACGTACATACTGATAATGAGAGCAACTCATACGTACATGCTGACACAGAGAGCAACTCATACGTACATACTGATACTGAGAGCAACTCCTAAGTACATGCTGACACTGAGAGAAACTCCGAAGTACATGCTGACACAGAGAGCAACTCTTAAGTACATGCTGACACAGAGAGAAACTCCTACGTACATACTGACACAGAGAGCATCTCCTACGTACATACTCACACTGAGAGCAACTCCTACGTACATGCTTACACTGAGAACAACTCCTACGAACATGCTTTCACTGAGAACAACTCCTACGTACATACTGACACCGAGAGCAACTCCTACGTATATGTTGACACTGAGAACAACTCCTACGTACATACATATACTGAGAGCAACTCATATGTACATGCTGACACTGAGAGAAACTCCAACCTACATGCTGACACTGAGAGCAACTCATACGTACATGCTGACACAGACAGCAACTCGTACGTACACACATGCACTACGAGCAACACGTACGTACACACATACACTACGAGCAACTCGTACGTACGCACATACACTACGAGCAACTCGTACGTACACACAGGCACTACGAGCAAATCGTACGAGAAACTCCTTCTGACATAGTTACACTGTGAGCAACTCCTACGTACATACTTATACTGAGAGAAACTCCTACGTACATATTACACTGTGAGCAACGCCTACGTACATACTTACACTGAGAGCAACTCCTACGTACATACTTACACTGTGAGCAACGCCTACGTACATGCTTACACTCAGAGCAACTTCTACGTAGATAATTACACTGAGAGCAACTCCTATGTACATACTAACACTAAGGGCAACTCATACGTACATGCTTGCACTGAGAGCAACTCATACGTACATACTTACATTTCGAGTAACTCATACGTACATGCTGACACTGAGAGCAACTCCTACATACATGCTGACACAGAGAGCAACTCCTACATACATGCTGACACAGAGAGCAACTCCTACATACATGCTGACACAGAGAGCAACTCCTACGTACATACTTACACTGAGAGCAACGCCTACGTACATACTTACACTGAGAGCAACGCCTACGTACATGCTGACACAGAGAGCAACTCCTACGTACATACTTACACTGAGAGCAACGCCTACGTACATGCTGACATATAGAGCAACGCCTACGTATAGGCTGACACAAAGAGCAACTCCTACGTACATACTGACACAGAGAGCAACTACTACGTACATACTGATACTGAGAACAACTCATACGTATATACTGATACTGAGATCAACTCATACGTATATACTGATACTGAGAGCAATTCATATGTACATGCTGACACTGAGAGAAACTCCAACCTACATGCTTACACTGTGAGCAACTCCTATGTACATACTTACACTGTGAGCAACTACTACGTACATGCTTACACTGTGTGCAACTCCTACGTACATACTGACACTGAAAGCAACTCCTACGTACACACTTACACTGAGAGCGAATCCTACATACATACTTACACTGAGAGCAACTCCTACCTACATGCTGACACTGAGAGCAACTCCTACGTAAATGCTGACATTGAGAGCAACTCCTACGTACATGCTGACACAGAGAGCAACTCCTACGTCCACGCTGACACTGAGAGCAACTCCTACGTACATGCTGACACTGAGAGCAACTCCTACGTACATACTGACACCGTGAGCAACTCCTAGCTACATACTTACACTTAGAGCAACTCTTACATACATACTTACACTGAGAGCAACTCCTACGTCCATGCTGACACTGAGAGCAACTCCTACGTAAATGCTGACATTGAGAGCAACTCCTACGTACATGCTGACACAGAGAGCAACTCCTACGTCCACGCTGACACTGAGAGCAACTCCTACGTACATGCTGACACTGAGAGCAACTCCTACGTACATACTGACACCGTGAGCAACTCCTAGCTACATACTTACACTTAGAGCAACTCTTACATACATACTTACACTGAGAGCAACTCCTACGTCCATGCTGAAACTGAGAGCAACTCCTACGTACATACTGACACAGTGAGCAGCTCCTACGTACATGCTTACACTGACAGCAACTCCTACGAACATGCGGACACAGAGAGCAACTTCTACATAAATACGGACATTGAGAGCAACTCCTCCGTACATACTTACACTGAGAGCAACTCCTACGTACATGCTTACACTGACAGCAACTCCTACGTACATGCTGACACTGAGAGCAACTCCTTCGTACATGCTGACACTGTGAGCAATTCCTACATACATGCTTACACTGTGAGCAACTCCTATGTACATACTTACACTGTGAGCAACTCCTTCGTAAATGCTTACACTGTGTGCAACTCCTACGTACATACTGACACAGAGAGCAACTCCTACGTACACACTTACACTGAGAGCGACTCCTACATACATGCTTACACCGAGAGCAACTAATACGTACATGCTGACACTGAGAGCAACTCTTAGGTACATACTTAAACTGAGAGCAATTCCTACGTACATACTGACACTGAGAGCAACTCCTACGTACATGCTGACACTGAGAGCAAATCCTACGTACAGGCTGACACAGAGAGCAACTCCTACGTCCAGGTTGACACTGAGAGCAACTCCTACGTACATGCTGACACTGAGAGCAACTCCTACGTACATACTGACACCGTGAGCAACTCCTATGTACATACTTGCATTGAGAGCAACTCCTAGGTACATACTTACACTGAGAGCAACTATTACGTACATACTTACACTGAGAGCAAATCCTAGGTACATACTTACACTGAGAACAACTATTACGTACATAATTACACTGAGAGCAACTCCTACGTACATACTGACACAGAGAGCACCTCCTCCGTACATACTTGCACTGAGAGCAACTCCTACGTACATGCTTACACTGACAGCAACTCCAACGTACATGCTGACACTGTGAGCAATTCATATGTACATGCTGACACTGAGAGAAACTCCAACCTACATGCTTACACTGTGAGCAACTCCTATGTACATACTTACACTGTGAGCAACTCCTACGTACATGCTTACACTGTGTGCAACTCCTACGTACACACTTACACTGAGAGCGAATCCTACATACATACTTACACTGAGAGCAACTCCTACCTACATGCTGACACTGAGAGCAACTCCTACGTAAATGCTGACATTGAGAGCAACTCCTACGTACATGCTGACACAGAGAGCAACTCCTACGTCCACGCTGACACTGATAGCAACTCCTACGTACATGCTGACACTGAGAGCAACTCCTACGTACATACTGACACCGTGAGCAACTCCTAGCTACATACGTACACTTAGAGCAACTCTTACATACATACTTACACTGAGAGCAACTCCTACGTCCATGCTGAAACTGAGAGCAACTCCTACGTACATACTGACACAGTGAGCAGCTCCTACGTACATGCTTACACTGACAGCAACTCCTACGAACATGCGGACACAGAGAGCAACTTCTACATAAATACGGACATTGAGAGCAACTCCTCCGTACATACTTACACTGAGAGCAACTCCTACGTACATGCTTACACTGACAGCAACTCCTACGTACATGCTGACACTGAGAGCAACTCCTTCGTACATGCTGACACTGTGAGCAATTCCTACATACATGCTTACACTGTGAGCAACTCCTATGTACATACTTACACTGTGAGCAACTCCTTCGTAAATGCTTACACTGTGTGCAACTCCTACGTACATACTGACACAGAGAGCAACTCCTACGTACACACTTACACTGAGAGCGACTCCTACATACATGCTTACACTGAGAGCAACTAATACGTACATGCTGACACTGAGAGCAACTCTTAGGTACATACTTAAACTGAGAGCAATTCCTACGTACATACTGACACTGAGAGCAACTCCTACGTACATGCTGACACTGAGAGCAAATCCTACGTACAGGCTGACACAGAGAGCAACTCCTACGTCCAGGTTGACACTGAGAGCAACTCCTACGTACATGCTGACACTGAGAGCAACTCCTACGTACATACTGACACCGTGAGCAACTCCTATGTACATACTTGCATTGAGAGCAACTCCTAGGTACATACTTACACTGAGAGCAACTCCTACGTACATACTTACACTGAGAGCAACTCCTACGTACATACTTACACTGAGAACAACTCTACGTACATACTACACTGAGAGCAACTCCTACGTCATGCTGACACTGAGAGCAACTCCTACGTACATACTGACACGAGAGCAACTACTATGTTCATGCTTACACTGAGAGCAACTCCTACGACATGCTGACACTGAGAGCAACCCTACGTACATACTTACACTGAGAGCAACTCCTACGATAAGCTTACACTGTGACAACACCTACGTACATACTTACACTGTGAGCAATCCAATACATGCTGCACAAACTGTGAGCAACTCCAACGTACATGCTTACACTGAGAGCAACTCCTACGTACATACTGACACTGAGAGCAACTCCTACGTACACACTTACACTGAGAGCAACTCCTACATAAATACTTACACTGAGAGCAACTCCTACGTACATACTTACACTGAGAGCAACACCTACGTACACGCTTACACTGACAGCAACTCCTACGTACATGCATACACTGACAGCAACTCCTACGTAAATGCATACACTGAGAGCAACTCCTTCGTACATGCTGACACTGAGAGCAACACCTACGTACTTACTTACACTGAGAGCAACTCCTACGTACATGCTTACACTGTGAGCAACTCCTACGTACATACTGACACTGAGAGCAACTCCTACGTACATACTTACACTGAGAGCAACTCCTACATACATACTTACACTGAGAGCCACTGCTACATACATGCTTACACTGAGAGCAACTCTACGTACATACTGACACTGAGAGCAACTCCTACGTACATACTTACACTGAGAGCAACTCCTACGTACATACTTACACTGAGAGCAACTCCTACGTACATGCTTACACTGAGAGCAACTCCTACGTCCAGGCTGACACTGAGAGCAACTCTTAAGTACATACTTACACTGAGAGCAACTCCTACGTACATACTTACACTGAGAGCAACTCCTACGTACATGCTTACACTGAGAGCAACTCCTACGTCCAGGCTGACACTGAGAGCAACTCATACGTACATGCTGACACTGAGAGCAACTCCTACGTACATACTTACACTGAGAGCAACTCCTACGTACATACTTACACTGAGAGCAACTCCTACGTACATGCTGACACTGAGAACAACTCCTACGTCCATACTTACACTGAGAGCAACTCCTACGTCCATGCTGACACTGAGAGCAACTCCTACGTACATACTGACACAGAGAGCAACTACTATGTTCATGCTTACACTGAGAGCAACTCCTACGAACATGCTGACACTGAGAGCAACTGCTACGTACATACTGACACTGAGAGCAACTCCTCCGTACATACTTGCACTGAGAGCAACACCTACGTACATGCTTACACTGACAGCAACTCATATGTACATGCTGACACTGAGAGCAACTCCTTCGTACATGCTGACACTGAGAGCAACTCCTACGTACTTGCTGACACTGAGAGCAACTCATACGTACATACCGACACTGAGAGCAACTCCTACGTAAATACTGACACTGAGAGCAACTCCTACGTACATACTGACACAGAGAGCAACTCCTACGTACACACTGACACAGATAGCAACTCCTACGTACATACTGACGCTGAGAGCAAGTCCTTTGTACATACTGACACTGTGAGCAATTCCTACATACATGCTTACATTGTGAGCAACTCCTATGTACATACTTACACTGTGAGCAACTCCTACGTACATGCTTACACTGTGTGCAACTCCTACGTACATACTGACAATGAGAGCAACTCCTACGTACACACTTACACTGAGAGCGACTCCTACATACATGCTTACACTGAGAGCAACTACTACGTACATGTTGACACTGAGAGCCACTCTTAGGTACATACTGACACTGAGAGCAACTCCTACGTACATACTTGCACTGAGAGCAACTCCTAGGTACATACTTACACTGAGAGCAACCCGTACGTACATACTTACACTGAGAGCAACTCCTACGTCCAGGCTGACACTGAAGCAACTCCTACGTACATCTACACTGAGAGCAACTCCTACGTACATACTGACACTGAGAGCAACTCCTACGTACATACTTGCACTGAGAGCCACTCCTACGTACATGCTTACACTGAGAGCAACTCCTACGAACATGCGGACACTGTGAGCAACTTCTACATACATACTGACACTGAGAGCACCTCCTCCGTACATACTTGCACTGAGAGCAACTCCTACGTACATGCTTACACTGACAGCAACTCCAACGTACATGCTGACACTGTGAGCAATTCCTACATACATTCTTACAATGTGAGCAACTCCTATGCAAATAATTACACTGTGAGCAACTCCAACGTACATGCTTACACTGTGAGCAACTCCTACGTCCATACTTACACTGAGAGCAACTCCTACGTCCATGCTGACACTGAGAGCAACTCCTACGTACATACTGACACTGAGAGCAACTCCTCCGTACATACTTGCACTGAGAGCAACACCTACGTACATGCTTACACTGACAGCAACTCATATGTACATGCTGACACTGAGAGCAACTCCTTCGTACATGCTGACACTGAGAGCAACTCCTACGTACTTGCTGACACTGAGAGCAACTCATACGTACATACCGACACTGAGAGCAACTCCTACGTAAATACTGACACTGAGAGCAACTCCTACGTCAATACTGACACAGAGAGCAACTCCTACGTACACACTGACACAGATAGCAACTCCTACGTACATACTGACGCTGAGAGCAAGTCCTTTGTACATACTGACACTGTGAGCAATTCCTACATACATGCTTACATTGTGAGCAACTCCTATGTCCAGGCTGACACTGAGAGCAACTCCTACGTACATGCTGACACTGAGATCAACTTCTACGTACATACTGACACCGAGAGCAACTCCTATGTACATACTTACACCGAGAGCAACTCCTAGGTACATACTTACACTGAGAGCAACTCTTACGTACATACTTGCACTGAGAGCAACTCCTACGTCCATGCTGACACTGAGATCAACTCCTACGTACATACTGACACTGAGAGCATCTCCTACGTACATGCTTACACTGAGAGCAACTCCTACGAACATGCTGACACTGAGAGCAACTTCTACGTCCAGGCTGACACTGAAAGCAACTCCTACGTACATGCTAACACTGAGAGCAACTTCTACGTACATACTGACACTGAGAGCAACTCCTACGTACATACTTACACTGAGAGCCACTCCTACGTCCATACTTACACTGAGAGCAACTCCTTCGTCCATGCTGACACTGAGAGCAACTCCTACATACATACTGACACTGAGAGCAACTCCTACGTACATGCTTACACTGAGAGCAACTCCTATGAACATGCTGACACTGAGAGCAACTTCTACGTACATACTGACACTGAGAGCAACTCCTCCGTACATACTTGCACTGAGAGCAACACCTACGTACATGCTTACACTGACAGCAACTCCTACGTACATGCTGACACTGAGAGCAACTCCTTCGTATATGCTGACACTGAGAGCAACTCCTACGTACGTGCTGACACTGAGAGCAACTCATACGTACATACCGACACTGATAGCAACTCCTACGTACATACTGACACTACGAGCAACTCCAACGTACATACTGACACAGTGAGCAACTCCTACGTACATACTGACACAGATAGCAACTCCTACGTACATACTGACGCTGAGAGCAAGTCCTGTGTACATACTGACACTGATAGCAACTCCTACGTACATACTGACACTGTGAGCAATTCCTACGTACATGCTTACATTGTGAGCAACTCCTATGTAAATACTTACACTGAGAGCAACTCCTACGTACATACTTACACTGTGAGCAACGCCTACGTACATGCTTACACTCAGAGCAACTTCTACGTAGATAAATACACTGAGAGCAACTCCTATGTACATACTAACACTAAGGGCAACTCATACGTACATGCTTGCACTGAGAGCAACTAATACGTACATACTTACATTTCGAGTAACTCATACGTACATGCTGACACTGAGAGCAACTCCTACATACATGCTGACACAGAGAGCAACTCCTACATACACACTTACACTGAGAGCGACTCCTACATACATGCTTACACTGAGAGCAACTGATACGTACATGCTGACACTGAGAGCAACTCTTAGGTACATACTTACACTGAGAGCAACTCCTATGTACATATTTGCACGGAGAGCAACTCCTAGGTACATACTTACACTGAGAGCAACTCTTACGTACATACTTACACTGAGAGCAACTCCTACGTCCATGCTGACACTGAGAGCAACTCCTACGTACATACTGACACAGAGCAACTCCTACGTACATGCTTACACTGAGAGCAACTCCTACGAACATGCGGACACTGAGAGCAACTTTTACATACATACTGACACTGAGAGCAACTCCTCCGTACATACTTGCACTGAGAGCAACTCCTACGTACATGCTTACACTGACAGCAACTCCAACGTACATGCTTACACTGTGAGCAACTCCTATGTACATACTTACACTGTGAGCAACTCCTACGTACAGGCTGATACAGAGAGCAACTCCTACGTCCAGGCCGACACTGAGAGCAACTCCTACGTACATGCTGACACTGAGAGCAACTTCTACGTACATACTGACACCGAGAGCAACTCCTATGTACATACTTACACCGAGAGCAACTCCTAGGTACATACTTACACTGAGAGCAACTCTTACGTACATACTTGCACTGAGAGCAACTCCTACGTCCATGCTGACACTGAGATCAACTCCTACGTACATACTGACACTGAGAGCATCTCCTACGTACATGCTTACACTGAGAGCAACTCCTACGAACATGCTGACACTGAGAGCAACTTCTACGTACATACTGACACTGAGAGCAACTCCTCCGTACATACTTGCACTGAGAGCAACACCTACGTACATGCTTACACTGACAGCAACTCCTACGTACATGCTGACACTGCGAGCAACTCCTTCGTACATGCTGACACTGAGAGCAACTCCTACGTACATGCTTACACTGAGAGCAACTCATACGTACATACCGACACTGAGAGCAACTCTTACGTACATACTGACACTGAGAGCAACTCCTACGTACATACTGACACAGAGAGCAACTCCTACGTACATACTGAGGCTGAGAGCAAGTCCTTTGTACATACTGACACTGAGAGCAACTCCTACGTACATACTGACACTGTGAGCAATTCCTACATACATGCTTACATTGTGAGCATCTCCTATGTACATACTTACACTGTGAGCAACTCATACGTACATGCTTACACTGTGTGCAACTCCTACGTACATACTGACACTGAGAGCAACTCCTACGTACACACTTACACTGAGAGCGACTCCTACATCCATGCTTATACTGT
This sequence comes from Archivesica marissinica, assembly GCA_014843695.1. Lineage (NCBI taxonomy): Eukaryota > Metazoa > Mollusca > Bivalvia > Venerida > Vesicomyidae > Archivesica > Archivesica marissinica. The sequence goes on along the minus strand of CM026395.1, from coordinate 45,146,861 downwards.
GAACAATTCCTACATACATGCTTACACTGTGAGCAACTCCTATGTACATACTTACACTGTGTGCAACTCCTACGTATATGCTTACCCTGTGTGCAACTCCTACGTACATACTGACACTGTGAGCAATCCCTACATACATGCTTACACTGTGAGCAACTCCTATGTACATACTTACACTGTGAGCAACTCCTACGTACATGCTTACACTGTGTGCAACTCCTACGTACATACTGACACTGAGAGCGACTACTATATACATGCTTACACTGAGAGCAACTAATACGTACATGCTGACACTGAGAGCAACTCTTAGGTACATACTTACACTGATAGCAACTCCTACGTACATGCTGACACTGAGAGCAACTCCTACGTACATGCTGACACTGAGAGCAACTCCTACGTACATGCTGACACAGAGAGTAACTCGTACGTCCAGGCTGACACTGAGAGCAACTCCTACGTACATGCTGAAACTGAGAGCAACTCCTATGTACATACTTGCACTGAGAGCAACTCGTACGTACATGCTGACACTGAGAGCAACTCCTATGTACATACTGACACTGTGAGCAACTCCTTCGTACATAATTACACTGTGAGCAACTCCTACGTACATTCTTACACTGTGAGCAACTCCTACATACATGCTTACACTGAGAGCAACGTCTACGTACATACTGACACTGAGAGCAACTCCTACGTACATACTGACACTGTGAGCAATTCCTACATACATGCTTACACTGTGAGCCACCCCTATGTACATACTTACACTGTAAGCAACTCCTACGTACATGCTTACACTGTGTGCAACTCCTAGGTAAATACTGACACTGAGAGCAACTCCTACGTACACACGTACACTGAGAGCGACTCCTACATTAATGCTTACACTGAGAGCAACTAATACGTACATGCTGACAATGAGAGCAACTCTTAGGTACATACTTACACTGAGAGCAACTCCTACGTACATGCTGACACTGTGAGCAACTCCAACGTACATGCTTACACTGTGTGCAACTCCTACGTACATACTGACACTGAGATCAACTCCTACGTACACACTTACACTGAGAGCGACTCCTACATACATGCTTACACCGAGAGCAACTAATACGTACATGCTGACACTGTGAGCAACTCCTACGTACATGCTTACACTGTGTGCAACACCTACGTACATGCTGACACTGAGAGCAACTCTTAGGTACATACTTACACTGAGAGCAACTCCTATGTACATACTGATACTGTGAGCAACTCCTACGTACATGCTTACACTGTGTGCAACTCCTACGTACATGCTGACACTGAGAGCAACTCCTACGTACATGCTGACACTGAGTGCAACTCCTATGTACATACTTGCACTGAGAGCAACTCCTACGTACATGCTGACACTGAGAGCAACTCCTATGTACATACTGACACTGTGAGCAACTCCTTCGTACATAATTACACTGTGAGCAACTCCTACGTACATGCTGACACTGTGAGCAACTCCTACATACATGCTTACACTGAGAGCAACGTCTACGTACATACTGACACTGAGAGCAACTCCTACGTACATACTGACACTGTGAGCAATTCCTACATACATGCTTACACTGTGAGCCACCCCTATGTACATACTTACACTGTAAGCAACTCCTACGTACATGCTTACACTGTGTGCAACTCCTAGGTACATACTGACACTGAGAGCAACTCCTACGTACACACTTACACTGAGAGCGACTCCTACATTAATGCTTACACTGAGAGCAACTCCTACGTACATGCTGACACTGTGAGCAACTCCAACGTACATGCTTACACTGTGTGCAACTCCTACGTACATACTGACACTGAGATCAACTCCTACGTACACACTTACACTGAGAGCGACTCCTACATACATGCTTACACCGAGAGCAACTAATACGTACATGCTGACACTGTGAGCAACTCCTACGTACATGCTTACACTGTGTGCAACACCTACGTACATGCTGACACTGAGAGCAACTCTTAGGTACATACTTACACTGAGAGCAACTCCTATGTACATACTGATACTGTGAGCAACTCCTACGTACATGCTTACACTGTGTGCAACTCCTACGTACATGCTGACACTGAGAGCAACTCCTACGTACATGCTGACACTGAGTGCAACTCCTATGTACATACTTGCACTGAGAGCAACTCCTACGTACATGCTGACACTGAGAGCAACTCCTATGTACATACTGACACTGTGAGCAACTCCTTCGTACATAATTACACTGTGAGCAACTCCTACGTACATGCTGACACTGTGAGCAACTCCTACATACATGCTTACACTGAGAGCAACGTCTACGTACATACTGACACTGAGAGCAACTCCTACGTACATACTGACACTGTGAGCAATTCCTACATACATGCTTACACTGTGAGCCACCCCTATGTACATACTTACACTGTAAGCAACTCCTACGTACATGCTTACACTGTGTGCAACTCCTAGGTACATACTGACACTGAGAGCAACTCCTACGTACACACTTACACTGAGAGCGACTCCTACATTAATGCTTACACTGAGAGCAACTAATACGTACATGCTGACACTGAGAGCAACTCTTAGGTACATACTTACACTGAGAGCAACTCCTACGTACATGCTGACACTGTGAGCAATTCCTACATACATGCTTACACTGTGAGCCACCCCTATGTACATACTTACACTGTAAGCAACTCCTACGTACATGTTTACACTGTGTGCAACTCCTAGGTAAATACTGACACTGAGAGCAACTCCTACGTACACTGAGAGCGACTCCTACATTAATGCTTACACTGAGAGCAACTAATACGTACATGCTGACAATGAGAGCAACTCTTAGGTACATACTTACACTGAGAGCAACTCCTACGTACATGCTGACACTGTGAGCAACTCCTACGTACATGCTTACACTGTGTGCAACTCCTACGTACATGCTGACACTGAGAGCAACTCCTACGTACACACTTACACTGAGAGCGACTCCTACATACATGCTTACACCGAGAGCAACTAATACGTACATGCTGACACTGTGAGCAACTCCTACGTACATGCTTACACTGTGTGCAACACCTACGTACATGCTGACACTGAGAGCAACTCTTAGGTACATACTTACACTTAGAGCAACTCCTATGTACATACTGATACTGTGAGCAACTCCTACGTACATGCTTACACTGTGTGCAACTCCTACGTACATGCTGACACTGAGAGCAACTCCTACGTACATGCTGACACTGAGAGCAACTCCTATGTACATACTTGCACTGAGAGCAACTCCTACGTACATGCTGACACTGAGAGCAACTCCTATGTACATACTGACACTGTGAGCAACTCCTTCGTACATAATTACACTGTGAGCAACTCATACGTACATGCTGACACTGTGAGCAACTCCTACATACATGCTTACACTGAGAGCAACGTCTACGTACATACTGACACTGAGAGCAACTCCTACGTACATACTGACACTGTGAGCAATTCCTACATACATGCTTACACTGTGAGCCACCCCTATGTACATACTTACACTGTAAGCAACTCCTACGTACATGCTTACACTGTGTGCAACTCCTAGGTACATACTGACACTGAGAGCAACTCCTACGTACACACTTACACTGAGAGCGACTCCTACATTAATGCTTACACTGAGAGCAACTAATACGTACATGCTGACACTGAGAGCAACTCTTAGGTACATACTTACACTGAGAGCAACTCCTACGTACATGCTGACACTGTGAGCAACTCCTACGTACATGCTTACACTGTGTGCAACTCCTACGTACATACTGACACTGTGTGCAACTCCTATGTACATACTGACACTGAGATCAACTCCTACGTACACACTTACACTGAGAGCGACTCCTACATACATGCTTACACTGAGAGCAACTCCTATGTACATACTGATACTGTGAGCAACTCCTACGTACATGCTTACACTGTGTGCAACTCCTACGTACATGCTGACACTGAGAGCAACTCCTACGTACATGCTGACACTGAGAGCAACTCCTACGTACATACTGACACCGTGAGCAACTCCTATGTACATACTTGCACTGAGAGCAACTCCTAGTTACATACTTACACTGAGAGCAACTCTTATGTACATACTTACACTGAGAGCAACTCCTACGTCCATGCTGACACTGAGTGCAACTCCGACGTACATACTGACACAGAGAGCAACTCCTACGTACATGCTTACACTGAGAGCAACTCCTAGGAACATGCGGACACTGAGAGCAACTTCTACATACATAATGACAATGAGAGCAACTCCTCCGTACATACTGACACTGAGAGCAAATCCTACGTACACACTTCCACTGAGAGCGACTCCTACATACATGCTTACACCGAGAGCAACTAATACGTACATGCTGACACTGAGAGCAACTCTTAGGTACATACTTACACTGAGAGCAACTCCTATGTACATACTGACACTGTGAGCAACTCCTTCGTACATAATTACACTGTGAGCAACTCCTACGTACATGCTGACACTGAGAGCAACTCCTACGTACATACGGACACTGAGAGCAACTCCTACGAACATGCTGACACTGAGAGCAACTCCTACGTACATGCTGACACTGAGAGCAACTCCTCCGTACATACTTGCACTGAGAGCAACTCCTACGTACATGCTTACACTGACTGCAACTCCTACGTACATGCTGACGCTGAGAGCAACTCCTTCGTACATGCCGACACTGAGAGCAACTCCTACGTACATACTGACACTGAGAGCAACTCCTACGTACATACTGACACTGAGAGCAACTCCTACGTACATACTGACACAGAGAGCAAGTCCTACGTACATGCTGAAACTGAGAGCAAGTCCTACGTACATGCTGAAACTGAGAGCAAGTCCTACGTACATGCTGATACGGAGAGCAAGTCCTACGTACATGCTGATACGGAGAGCAACTCCTCCGTACATACTAACATATCAACTCCTACGTACATACTGACGCTGAGAGCAAGTCCTTCGTACATGCTGACACTGAGAGCAAGTCCTTCGTACATGCTGACACTGAGAGCAAGTCCTACGTACATGCTGACACTGAGAGCAAGTCCTACGGACACACTTACACCGAGAGCAACTCCTACGTACACACTTACACTGAGAGCAACTCCTACGTACACACTTACACTGAGAGCAACTCCTACGTACACACTTACACCGAGAGCAACTCCTGCGTATATGCGGACACAGAGAGCAACTCCTACGTCCATGCTGACACAGAGAGCAACTCCTAGGTACATGCCGACAGAGAGCAACTCCTACGTACATGCTGACACAGAGAGCAACTCCTACGTCCATGCTGACACAGAGAGCAACTCCTACGTCCATGCTGACACTGAGAGCAACTCCTACGTACACTTACACCGAGAGCAACTCCTACATACATGCTTACAATGAGAGCAACGTCTACGTACATACTGACACCGAGAGCAACGTCTACGTACATACCGACACCGAGAGCAATTCCTACGTACACACTTACACTGAGAGCAACGTCTACGTACATACCGACAGCCACTCCTACGTACATACTGACAGCAACTCCTATGTACATACCGACAGCAACTCCTATGTACATACCGACAGCAACTCCTACGTACATGCTGATACAGAGAGCAACTCCTACGTACATACGGACACTGAAAGCAACTTCTACGTACATACTTACATAGCCGAGTAATGTTAGAGTATATTTTGAATGTCTTTCATTGCCTTTCTTTGCTGATATACTTATGACTAGTAATACTGTAAGAGTTTTATAATGTGTACACTTACATAATAGCAGCATTTTTAGAACTTGCGTCAATCATGTTGGGCACAAAATGACTTTAAATTCTGTGAAGACATTTCCCTCTACAAATTACATTTCATAATCCATCTATTAAGGGCAATCAAATGGTGTTATTTTCACTCGATAAGCCACGCCCACTTTGTGACAACGTGATAGTAATTAGTGCCTCGTTAGAGAGGAGTGTCTATGTTTTGACATTAGATGCTTAACTCGTATTCCCGTTCTATAAGTCGGGACTTGAAGAATTGTATGCAAGTATTTATGCCAGCAATTTGCATTGCGTTTTTGAAACATTTTAGCATAAAGTGTATTGACATTAAATAGCATAAGCACATTTATAGCAACAAATAAGGTTAGAATAATTATGACTTTCTTTGTTTCATTTAAGTTTATTTATCGTCGCTAACGGTTGCCCATTTCAATGACGCTCAGTTAACAACACATTTCCTTGGCAGGCTCCAGCGGTTAACCAGTACTTGGTGCACCAACCTCTGTAAGAAACTGCCAACTTTTTCATATAAAGAGACACGGTCTGAGCGGTGCTCGAACCCGTGACCATCAGTGATGATAGTTTACAGTGGTATACAAGTCAGCGACCGTAACCACTCGGCCATAGAGGCAGAAGAAATGTGCTTAAAATGGTGTCTCGTAATTCAGTAATGGCTGGCCCTTTCAATAAGGTATGTGTGTTTTATGTTTAATTATCGTCGCTACCGGTTGCCCATTTGAGCGACGCCTCCTGAATAGATTTTTGGAGGATAGTGCAATGATACAGAAAGAGACTCATTCCAGAGTATCATCTGGTTCTTTTACGTGCACGGTGTACAGCACCGACACGAGACCTCGGTATATAGTCCAATCTGAAAGACTTATTTTTTTTAGGGTCAGACGGGGATCGAACCCGCGATGCCTGGATTACCAGTCCAACGTGTTAACCACTGGACTACATAAACGTCTGTTTTTTTAATAACGGTTGCTAACACTTTACTAATAGTGTACAAACATGCTACCGGCTGTCGGATTAGCGCAGTGGTTAACGCGCTCGCTTCTCACCAAAATGCAACCCGGGTTCGATCCACGGACCGGGAAGTATATGAAATGGTACGGTGGTCGCCAGATCGCACAACTTTGAAACTTTTATAATAAGCTTTCATCTGCGCCAACGAGATTAATATAATTTGTTAAAACTAAATAAAGTTAAAAAAACATGATACAGTTTTCCAAGAAGAGGTTGAACATTGCAATTAAACAAATAATTGATAAAAAAAAAGTGTGGAATGAAATATAATTGCAATGTATTTATGCATTGTTTTTAGTGTACATACCGATAGTATCTCTTTATTTCTATATCATCTGTTCACAGTTCACACATTTCAAATTAAAAGTGGTATTCATTTGCAATTACATTTATGGAACAGTTGGTATATTATCTATAGTTCCTTGAAGTGCGTGTATCATCTGGTACCCATCATAATAGCATGCGACGAATGATTACCCCGTTTTTTTTTAAAGCGACATTCCACCACAAAGACAAAATAAAATAATTTCACTCATAAAAAAATAATTGTTATATTTTAATGAAACGATTAATTTTCACAAGGTTAATGCGATCCACAAATTCGCAAGAGTAAAAGTAGGAATTTCCGAAACGGTTAGCACACCAACCCTACTATACTTTCCATTACAAGTAGGTTAATTCAGATAACTCCGAAATTAATTGTGCAATTTGTGAGATTGAATGGTAAATGTGAAAACGCTGTGTGATCATTGATTACACATCTTTATTCATGATACACGTGCTGTCTCACGCATTATTTTTAAACTTGTTTATATAATTTTGTCAAGAAGCGTCGTATTTCTTTATTAGTTAAAATACTCTTTAATTCTGTGGCAAATAGTGGGGGGGGGGGGGGTACAATACAGTGCATAACAGGACATTACAATTCTGTAGAACTAATTTTCTTTCACCAATTTTGTGTCGCTTTAATGGATGCACGATATATACGTTTCTATTCCAATTCATATATGACGTTAGTTTACTGGATATCTTGATGTTCGTATTATACCAGCTTTGTTTGCAATATATCCAATAAAACGCTTGCTTAATTATGTCGGTATTTATTGCTAATTATTTTAATACAGCGTGCTAAAGATGAGCTATGTACATCAATGCATTTCTTATAATGATTTGCTATGGAGAAATGGAACTACAGAGAAAGCCGAACGATGCAAATGACTAGACTTGTGAAATGTATAGAGTAGCACTCAGGGAGGTGCACCCCCACTCACAACCGCTCTGGTAATTGACACAAGAACACATGCTTAGTTTTACAGTGGTATGCGGTCGCGGTCACACACACGTGATAGCGCTGTAGTAGCGCGTTCGCTTCAGGCGCGAAATGTCTGGAGTTCCAGCTTCACTGGAGAGATAACGAATGTGCCCTTATATAAATATCCGTAGTTTCTTTTTTGTAATGTAGCGCCGGAACTGTCCCATTACCCGTTTACTGGATTTTCCGTGTACCTAAAATAAATGTTCGGTGATTAACAGTAATGCTACGGAGAATTGTGGGTAGAAACACGTGAGAAATAGCAGGAGCCATACTTTTGGTTTAGAAAAACATTTGTATTTTCTCTGCTAAGCATAGATATTTGCATTAACCATTTGATTTATTAGCGTTATTATATACTTTGTATGTTTTAGAGCATTATTACTGACCACAATTTCTCTTCAAATAATCCCAATATTAATTTAGTTTGAATGCTTGTATGGGTGGGTGGGGTAGTTTATTTTTCTAGACGATTGCCTTACAGTTCCAAGTTACAAGGACCCCCCCCATCTCTCAGTATTTTCCGGAAATATTTATTAATTTCTGACAATTGTACTCAAATATGTCACCGATATATTCGTGTTTGTTCGTCCGTACGTCGCAAATTTTACTAAATTATTGTAACCGGATGGACCGGCAAAGCTTGATCACAATACTCAGCTAGACACAATCAACACTCAGTACAATAGTTATAAGTTTAATAACAATGATGAATTACTTATATAATGATGACGATGGATGAACATAAACAATGGACGATACTATGAAAATGCACTACACTACTGTTCGTGTGATTGACTGATACACTATTGTCTACTTAGACGTAAACACAAATAAAGAAAAATACGTTCCGTGATGATTGGTCAAGACAAATCCAATCCTTTGACTACGATGTTCCCGTTCTGGCTCCTAGTGTAGTGTTGGATTCCTTGAGCTATCTCAAGGGCACCAAGAACATCGTAGTGAGGGTTGTGGCGACACACGCTCCAATGACCTAACACAATCTCGCCTCCGGGGATATACCACGTCCGGGACCAACACAGTCACGATAGCTCCGGGAACTCGCTTATGGGCACCGATAAATCACGTTCCACGCCGGGAATACACGTCCGGGGGATGAAGCTTAAATATATATAACATATGGAAAATACTATGTAAGTTCCTATACAGTCACGTGCTATAATGCACTAATAGTATACTGGCTATACTATTTCAGTCACCAAATGTCACACCCCTTACATTTACATGGTTCGTTTCAACGTTTGTTTATAACAATCGATCGTAGTGAATGAAAAGTATCTCAATGATATGCATATATCTGTACAAATTATGTAACTGCAGCCAATGACCTTAATCATTAACAATTTCAATTACCAATACAAATGTATGAACAAGAACTAAAGTTGTATTGTACCACGTGCTATGCACCACGTGCTACTGACCACGTTATATGCACCACGTGCTATAACTCCATTGAATACACGGTCATATATAACAAGTACAATCATTAAACCATCATCTACCGTCAGTAATAGTTAAGTATGGAGCCGTAATAATAGAACCACATCCACATACAGTAATGGCGTTCCAGAATTCCATATTGTAACAAATAATCTTTCCAACAACTTATAGTTGCTTATAATAGGACTGCATTATTATTAATCCATAAGCATAACCTCCAATAGCACGTTACGGCTACGGCATACCATATAACAACAATATGTCCCAACAATAGTTATATTTACGACATTGTACAAAATGTTCAATTGCTAAAGACAATTTTAACGAATGTTTCACATACCTCGTATCCGAGCAAAAATAAAAAGGTCCTTCGTCCTGTCCAAGTCAAATATGTGTGCGTCGATATAATCAGAACGTCATTCATATATACACCCCAGAATACCTAACCACTAAATATTTTCCCGAGATGCATGCATAATCCGTGAATTTAATATCCCGCTATCTTGCTTTAGTAATACATCATCGAGGCCTGACCTAGGGGTTTATAACGTTTTGTCAATCAGACAAAAGTTACGGGAATAATAACTATGTCATTTCTGACTCGAATTGGATAAACTTTACATGTGTGTTTATTGTTTTCTAATGCAGAAAACAATACCCTAAAGTTTAAAAGAAAACTCTAGCAATGTCGGCATAAACACGAAATTTACAAAAGATGATGCTATATCTTAGCATACAGACATTGATAAAAAGATGCCCGTCTCTCAACTTTGTGACAATTATATTATATGCAAGTTGTATTTCGCTCCGTGTCTGCTGATGATGCTGTCTGCTCTGTGCTGACAACGTGGACATTATTTAAAGAACTGCCAACCAGTTGCAGTTGTTTACTGTTTGAATTACGGTCTATTTTCATTACAAGTTACGCATGATTCTTGTTGTTACTGTGTAAACTGTAATAAGTTAGGGTAAAATAACTGGCAACCAGCTGCCAGTGATGTTACCGTAAAATATTACGGTTTAATTCCGTAAGAATTTACGGGGAAATTCCTCAATACATGTTACGGTTGACCGTAAGAAATAACAGTAAAATACTAGCAACCAGCTGCCAGTTCTTTTACCGCAACATAATACGGTACCTTTTTACAGTGTAGGCATGACATTTAAATTCCACGTTGTCAGTTCCACTCAGGAATGAGTTCTCGAGAGTGATTAATATACGTTGTAAGAATTTGCAATCGAGCTAAAATAGATGAGTATAAACTACTTGTCTTGTAGCAAATATAAGTACATGATAATAAACATCTTGAGTAGATATAATTATGTAAAGGAATGCGTATTGGTAGATATATGTAAAGGAATGCGTATTGGTAGATATATGTAAAGGAATGCGTATTGGTAGATATATGTAAAGGAATGCGTATTGGTAGATATATGTAAAGGAATGCGTATTGGTAGATATATGTAAAGGAATGCGTATTGGTAGATATATGTAAAGAAATACGTATTGGTATATATATGTAAAGGAATGCGTATTGGTAGATATATGTAAAGGAATATGTATTGGTAGATATATGTAAAGGAATACGTATTGGTAGATATATGTAAAGGAATGCGTATTGATAGATATATGTAAAGAAATACGTATTGGTAGATATATGTAAAGGAATGCGTATTGGTAGATATATGTAAAGGAATGCGTATTGGTAGATATATGTAAAGGAATGCGTATTGGTAGATATATGTAAAGAAATACGTATTGGTAGATATATGTAAAGGAATGCGTATTGGTAGATATATGTAAAGGAATGCGTATTGGTAGATATATGTAAAGGAATGCGTATTGGTATATATATGTAAAGAAATACGTATTGGTAGATATATGTAAAGGAATATATATTGGTAGATATATGTAAAGGAATATGTATTGGTAGATATATGTAAAGGAATATGTATTGGTAGATATATGTAAAGTAATATATATTGGTAGATATATGTAAAGGAATATGTATTGGTAGATATATGTAAAGGAATATGTATTGGTAGATATATGTAAAGGAATATGTATTGGTAGATATATGTAAAGGAATGCGTATTGGTAGATATATGTAAAGGAATGCGTATTGGTAGATATATGTAAAGGAATGCGTATTGGTAGATATATGTAAAGAAATACGTATTGGTAGATATATGTAAAGGAATATATATTGGTAGATATATGTAAAGGAATATGTATTGGTAGATATATGTAAAGGAATATATATTGGTAGATATATGTAAAGGAATATGTATTGGTAGATATATGTAAAGGAATATATATTGGTAGATATATGTAAAGGAATATGTATTGGTAGATATATGTAAAGGAATATGTATTGGTAGATATATGTAAAGAAATACGTATTGGTAGATCTATGTAAAGGAATATGTATTGGTAGATATATGTAAAGGAATATATATTGGTAGATATATGTAAAGGAATGCGTATTTGTAGATATATGTAAAGAAATACGTATTGGTAGATATATGTAAAGGAATATATATTGGTAGATATATGTAAAGGAATATGTATATGTAGATATATGTAAAGGAATATATATTGGTAGATATATGTAAAGGAATATGTATTGGTAGATATATGTAAAGGAATATATATTGGTAGATCTATGTAAAGGAATATATATTGGTAGATATATGTAAAGGAATATGTATTGGTAGATATATGTAAAGAAATACGTATTGGTAGATATATGTAAAGGAATATGTATTGGTAGATATATGTAAAGGAATATGTATTGGTAGATATATGTAAAGGAATATGTATTGGTAGATATATGTAAAGAAATACGTATTGGTAGATATATGTAAAGGAATACGTATGTGTAGATATATGTAAAGGAATATGTATTGGTAGATATATGTAAAGGAATGCGTATTGGTAGATATATGTAAAGGAATATGTATTGGTAGATATATGTAAAGGAATATGTATTGGTAGATATATGTAAAGGAATACGTATTGGTAGATATATGTAAAGGAATATGTATTGGTAGATATATGTAAAGGAATATGTATTGGTAGATATATGTAAAGGAATGCGTATTTGTAGATATATCTTTATATGGAATTGTGTATGTTTTGAATCCTCTAGTAACAGTTTTGTATTTAGTCTGTATTTACAACCAGACGCCATATCAACCAGTGCAATAAAGACCGCCTTCCCAATAATACAAGGCATTCAATTGTGAAAATTATGCTTGTGAACAGTTTGTGGTGTTCATACTTTCTTCCACGTACATGTTTCATGTATGTGTCGTAGGCCAATACACGATTCGAATAACGGTTGGTATCAATGACATGTATTAAGTAAGGGCTATCCTGTCCCGATTGTTTTTGGGACACAATCTCTTGCACCTCACCTATAGGTTCCAATCTCACTGGGGGTGTGGAATTCTTTCACGTGAGGAAGGTCGGTGGTTATATTTCGATGCCCCGTCCGTGGCTGAAAAATAGCTCGGAGGGGCACCCGGGGTCTTCCTCTATCAATAATCGATGTAGAGTTTGCCATATGACATAAGTTGTTTGTGTGACTTTAAGCCCCAAAACAAGAACACATATTGCTTTCGGGAAATGGATATAGCATTTCGTGAGTATTAGACCACTTGGAAGCGTTCACTACTATTCTCATGTACGTGTCTAATAGAGTCAATAATATAGTTGCCATATGACCTAAACAGTTCATGTGACTTTAAGCGCAAAAAAACAAACAAACACAATTGGTGCTCAATGCTAAATTACGTGATATTGTCATCACTTTATGGAAGCTGAAATAAATATCTTGCCAGTTTTTGTGATACAAATAGAGAAGCCGTTATTAATGAGTGATGGTTAATGTTTCATTGGAACTTTATGACAGAGAACACTTTACTGTTCAAATTCTCCAGTTGGACAAACAGCAATTGTTCACACAAATACAATGGGTGGTTATTTATCATCAAGTTCTATATAGATTGTGATAAAGCATCAGCAGCAGCAGCAGCAGCAGCAGCAGCAGCAGCAGCAGCAGCAGCAGCAGCAGCAGCAGCAGCAGCAACAGCAACAGCAGCAGCAGCAGCAGCAACAACAACAACAACAAAAACAACAACTACAACAAAAGCAGCAGCAACAGCAGCAGCATCAACAACAAAAGCAGCAGCAACAGCAGCAGCACCAACAACAAAAGCAGCAGCAGCAACAAAAGTAGCAGCAACAGCAGCAGCAACAACAACAAAAGCAGCAGCAGCAACAAAAGTAGCAGCAACAGCAGCAGCAACAACAACAAAAGCAGCAGCAGCAGCAACAGCAGCAACAGCAGCAACAGCAGCAACAGCAGCATCACCACCAACAACAAAAGCAGCAGCAACAAAAGCACCACCAACAACAACAGCAGCAACAGCAGCAGCAGTAACAACAACAACAAAAGCAGCAGCAACAGCAGCAACAGCAAAAACAACAGCAGCAGCAACATCAGTAACAACAACAGCAGTAACATCAGCAGCAGCAACATCAACATCATCATCAGCAGCAACAACAACAACAGCAACAACAACAGCAACAACAACAACAGTAACAACAACAGCAGTAACAGCAGTAGCAGCAACAACAACAACAGTAACAACAGCAGTAGCAACAACAACAGCAACATCAGCAGCAGCAACAACAACAGTAACAACAACAGCAGCAACAACAACAGTAGTAACAGCAGCAACAGCAACAACAACAGCAGCAACAACAACAGTAGTAACAGCAGCAACAGCAACGACATCAACAACAGCAGCAGCAACAGCAGCAGCAACAGCAGCAGCAACAAACAACAACAACAACAACAGCAGCAGTAGCAGCAGCAGCAACAACAACATCAGTTGCAGCAGCAGCAACAACAACAACAACAACATCAGCAGCAGCAACAACAACAGCAGCAGCAGCAGCAATAGTAGCAGCAACAACATCTGCAGTAGCAGCATCAACAACAGCACCAGCAGCAACAACAACATCAGCAGCAGTAACAACAGCAACAACAATAACAGCAACAACAACAGCAGCAGAAACAACAGCAGTAGCAGTAACAACAACAACAACATGAACAACAAAATCAGCCGCAGCGACAACAGAACAACAATAACAGCAGCAGCAGCAACAGCAATAACAGCACCAGCAGCAACAACAACAATATCAGCAGCAGCAGCAACAACAACAATAACAGCAGCAGCAGCAGCAACAACAACAATAAAAGCAGCAGCAGCAACAACAATAACAGCACCAACACAAGCAGTAGAAACAACAGCAGCAGCAGCAACAACAGCAGCATCAACAATAACTACAGCAGCAACAGCTGCAGCAGCAGCAGCAGCAACAACAACAACAACAACAACAACAGCAGCAGCAGCAGCAGCAACAACAACAGCTGCAGCAACAGCATTCCAATCCACATTCCATAACAGCATATGTATATATAGCATATGTCTCTCTATAAAGTCCCTTTCTATAATGTCCTTCTACAATCTTCCCCTATTCTCCTCTCATACTGGCGAAGATTCACAGTTTAAAATGTGCAATTCACCGTCTAACGCGTGCAGAGAACGCTGCACAGTGTGCGGTGCACATCGCGCACTCTTGATCGTGCAATTCACATTGGGAAGGAATGCTACGCATTGTGTACTGATAAAACGAACGCTGGCCATTGGCCAATACACAGTGAAAAATGCCTAAAGTTCAATGGGTCTGCAATAATTTATGATTCCAATAAATAAAGAAAGGCTTTACATCAATGACTAGTACCTCAACTTTCCTCTTCTGTGAGGTAAAACCCCTAGACATCGTGTCAAAGTTCACTGACATTTTAGTTTCGAAAAGTAAACAGAAACAAGCGTCTGTAACTATGCAAATGACCCGGATGTAAGTTTACCAACATTGCAGCCGCCATTACATCACAGTGGTTAGCAGAGTTTCTAAACACAGTTTACACACAAAATACGGCAATAACATGAATATTACCCCATCAGATTAACTTAAGTAAACATGGATTACAATCTTGCATGGATAAAATTGTATGACACGCAAATAAAGGTAAATTTGACTAGAACATGACATGTGCATATACATGTATATAATTGTTGATCTCAAATACTGGGGTATTACAATACTACTCCCGTAAGTCACCATTATTCGATTACCCTATACTGTCGGTCCGTTTTATGAATTTAGTAAATATGGCTTTCGTAAGTCTTCAAAATTCGCGTACCCTATGTCGGTCCTTACTACGAATTTAGTAAATACTGTTTCCGTAAGTCACCACAATTCGCGTACCCTATGTCGGTCCTTACTACGAATTTAGTAAATACTGTTTCCGTAAGTCACCACAATTCGCGTACCATATGTTGTTCCGTATTACGAATTTAGTGAATACTGTTTGCGTATGTCACCTCAGTTCGCTCTCCCTATATCGTGGCGTATTACCAATGTATCAGTGCTAGAATCATGGACATGTAAAACTAGTGATATAGAATTAGACGGCTACCACTGCTTTAACTTCTATAGAAAGTATAGACACCGCAACGCCAGGCGCAATAGCGGTGGTATTGTCATTTATTGTAGAGATGTTCTCAAAGACGGTATTTCCATAGTGAAAAATGTACATGACACAATAATCTGGTTAAAATTTGATAAAATATTTTTTGGATACAAATCTGATGTATATTTTGCTGCTGTATATATGTGGGGAGATACTTCTCCAATTACAAATCTTATCGATGCGGATCTGTTTGAACTATTGTAAAATGATATTTATCTGTATGACTCTATGGGAAAGGTTCTGGTCTCCGGCGATTGCAATGCTAGGGTCTCCTGCAAAAAGGATTACAGTGATGCCAACATGTATATCGCTGATCTGGATGATGATAACTATCTACCTGATAATATGTTAATGCGCGCTAATCAAGACAAGGGGAGTAACTCACATGGTAACAAATTACTCGACTTGTGCAAGGCTACCTCACTACGTATAGCAAATGGTCGTCTGCACGATGATATTTGCAGAAATTATACTTATTTCAATAATTCAGCTAGTTCAGTCATAGATTATCTATTATTACATGAACAAGATTTCAATTGTGTGAACACATTTAAAGTTGGTGTCTTTAATGAATTTAGCGACCACGCTCCGTTGCATATACATATTTGCTGTCCGCTCGTTGACGAAATAGTAGACTGTGTAGAGCAACACGAATACACTACTTGGTCCGATGTTCATAGGAATGAATTCCGTACAGGTTTAATAAGTAAATTGCCATATTTTAATCGCATTATTCATGATTATCATAGCAATGATTTAAATGATACTAATACATTGGTGAAATCATTTACGTCTATTATGCGTGAAGTGAGCGACCCACTTTTCCATAAGATATCACTCAAAATGACACGATTTTTAAACAT